>VUYV01000352.1:175828-308908 GCA_008711295.1 Anarhynchus alexandrinus | reverse complement strand
GCCACCGCCACCCTCCCCACCCCGGCCCGCCTCCCCGACGGGGCGGGCGGCGGCTCCGCGCCCGCCGCCGGCATGGAGGCAGCGGGGCGGCGTGGCCCGGCATGGGGGGTGCTGCTCCCCACTTTCCTCCTCCTCCTCCTCCTGGCAGGTCAGCGGGGCCGGGCGGGTGCGTGGGGCAGCGGGTGCCAGCGGGGCCGGGAGGGCGGCGAGGGCCGGCGGTGGCCCCCCCCCCGGCAGCCGCTGCGGGGAGCGGGGCCCGGCGCTTTCAGGCAGAGGCGGGGGCCGTGCCGCCTTGCGGGTGATGGAACCGGCAGCCGGAGTCGGAGGAGGCTCTGCGGGCCGTCTCGGCGGAGCTCCGTGGGGCAGCGTGAGCCGGGTGCGAGGTTAAACCCCCGCCCGCCCTGGTGGAGAGGCGCCGGGAGGTGTCCCGGCCCCGCGCCCCCCCGGGGCAGGGGCGAGGGCACCCCCAGGTACCGCCGGGCTGGGTGAGCCAGCAGGAGCCGGGGGTAGGTGCTGGGGTGGCTTCTGGTGGAGTGGCACCGGTTGGGTCGGGAGCCAGAGCTGCGGGCGCCAAGGGCTGGTGCCAAAAAATGGGTAACGGGGCAAAAAGCCCAAAGCTGCCGGTGTGGGGAGTCCTGGGGTGGGCACGGCAGTCGCTCCCCCTCTTGCTGCTCCATGGCTGCGGGGCCCATGCCAGTCACCGGCCTCCCCTCTCCTTCTGGAGATTGCCGTGTCCCCTCCGGCCACCCTGATCCGCTTGTTGGTCTTCAGATTGGTGGGTCTCTTGTTCCGCGTTTCTTTCATACAGGGATGATTGCACAGGTTTAGGGCGCAGCTGCGTGAGCGGGTCCCCACGCTGTGTCCCGCAGCCCTCTCCGTCCCTCACCCCTCACCTGGCGCTTGTGTTCCAGCAGAGACCGAGCCTGAGCAGGTTCAGAGAGCTGACCCGCTAACATCTAACCCGCTAGGTTGAGGATTTGGGATGGGTCAGCAGCACGAGCCGTTGGCCACGCAGTCAGCGTGCAGAGGAGCCTCGGCGCGAGGTGGGAACTTGCAGGCAGAGGTGGGACAGGGAGGGGATCGTGGCCGCAGCTGAGAGGAGGCAGGGTTGCCCGGGTCCCGGCACGACGAAAGTTGTGCCAGCATGGATGAAAGGCAGTCATGGGAATAGGAGAGCAGCAACCCCTTAGCGCGATCTCCTGCAGGGGGAACAGCAGCCACAGTGTGTTGGGAATGCAGAAGCTTAGTTTGTCTGCTTGACTTTCAGGTCCCCACTGTGGCAGCGTGCGTTTGCGTCACCAACGAGGTGACCAAGGGTGATGGTGTGTGGGGCAGGGGGTCCGTTTGGGTTCATCCAGGTGACAGCTGAGGTCCTGGCAGTGGGGAAGGAGAGACTGGGATGAGATTCGGGAAGAGGACGCTTTTACAGTGAGTGCATTGGCAGTACCCAGAAACGTGAGGGCAATAGCTTTAAAATAGCTTCTCAGAGCAATGAAACATGCTCTTCCACGTTTCTTAATTGTAAAGAGCTCTCTCTTACTGTTGTTTCACAGTTTGAGTTGTTCCTCAGTCCAGCAGAGCATCACTGATGGCCCCCGGCCATCGTTTGTGGCCCTGGCTGGGCAAGACAGTCCTTGGCAGTGGGGCAGAGATGGCACCGCTGGCCCCCATGCTGGGCGCCACCGTGCCACGCTGGCTGTGGCCCTGGGGCTGGAGCGGAGCGAGGGGAGCCGCTGCCAGCTGGCAGGGAACAAGGGAGCCCCAGGCAGCTCTAATTTACACCCCGGGCTGAGGCTGGGCAGGGACTGGGGGAGGTAGCCACTTCCCAGGCAGCTTCCTTCTCCTCTCCTGCAGCTCGGTGAGACAGGCAGCCCGGCCTCAGGGTTCCCTCTGGACTCCTTGCTGGAATGGAAAAAGGTGATCCATGGCGTCTTGACATTTCAAAATGGTCTTTTTTTATTTTAAATGATTAAATATAAGAAGTAACTGATACGGCCAGCTACAAAATACCCATACACAAAGCGCCTAACTCTGAACTTCCTACTGAAATGCAGAACGAATGGGAATGGGCTGCCATTTGGATTACAGGGTCAGGTCGCGCCTCGAGTGAAGTCCTGTGATTGTATAAAACTGTTAGATTGCATTTTCTTTAAAGCTGTGCTGTACAGCATTTTGTTGTTGCTGCCATTTGACCGCATGAATGTTATTTTTATTCAGCAGAAGATTGTCTGGCTCAGTGTGATAATGACTGCAAAGCTTACTGCTGTGATGGGACTACTCCCTACTGCTGTTCATATTATGCCTACATTGGGAATGTCCTTTCGTAAGTATATTTGCGCTTTAGAAAAAAACTGATGTGATGTGTTCATGGACTTGATGTAAAACCGGGTTGTGGGAAACTGTGTTTTGGCAACAAACAGTGGCAGGGTTTGGGGTTTTTTGGTTTTGCTTTGGTTTGGTTTTTTGCTTGCTGGTAACAAACATTGGTATTCCTCTAAAGTCTGATGTTGCACGTATTTTTGAAGCATACCAGAAAGCTTGCTAAAATTGAGGGTTGTGTTCTTAGCTTGTGTACAATTATATAATTCATGGATGTAAGTTTTAGAGGTGGTGAGAACTTTGTTTCCAGCTCTTCAGATGAAAAGGAGGGTGAATAGAAATCTTGGGGGTTCTGTTGAAATGCTTTGTTACAATACCTGAGTCAAACCACTATTCACATGACTTGGATTTGAGATTCTTTTTTCTTTGAGTACTTTTTTTTCCCCTTTCCATTGGCTTATTTGTTTTTGTCAAATGGTGTTTTGACTTTTGGTGGAATTTATTGAATAGATTCTAGGTGAGGGTAGTCTGACCCTTTAACACTGCAGTATGAATAGCATGTTTCACAGTGCTTGAAAAAAAAAACCCAGCAGGTGAAATGGGGTGGGCATGAATATTTCCCATCTAAAGAAAAATAGAGGAGTAAACTGTTGATTAAAAACATAGGCTCCAGTGCAGCTGTTAGCCCTGTATCGGGGAGGAAGAAGAGAAGCCTGTGTGCTAATGGACCTGACTCTAGGCTCTGGGCTTAATTTAAGTGACAACCAATAAGTATTGCATTCATGTGTGAGGACAAACCTAAACAAAACATAAAATGTTGTTCGTCAAGATAGGGCATCTTACCTTCTGTTTCGTCAGCCCCACCAGTAATTTCTTTAACCTTTAGCATGCAGCCTGTGACGTATTTTTGTTTTGTATTCTTTACTAAAACCAGAAAAGGAAGAAGAGGTACGTCATACGGACTGCTCCGTGCTTGGGGAGGAGTGAGTGGGAAGGTGGTAGTTGCTTTTTCTAAAAAGACTCCTCTGTTGCAGGTTTTGTTTTAGCCATGGTACCTGGGGAACATGCCAGTGTTCCCTTCAGCATATTTTACAGCGCTTTGAAGGAGTAGGCAGAGTGATGGTATTTTAATACAGAATTGATCCACAGTTTTTAAAGCAGATCAGACACTTCCTGAGCTAAAGTAAATAAAATGATGATAGAGCACCAGAATCCTTCATTCCTCTGGAAATAAAAAAGCATGTACTTAAGATTGATTACTGTTGGAGAATGACGAGTGATTTTTTTTCCCCGCTCACCTAGGGAGTGTCTGCTTTGATTTTTTTTTTCTTTTCTCATTCCAAAATTGCTTTCCGATTTATATGCATGGAAGGAGGTGCAGTTTTTGAATACCTTATTCCAGCTCACATTTGGTTAGGAATGACGGACACAATAGCACAGGATATCATATTATAAGAAGGAGGCTTCCCATAGAGCAACAAAGCAAGTGGATTTCGTGTCCCACTTCCACGTGAACATCACTGGCATTTGCCTAGCCTAATGTCAGAGCTCTACTTTGGAAAGGATCGACCAGGGGATTCTTTAGAGTGACTGCTGAAATGTTCAAACCATGCCTTCAGCGCCAGGTTGACACCTAGTCTTTTGTATGTTTATTTAACAAATGTAAACAGCTATTGAATTGGAGCTGAGTGCGAGTGGCTCTGACACGTTGGAACGGTTTGTGTGTATCTGGATGGTTTTGAATACTGGAGGGGCTCTTACAAGTGCTGTTTGCCACAACATGTCTGGAAGACATTTGATTCTTCTAATTTTTTATGGTTAAGTACTCCAATTCATAGACTGAAAGACCAGTCAGGAGTCATTATACTCCTCTGACCTGACATTTTGCGTGATTGAGCCATCGAATTTTTTTTTTCCCTAAAAGCTGTTTTGGGCGTGTCTTCTTTAAACATGTGTAATCTCATTTTGAAAACTTCAGGCGTTAATGAGTTGACCATCTGTCCTGGTAAACTGTTCTATAGTTCATTTACTAACATTGCTGGGAAATTTTGCTGGGAAACAAAGGTTGAAATTCCTACTGTCAGCTCTTAACTTATCCATGAGTTTGAAATGTGGCCCTAAATAGTCATCATGACAGCTCTCAACCTTATCGCTGGGCTGGGTGAACTCTGTCAGCCTCACATCTGAGATTTGCTTTGTTTTGCTTTGCCCTGCCCAGGGGTCAATTCTTTGGCCTTCCTTTGAGCTCCCTCTAGTATTTTCACTTCCTTCTTGAAGTGTGGCTAGCGGGGCTGAGCACGGGATTTTGACAGAGGCCTTGCTAAGATTATTTTTTCCTGTATCTGTCTTTGAGTACCTGTTTTGAAGGAGCTATCTGTGATGATCACAGAAGATATAAATGAACTTGGCAATTTGTTACAGCTCTAAGTCCTTAAGTCACAGTCTTCAAAGCATGTCTACTGCTTTAAGCCTGCAAACTGTACTTTGCTAGGGTTGCTACCTTGCATTTAGTTGCATTGCAAAAGATGTTACTGTGATTTTGACTAGGCTCCATAAGAATAACCTTCCCTTCTCATTATTTGGCACCATATTGGTGGGGTTTTTTATATGCAGGCTTTTCCCGCAGAAATTTCATGTTGCCTCACCCCAAAATGACAAACCAATGAAACTGCATTGGAAGAAGACACGACCCCTGGAATTTGGAAATGGCCACTAGCGACCTGTCTGATAATGTCTGTTTATGTCTTTCTGTTAACAACTCTGTATTGAAATCTTTTAAAGCGCTATTTTTAATCCACATAATGCTGTTCTTTAAATATCTTTATTTTCCCATGTTATCATTTTTGATCCTACCGTCTGCACCAAACAATAGACTCGATCTGCATGGGTGCTTTCAGAAGTGCCTTTTTACTGTCTGAAACACCATTAGCAGTCCTCAGTGTTGCATGAGCTCCTCTACTTCTTTAGAGGTTGCCTGTGCTTCTTCATTTATTTGCCACTAATTTATCTGCTCTCTCCATTATTTCTAAATCTGCATGTCTATTTGAAGTTTCTGCACTTTATCTTCTCTGGGATGTTTTTTTTCACAAGCGTAACTCTCTCTTGCAGTTTTGGAAAAGCCTTCTGGTATACAGTAGGTTCTTTTTAAACAATTCTCTCTTTTCTTTCACGCCTCTCACTCTTTTCTTTCTAGACCCATATGCCAGCAATCGTGGAAAAAGGCTATAAACACCAGGCAATAATATATATACTGATTTTAAAACAAAGTCAGTGTTACTAGTTCATGATCATTGATACTTAAGTTGCTTGAAGCTTTTAGGTGATTAATTAACTCTCTTCACTCATTAAAATGAGATTCAATATTGAGATATTCCATGTAGGGTTTGAGAATTTTCTGTTTTAAGAAATCATCATCTTTTGAAAACACCAGGGAATATTTTTCCTTTAGTCAGATGAGGTTTTCAGCAAACATCCTCCAGGCTGTGTGCATCTGTGATTACCCTGTTTTTCTTTCCACTCATGAAGAACAGATGCAGAGTTATCGGCTCACTTTAGTATTAGGATTTCATGGCCTGTAAGAGACGTTCCAGTGACTCCATCTTTAGTTGGACTACAGGTATAATCTGTAAGTATTCAAGGTCTGTAATTGAGTCGTTTGTAATCCCATGAGCATTTCTAATGTAAGGTAACACATCCTTCCTCGTCCTTGCCCTCCTTCATGATACCCTTCCAGAGCAAGTTGTTACAGCATTAATGTTCCAGCTATATTTCCCTTCCTACTAGTTTTCAATAGCTACTGCCTGTCATTATTTCCTCTGATGCATATGCATTTCCTCCTATTTATTTCCTCAGCATCTAGTGCTTAATAGTTAGCCCTTCTAAAAATGTTTCTCTCTTGGACAAATTGCGAATTTATGTTTGGATTTGTGCAACATAACCGAGCTGTGTCTGTGGGATGAAGGAAATGGTGCAGTGCTGAGACTGTTCCTCCTGCCCACCTTTTCACTCCCAACCAGAAGAAAGCGTGGAGGCACCCTTCCTAGCCTTCAGCATCATCCCAACCCTTTGAGTCAAGAAACTCAAACTGCCCTCCTCCTCCTCCTCAGCTCGTTTCTAAGCTATTGAATCATTTGTGACTGACCTTTTATCAGTTTCCCTGTGCTGCGTCTGCTTCTGCAGCTTGCTACCAGGCTAGGGACTGCAAGGACTGCAGCGTGTTTTCTTTGTGACAGATGCTCCAGGTTTGCCCACAACGACAGTATCTCCCTTACTAACCAACCGGCAGCATTTTGCTTTCTGTCACTCCGAGGAATTGGAGACATCTGGTTATTGCCTTCAGCTTCTGCCTCAAACCCCAGAGCTCCTCAGAGGTGGCAGTGGGTACAAAAAGGGTTTCTTCTGCAGAACCCCAATCTGTATGCATGGGTGTTCCTGACAGTGCTCTTTGTATTTGCTTCTGAGAGGCCACAAATTGTTTGGCCCTTGTGCATATCCTGGTGGATTTTCTGTGGGCTAATTTCCAGTTTAATTTCCACCACGTTGTGCCTTGTCTTTGTCATCGACCAGAGGTAACTTTTGAGCCACAGGGAGCTCTCTGGGCAGAGATGTCAGTAGTTGCATGCTGTCGGGGGTGCTTCTAGGTGCTGCCTTTGCTCTTTCACATCACTTCACAGCCAGCAGTGGTGAGTTGATGTGAAATAATCCCAGATTCCAGGTAAATAATGGAGCAAAGAGGACAAATAGTCCCGCTGTTCTTTCAAATGAATACTGCTGGGCCAGTTGAATATTCAGTGGAAATGAAGAGACTTATGCCCAGATTTGGCCGACAGTATTTAAGAAAAATCGCTGATAAAATATTCAGCCCTGGTGATTGGTCCGTATTTTGCTGGGTAAGTCTTTAAAACTGGAACATTGGCTTAAGCAGAAGAAGAAAGTTAAGATGCAGTGATGCTACATTACATTGCAAAGTGCATGAAGTTTCAGAATCTCTTCAGAATGACTTACTCTAAGGCAACTTTTATTTAGAAAAACAAAACAAAAGAAAACAAAACAGGTGATTCCAAGGACTTCAAAAGTAACTGGAGGAAAAAGTAAATAAAAACTTTAGATAACTGTGATCTCATTATAGGTAGTAGGTGGTGGTTTGCAAGAGAGTAGGTGGAAAATTCTTACCAGAGATAATGAGGAAGCAGCAGCCTGTTCAGTGACCACTGAAATATCAGGTGTTATTTACATGAACTTAATGTATGTTGGAGGGGGTGATTTTTTTGGGTGGGTTTTTTGTTTTGTTTTAAGTCTAGAGGTTGCACAATGTGGGCAGGAAGGAAGGAAGGCAGACAGAGAGAATGGGAGGAAAAGAGGCAGAGAATACAGTTAGCATAAAAATCATGTGCATGCCTCAGCCTGCAAAACTGAAGAAAAAGCCGTGTGTAGTGATCTAAGTGTGGCATTTGACGTGAAGTACTTTATATCCAGTAGTACTTTTGAGAAAAGCAACTGACCTCAGAGAATGTCATTTTTGTTTGTGAAAGGAAGAAAGTCCCTTAAGCTGATTCACTTGATACGAAAACACAGGATGGAGGGTGGGTATGGAGGAGGAGTGCACCGAAGGACAGAATTAACATTTTAAGAGTTAGGAATATAGAGATGTAGCCTCTGGAGTTTATAGCGAATAATAAAAAAAAAATATCAGGAAGCTTGGCATTCGCTGTAGATTCCAAATAATTAAAATTATACACTTTCAGGCATCCCACAGTAAATATGTGAAGCAGCATATGGGTTGGGGTTGGTTCTATGTCTGCACTACAGTTGTATGGTACTCTGCTTAAAATAAAATTGTGTTCCTCTTCATCAATGTAATATTCAAATTTTCCCATGATTGAAGCACTTTGGGACAATATGTAAAACTGCAGTTCACCTGGCAGTTGCCATTTCATGTTGCTGGCTCTGTGACTTCTGATATGAGGCCAGGGGTGCGCCAAAGGCCGGGTTCAATAGTTATTTTTTCAATTTGGCTTGAGGTTGTGGCTTCTGATCAAGCGAGTCTCCCTGAACGAGCACACGGAGCAGAGCCTGAGCATGCTTATGGTGAGTGCTGGGGGCTGGCTAATAAACATGTCATCGGCAAGGGCAAGACTGATAATTAGGCTAAAACCATTTCCCTTTCATTCTGTCTAAGAGGTGAACAGCAATTCAGCCTATTAATCCTTGGTCTTCAACATCTGGAGTACCTGTGGAAGCATGCAATCTGTGCTTCAGCCTGGGAAAACCTCTGCAAGAGAGGTACCCAACTCTCTCTGTGCAGGGGGTTGATAGACCACAGCTTAGAGAAAGACCATGTTTTCATTGTAAGATCTGCTGGAGAGAGAACTGGTATTCGAAATGTGACCTTTGCGAAGTGTTTGAACTTCCAGTTGTTTTTTTGCTCCATGCCTATTGTCCCAGTTCATATCCTTCAGCGGAGAATGTGCGATCAGATTTATGACCAGAGCGCTATCTGCTCTTAGCGATGGCTGCAGAGGAAGCCCTTGTCAGCACCAGAATTAAAACACAGGGCGCCTCTTCTTTAGCCCTTTGTGTTTTCATTTCTGACCCTGTGTTGTGACAAGCAGCTCAAAATGGGAAAAAACTGTTTTGTTTGCCAAACAGCAGCTCACAAAAGATAGCTCCCGCTTCCAGTCTCCTACCTCTTTTTTTGGGGGTGTCTGACTAACTGTTTTGAAATGTTTAGGACTAATGGGACTGGGTTCTTTTGCTTGTTTAATTGTTTTTGGAAGTTTAGGGGGTTTTATTTTAGTAGGTAGCTATAAGAACTAGAAAACTCTTTTTAGTGAAAACTGGAAGTCTTTGTAAACATGCAAGTTCAGTTGTTCATATGAAAAAAGGCTAGCACGGTTTTGTGCTAAAACTTGAGTTGTTGACATCCCTGTGGATCATCTGTTTTTCATCATTTGGGAGATTGTTAGAATTTGGCCTGAAAGTAGAAGCATTAAGGTATAAATCACTGAAATGCTCTCTGTGGCTTACAGAAAACTCTTAAGGGGGAAAAATAAACATTCATAAGAAATTCAGTGAAATTAGCTTGCTTATACTGCACTGTTTATTTTGAAAAGATTTTTCAGTGAAAAGGAGAGATAATATTGTGTTTATCGCTTGGAGTGGTCTGTTTTGGAAGCCTGTAGGATTTTCCCATAAGGTTCGGTCATGTAAAAGATAAATGTTTTCTTAACACTTAGTAAGACTGACGTAAAGACTGAGCCCGGGGATTATGTTGATCACAGGAATACTGTCCTTTCTTCCTAAGAATTTTACCTTCTGTCTGTTATTTTATACCCACACACACACCTTTCCCTTTTTCAGGTGGGGGAAAGGTCCACCTCTGAATTTTATAAGAATATGTAACTTTGTTCAGTCATCTGTACATAAAAAGCTTGCAAGAGAATTCAGATAGTCTGCTAGGCACCAGTTCGGCAAAATAGTTAAATGCATTTGTAACTTCAAGGCAGCGAGTAGATGCAATGGATAGAGTCCTCATCATGTTGAAATCAATAAGCTAATTACTTCAGTGGGGATTTCGTGCACTTGGCTCTAATGGGACAAGTTGTAAGCTCAAGTACCTTGTTGAATCCAAGTGTTAGAAAATNTTAATCACCGTGGTACCTTCCATGTTCATTGCTACTTCATGCTCCCTTGCTCCCCGTTCAAGTGCTGCTTAATAAGGTGTGTCACTCCTCAAGGGTCAGGAGATACACAGGACAAATCTCACCTCAGCTGACTCATCTGCTCCCTGCACATCCAATGCATACGTGCATCCCCAACCCCCAGCTGGAGAATTCCTGTTTTACTGGCTAATTCTGAGGTTTCACTGAGCTCGCAGGATTCTCAGAGGATTAGTCTGTTGCATTTTGTACCGGTTGCTCTGTAGTAAGTAATATCACACCAACTCAGAGCAGGGTTATTAATGAAGATACTTCTGGGTCAAAAGCTGAGCACGAGGGCGATTCGGTGCTGCGCAGTGTGATTGCAGCCAATCCAAATAAAATTCACTAATTCAATATTTGAACAATATTGTCCTAGAAAGATAAACTCTCCTTCTAATCTTAATGTGCCTCTTTAAGGGACAGAAACAAAGTTCGACGTATGTGAGTTATTAAAAATTAAAGGAAATGAACTATTAATTCACAGGGCAGCCACAAGTTCCTTCGAGATTTATAGCCTCAACTAGATAGAAATTCCATAGTTAATGTAATCTTCAGAAATTCAATGAAGTTTTCTCAATGGTTTTTCTCTATTTAAAAAAGAAAAAAGTTGTGATGTTTACTTTCAGAGTCCCTTCCGCTATGCTAAAAAAACTTTTTTTTTCCCTGTAATGAATTATTTTTGTAAAATCCAAGACTTCTCCTGAGACTTACTCCATACATAAGTGTGTAGTATGGGACGGAGAGGCACTAATACCACAAACTGGACAGGCATGTTTCATCATGTCTCCCTCTGTTGGCTCATCCACACGGATAAGAGATTTTTACTGCTATCATTAAATGGAGTTATTCCTTTTGCTCACAAGGGAGGCTTGGTTTAATGCTGAATGTTCCAGCTTCTCTCTCTTTATTGAGGCCCGTGGTACAGTTTGTCACAAGCACAAGAGGTACTAAGGATCTACAGCTATTGTTGAAACATCTGTTCATCAGCCAAGACGCAGTGAACCTTATTTTTAGGTGCCTTGTGGACTTGCTACACTACTATTGGAGCGTGAAGGAACTGTGCAAACTATCTCTACTCCAGTCCTTTATACAGTTCATGGTCAAGGTGATCTAATGAAGGTATAATTAGGGTACTGCTGCCCTGTAGCTATTTCCAGCTGCTGAGCAGCCCATAGGGCACCAGTGTTAGTAAACTAGGAATAACATATAAAATGCAGTCCCAAATGTCTGTGCCTATGCTGTCACAGCAACTGCGGTTTTGGTCTCTGATGCTCTGTACTGCTTATTCCTATTGTGCCTGTGCATTTGACTTTTTCCTTCCAAGAGCAGGGTTAGAGAGGGCCTGGATGTAAGCAGTGTCCTGTCCTTCCCTTCCCTCCCCTCACCCCTGGTAATCCCTCCTCCTCCCCAGTAAAAGGAACAGAATAGAAATAATAATTTGGGACAGGAGGGAAGCAGTTATCCTTGGAGAGTAGCATGTCCCACCATGGAGGAGGAGTCACCCCTGTCTCGCACTTCAGAGGACAGAGTCCCCCAGGAGCAGTTTGCAGCCCACCAGGTGAGGTAACATCGACTGGGGAAAACAGGAAGGCTGTCAAGGAGAGGGCAGGGGATTACAGCTGCTGCCTATTACCTTTTCTACACGGTCCGTATATGTATATACATATGTATATACGTATGTATGTGTGTATATATACACACAGTTATTATCTTATAATCAATTTTCTTTTGAAATTCTACTTTGCCATTTTCCTGCAACACTAAGATCATCTAGAGTACTATCTGGCGTTACGATCCTGTTCTGGTATCTGTATTGTGGAGGCACCCCATCCATCGGCAGCACCGGGCGTTCAGAGTTCAAGGCGCCGTGGAGCCCCAGAGAGCCCCTTTGCCAGGAGCGCTCCAGCCCAGCCGGCATCTGCCGCTTTGGCTGGGGCGGCGAATGGGGAGGAGGGAGGAGCACGGCAGAGCGCTTGTTCCCATGTCACAGCACCTCTGCAACAGACCTGTGGAGAAAAAGAGAAGCAGAAATATTCTGATAGCAGACTGAGGAGAATTCAGACGAGCTGTGGAGAGACACAGAATTAATTACTTACGTATAAGTAGCACTTATAATATGATGGTGTTTAAACGGTACGTGACAGTAGCTCTTAATTCTTTTGTTTGGATCAAATCCTTCAAGTCCCTGAGGTTTTGGACCTCTCCTCATCTGCTGCTTTGGAAATGTAAACCAAGAGGAGAGAAAAAAGGCAGCCAGCATAAATTTAACACTTAGCTTTTCATTGTTGGGACTAAAGCAACTCTAATAGTATTTTGTACAAGACCTTGTTGAAATACATCTCTTGAAATCTTTGAGATTTTCCTGGAACAGTAACAAGAATTTTGTTAGTGCGATATTTTGTATAAAGAATACAGCTTTTCTGTAATCATCTTTGCTTTCCACTTGTGTAGCATATCATCTTCCAAGGGTTTCAAAACACTTAAGATTGTCAGTTGTTTCAGTCTTGTGCTCACGATATCCTGTCAGGGAAGGCAACAGTGTCTGGGCATCATTGCCTGTCTGCCATCCGCATAGCATGTACTCCTACTGGTGATGGCTCCTCAGTTCTGAAAGCAGTATAAACTACCACAAATAAAGATGAATTATTTGGGTTATGGGCAGAATTTTGATTACTTGTAGCGAAAGTTTGATGTCTGAATATAGACACTGAATATGCCTTGGATAAGCACATTCAGATGAAAACCATGAAAACCTCTTGGGATGGAGAATGGCCTCACGTGTGAGGAGTCCTTGTGTGCCATGTCCAGCACAAAAGCGCCCTCAGCTGTGAGTGAGAAGCCCTGGTGTTAATCTAATCTAAGTCATTAGTAACCTTCCCACAAAGCTATTTTGTCAGAGCATCTCATGTGCAAACGTTGCATTCCTTTAAGTCAACAGTTATTTTTGTCTGCCTTTCTGCTTGCCAACATCTCTGCGCTGGGGCACAGCTTCTCCCACACTGCACTGTGCCGACCACTTGCTATGCTGCGTGGTCCGAGTCCCCAAAGACCTCAGTGAGGCTGTGTCTGATGGTAGCTAATATATTTACATGGCTGAAAGCTAATAATGTTTGTTTAGTCCATGGCAGTAACCCTGTGTTTGGCTTGGAAATAGCTGGCCTATTTACATAAACTGAAATTATGAAAATGGATGACAGGATCGCCAATCTGCTTACCTCGCATTGCTTTCCTCTGGTGGCTCCTTGCAGGGATAATTTGATATTAAATTCCAGCAGAGAGTGAAAGAATAGAGCTTCAAGGGGACGGGGATGGATGAAAAGTTATGGCCCTCATTCTCCATTTTCAACAACAAATTTAAAATTGTCTGAAGTAAAGCACAATACATCTTTGTTCCTGAGCCTTCATGATTGTTGAACAAAACTTAATGTTGAATTAGCATATTTCCAGAAATGTAATAAAATGTCAGCTTAACAATAATGCTTTCAAAATTGCTATATGACAGGGGTGCTGTAAACATAGTGGCATGTCTGCTGTCGGTTTCGAATAATATGCTACATTAAGATAATGTGCTGAGATTAGGAGGGGAGCTACGGTATTTAACGTCTGTATGTGGTAAGCTTACGTTGTTGCTGTCTTCTGACATATATTTTTTTGCATTAAAATTCCATATTCTCCTTCAGGAGAGGAAATTTTTCCTGCTTGCTCCTCACACCCCTCCCCAGTCATCTTTTCTTCTGAAGTAGGTGTTATCAGCTCATGAAACGGCCTCTATGGCTTGGCTGCCTGCACTGGCAGGGGGTGGGTTTGGTGACCTCGNTTGCTCCTCACACCCCTCCCCAGTCATCTTCTCTTCTGAAGTAGGTATGATCAGCTCATGAAACGGCCTCTATGGTGGGTTTGGTGACCTCAGAAGGTCCTTTCTCATTAGCCAGAGAAGTAAGAATTTGTTCCGTTTTGGGCCTGGGCTGATCAAACATTCTGAAGCTTTTGGCAAACTGGTAGGTAGAGGGTCTCTCCCGTATCGCTCTGCAGTCACAGGCTGACAACAGCTACTTCCGAGCTGACCTCCAGGCTGGCATCTGCGCAGTAGACGGTGATCAGTATTGTTTATCCAGCGGGGACAATCACCTCTGTGTCCACTGGCCCGTGCACTGCTGGAGAAACAGCTCTGGTTTACACCACTCCAGTTTGGCAAGTTACAAAGCAACTTTGGGTTTTTGAGCTGTGCCTCCTTGTTTAAAGGAGGGAGGGTCTTTTCTTTACCTCCTATGAGGAAGGTTTTGTTCTGTGTGTCTGTGAGTAATTCCCCAGAAGGATGCCCAAGTAGGCATCTGAAGAGCCGTGCCATCCCCTCCAAACCGCTGGGTAGCCATGCTGGGGAATCCCACTCAGGCGGGTGGGCAGCAGGAGACTGCAGGGAGGCTCTTGAGATGACCACTCTGTGCTGAGTGCCCACTAGATTGTCAGATATTTTTAGGAGTTCAGAAAAATAAAGCCTGTAGTTCTCCTTCATGACATTTGAAATATGTTAGGTATAGGTACCGTCCAGGTACTTTTGAGACAGCATCAGTTAAGTTTCTGTATACTGGTTTATTTTCCTTGCAAATATTTGTTATCATCACAGAGCTACTTGCAATCCCAAATAACCCCAGGAACTTGCAATGACTAGGTTAGACTCTCATTAAAGGTTGACTCATCTCTTCTGTGAAGAAGAAGTTGTGTTACTTGGAAGTTCTTGTTGCTTAAAACATGGGGAGGCTGCTCCTCGGGGGGGAGGCTTGCTGGCTCATCCAGAAAATCACCAGGACTCCTTCTGAGGAGCTTCCAGCTGCCCAGACAGCATGGGGGAGAGCAGGGCTGCATCAAAGATGGAAAACTACTGCTTGGTACTCTCTTCCTGTGCCTCATTGTATACTGGGATTTAAAGGAGAATTGCTCACAGCCTTTGCACTCTATAATTGTAGGAAAAGGACTTGTTGCACCTCAGTAGCTCTCAGCTCTTCCTCCGAGCATACTCTCTCGGCAGGCACCTGACCCTGCTGCCCGTCACCGGTGGGTACCTGCATTTCATCCTCCCTTTGCCTGGTGAGTAGGGGGTAGCCGGAGGGCCCCCCGCAGGAGAGGCTGGGACCTCGATGCGGGGGACAGGTAGGCCTTGCGGTTGGTGAGGACATGCTCTCACTGCACGGGTACCCTCTTGCACCTTCCCAGTAGGCTTCCAAGGCCACCCCATTGGGGATACAGCCCTTGTGTTGATGGAAAACACAGTACCTCTTTTAGCTAATATAAAAGCAATTACTGCTCTGTGAGACCAGTAACTGGAAAGCAAGTTACCAGTTAGCAGCTGCTGTTTAAATCTGAAGGAGCTACCCCTCAAGTGAGGGTTTTCGTTTTGGCTTTGTTATGTGTCAATAGTTTAATGTATGTTGCAGTGGCTGATAGGGCTTTGTAATGAGCTGCTGTTGTTTTTCCAGGCTGAATACTTGCTGTGCTCACAAAAAACACTGGATGTGTGGATATGTGAAACAAGTCAGCTGATTTATTACTGTTATCTGTCACTTGCGTTGAATGGTTTTAATAACTGCCAGAACTAACAGCTCCTTCATAACCACCAGTAGCACAGCTATAGCTGTTGCTATATTTTTATCACTCCATTTTTTTTCAGTTTGTGTCATGATAGACAAACTGTCAATTAACTGGGCAAAATCCTCAAGTCGCTTGATGTATACTGATGTGCACTGGCTGAAAATATGGTCCAGCATGAGAAGAGCTATGATATTTTGCTCCAAAACTGGCAAACAAAATCTTTTGGGCTCTCTGGCCTGTCCAGAAGAGACTTGCAGCAGCTCCACCACCATAAGGGATTCCCTGAGCTCCTCTGGCCATGCTTAGGTATGTTATTGTCAACAAAATCCTCATACTGGCTTCATAAGAGCAACACAAACCTTTCTGTCCGGGTGCCTGTGCTATAAATTGGGGATTGGAGGTTTCTACCCCTGTGAATGCAAATCTTCAGCTTTGGGTTTTGTGCTCTGACCTACTTAAGGAGTTGCTTGAGGCTGAACTTCAAACTGGCCCCTTGGTTTGTAGCCAAGTGTTTCCAGTCTTGTTTTATTCTTGTGGTTTTTAGCTGCTTCTTCCTCAGAAAATAGCCAGCTGATTTTACTTTTTGTCTCTGTCCCACCTGCCCGGCCTGCCGCTGGACTTGGAAAGCCCTCATGATGACTGCAGCAACACAAAAGCCTTGGCCACGAGCACATTACTTGGAAGAGCTCTTCTCACGAGGCCTTTGCTCTTCTACCGTAGCAGCTCCAAACAGGCCCAGGAGCCAAAATAAATACAGTTTGGGCTAGAACGTGCAGCCTGTCCACCACGGGACTGTAACGGCTCAGAGGAAAAAACTTTCCTTTCTCTTCTTCGCGTAGGCTCAGCGCCATGGCTGGTGTTCCCCAGGGGGGACGATGCTGTGCCTCTCGTGCTGTCAGGATGTGTGGAGGCCACAGATCAGCTGTCCCGAGGCAGGTTGGGCTGCAGTCCCCGTGTAGGGGCTGTCATTGCCTGTGCCCAGGGAGCTGGGCTGCAGGCAGGACATCTCTTCAGAGGAGACTGTGCATCGCAGCGGTGTTAGTCCTCAGCCCTAAATGCCTGCTGCTGCTTCTCCCGGGCTGGGAGCCCCATCCTCCCAGAAGGTGTGTGTCCCAGAGCTGTCCTTCCCCGTGAGCAGGATCCCAGCCCTTTTCTCCGTGCCGTGTGCCAGGGAAGTGTTCTCAAGGGACAGATCGGTGACCTTCCACAGGACTCCGCTGTTGTGTAACTACTCCTTCATTAAGAAGTTAAAAGGACTACGAACTGGCTGACATGTCAGAAAGTGGAGGCCGCAAAGAATTATCGTGTGATGAGGGCTGTTTGCAGTGAGGTTCTTTGGGGATTAGTACTAGCACTGAAAATTTTCCAATTCCAGTCAGGACCTAGGATGTAAATGCAAAATCCCCGGTCCTAAATATGTGTGTGTGAGAGAGATACATTTTAAATGAATGCACTTTGGAAGTTCTCAGATGACAGATTTAAGGGGGTTTCTGTGACCTTAATTTGTTCCTCTTTTGTATACTTTGTGGTGCAGTCTTCAATTACATGGTTTTAATGGAGCAGTGGGATTGTAACATTTGTGTGTGTCTTCGAAGGCGGTGTTTTCAACGTATAAGGCCTGTATATCTCTATACAGATTTAAATGTGGCCCCTTAATGCATATTACATGCAGTAGTGCAAAAGATCCCCTCTCTGATCTTGCTATGGGAGGTTTCGGACCTGTAACTGGCTTGGGCCTTTGATGGCCAAGATTCTTTACCAGCTCATACGAAATATGTTGCTGGCCTTATTCCAGCTGTTACTGATTCATCAGAGCTGATGCCAGGCAAAATTTTAGCTGGATAGCTCAAACGAGAAGCACGAGGGCCAGAGAACTGAGTGTGCCCTCTCCTTGGAGAGGCAGTACCTCCTGGCCAGGACAAACAACAACGAGCAAAGCAGTGCAGGGATGCTTTTTTCTTGTTTTCTGTGGCATACCTTTTCTGAACACAAACAAAATGTGTTCTGCTGTGATGTTAGCATGTTAAGAAAAGGCAATAAAAATTTCAGCATTCTAATTAAGTGTCATTTTTATTGTGGTGTTTCAGGAATTCAGTGACAACGCAATGAGAAATGATCTATGCAACCTAATTAAAAACATCACGAAGTGCTTTCCAGCCCTTATGTTCAAAAGTGTTTAGGGGTCCCAGATCCCGTTTTCACATATCCAGCTTACTTCCAGAGGAAAAGCTCTGGGAGGCCTCAAAAGACACCGACTTTCTGCAGGTGGTCTCCTGTGCAGTCACCCCTGGCTTTTGGGACACTTGCTTTCCGTGACCAAAACTTTACCCCCTGTATTGGAAAACTGCCTGTCTTTGTGCACGCTGACTTCAGTGCACTTACTTCCTGACTTTTTAGTCTCGGCACCATGGCTCTTTCCTGTTCCTTTTTTTTAAAAAAAAAGAAAACACACGTGCACACCTCAAAAAGCCTTTGCATTCTCTGCTTGCTCAGTTGCTCTGATTCTTGATCCTTCCATAGTTTCCACTAACATCTTTACATTACTTCTGCTAAACCATGAAATATAATAACTCTTAATCAGATGTGACTGCATTCCTATTTTTGAAAGCTGTCCAAGGTGGTGAATTAAATGGGGGAGGGAGGGCAGGTTTGTATTGGGCTGTGATCTCTGATAGTTGAATATAGGTTGAAAACTCCTTTGAATTAGTGCCATCAGATGTAATACAAAATATTCAGTTTCAGGGCATCATCTCAAATAAAGGTCAAGAAAAGAGTGAAAATAAGCTCTATCTTGTTTGAAATAGATTTCAGTAACAATGTATTCATTCTCTTAAGCTACTTAGCATATTTTTCATAGCAGTATTATATTTAATCTATGAAACAGGAATTTTTTTAGTTGTATTTTTAGCAAGATATTTCAAGACTGTCTTTTTTAAAAAAAATCTGCCTTTATATGTCTGTCTCAGGCATAATTTCTACAGTCTGAAAACAGATTTCCAATGGTCATGAAAATGCCAACTTGATTTATCTTGAAGTCAACAGGAATCTTGTTGAGGGTGTAGAACTGGACTGGTAATAAATACCTCTGGTCCACGTGCACAGCGATGGTTGATGCGTGGTTCATGTATGCCATTTTAACCTCTGAAATAAAATAGATGGAAATGATGGTTGGAGCCTGATCATCATAGCAATGCATTATCGGTGTGGAATCTGTGGCATTCTTCCATCTCTTTGTGAACCAGGATGTCATACTGACCAACTTTGTGCACTAAATGGCCTCTAGAAATTTGTCCAGAAACTGTCTGCTGAAGGGGACTACTTTCCCAGTGGTTTACTGCATGGATTTAGGAACTTCAGGAAGACATTGTCTTGATGTAAAGCCTCTCCCACCCAAAGTCAGGGTGAATTTACTGTTTTGCTTCTTTTTAACTTCTCAAAGTGTCTGATTATTCCCTGGCAAATCAGTTGTTGCCTGCATCTTGCCGTTTAATAGCTCTGTCAGGTGATCCGTTTGGTTTACTTTATGTAATTGTATTAATTCATGGTAAGCTGTCTGTCCGGAGGAGCTCACATAGGTGGTAGCAGGGCTCAGCAGGCAGGTGTGAGAAATGAGGGGCGATGGTGGAGCATATCTGCCCCCTCCAAGGGTGCATTGTGTGTGAGGAGAGGCAGGAGAGGTGTAGCAGAGGTTGTCATCCTCCAAATATAAGCGCCGGTTCCCAGGGATGTTTCTTCTGTCTTGTAGAATGACCTGCAGAGTGTGGGAGCTGAAGGGGGTTGTAGGAGGAACATCATTCACCTAATAACCCCTCTCCTTCTGGAAGCCCGGCTTGTTTTCAGGGTATGAGAAACTGGCTGAAGCCGTTTCATGAATCAGCTCCTCTTTCTGCCAGGTTGCTGGCACTCGGCCTGCATGAGCGGCACGTGGAGAGGCAGCTCGTTCCTCTGCATGCCCGGCTCACCCATGCGCATGAGGAGGTGACCACCCAAGTTCTCCCACCCCACCTCACCAGGGCAGCAAGGAGGAAGAGGAGGAGAAGGTGGCATTTTACTCTAGTGGGGTCAGTAAGGCAGGAGGGGATGTGCTTTCAGAGAGCCCCCTGGGTGGGTTCTCACAAGGAATGAGGCATAAGAAAGAAGCCTCTGCTATGAAATACATAGTGATGTCTGAACCTAAGTGACCTTTCCAACACTGGTACAAGTTTCCAAAAGCCTTCGTGTTTAGTGGGAACCAGAGTAGTTTTATTGTAAGGCATGTTGTAACGTTTCTTGAGTCATTTTACAAGGGCCAAAGTGTTGTTTTATTTTGTAAGTACAAGCGATTGTGCTGAGAGTGTATGGATTTGCTGTAATCCATGTAGATAGTTTCTTCTTTTTTTGTTTTGTTTTGTTTGTAATGNAGTTTCTTTTTTGTTTTGTTTTGTTTTGTTTGTAATTAACCTCTTTTAAAATCTGCTTGGTTTGTAACCTGGGTCCCAGTTCAGCTCTCAGGGAATCAGCAGAATGTTTCACACTGTATTTCATGGGCTGTGATGGAGGAGGTTGGAGGACTGGCACCTTCCTTGTGGTAATACTGTCCTTTCCTTCTCCACCTGAGCAGAAATGGCATTTGCTTTTCAGTCCTACTGCTGACTCGACCAGTCAGCATCATGACTGGCATCGTTTATGGTGGCTTAATAGGCAGTTATGGTTATTGGGAGCTGGATCCCTTTCAGTTCAAAAAGTGGACTGAAGCTATCAAATCATTTCACTGCTGATCTTACAGCAGTATTTCTGAACTGATCACATGGATAGAAATTTTATTACAGCTCCCCTGGATGTCTTAAGCTCTCAAGCAATGCATTTAAAAATCAGTGTAATCTCCATTTACAACCTGAAGCAAAGTCATATACTAAACACAGGACTGCAGAGTTTGACTCCAAGAGAGGTGCTTTGATGTAAAGCTGATACATTTTGAATGTATTCACTTAATGCCAAGAAGCCGGACAGTGAATACTGCAATGTATAGTCCACGTCTGGCAGTTTCCAGTGAATTAGTTATATTGCCACGAAGAAGGCGGTGTGTAACAGAGACAACACCTGCAAAAAATGGCTAATGTGCTGTTGGCTTTAGGGCTTCGTTTAAAAGGCAGGGTGATAATGGAAGCACATAATGTTGCTCAGACATTAGTATCTACTGCCGTGGTCTGCAGGTCATGCTGTAACTGCTCTCTAAATTTAAATAGGTACTTACTGTGTGCGACTGCAGCAGATGGCATAGGTTTAGCACAGCCTGTGCTGCACGGAGTGAAATGGAGACTTTTTTGTAGGTGTTGGTAAGGATATGTCCCACAAGATAGAAATATGTTAAGTAGAGGGTTTTGTTCCCCACGTGGTACCTCTCACTGCAGTAGCTGCCAGTGAGGCAGATGATGCTCTGTAGAAATGAATGACCAAAGGGGAGTGATGACCCCAGGTGGAAAAAAAGTTATCAGCTGGAGCAAATGGTTGATTTCCTGGAAGATTCCTTGTACTGAGATAAGTGGTTAAAGCCAGACCAGCTGCCCTTAATAAAGTAAAAGCGTAATCTTTTTAGCAACTCACTTTAGTACTTTCCTATTATCACTTTAGTAAGGGGATGCAAGTGTCTTGTTTCAGGGGATTTGCATCTGCTAACTTAGCTGTGGTGCATCTGTCCTGGTGGTTAAACAGTGCAATTGCCAAACCAGGAATTTAAAATTCCACTGCTAATCCAAGTTATAAGTAATTTTTAGTGTTCTGTCACTGGACTTAAGCTTTTTTTTGAGGTCTGTTTAAACTAGGACACTTAGGAGTTGCCCATTCCCTCTGAAAGCTGTGCTCCCCTGAGCTGGCAGAGGCTGCGTGGCACGCTTGGCCGCTCGGCTCCACACACGTCTCTTGGCTCCCTGGGCTGGATTCACAGTGGTCGTGGCATTTATAAGGACCTCTGCACAAGCAGTACCTCCATAGAAGTCTATTTATAGTGCAGGCTTGAAGGAAATATAAATTAAGGCATACACCGGCCGGTGACAGAGATAGGATGTGTTTTAGGGCTGACTGGAAGGCAGGTCGGTTAACCTTTGTTTTGCCAAATAGGAAATAGAAAAAAAAAAAATATGAAGTCACTCCATGTCTCATGAAAATTAAAAGTAATTAGTTATTCTGTAATCAAATTACTTCAGAAATGCTAGGTAGTAACAACTGCTGTATTCCTGCTTGCAAGGTGCTACGCATCTGGAATTATTTTCCTGATGTTTCAAAGGAAGTAAAATTGGGTTTGTTCTCCTGAGAGTCAATTAGTTCTCTGCTGGTAAATATTTCTAAATCTGTAGGTAAAAAAAGAGTAAAGCTTCATCAGTGCTACAGAGAACAGGTCAATTGTGTAACTGCTGCTGCAGAATTCGTTAGCAGAGTAACACGTCAAAGCAGAAGGTTAATATGCAGAGATTTGTGCTCTTCAGCCCCAAGTCCTCCAAGCTGTAAGAGACTGTTGCACTTGCTGAGGACCCCGGTGCCCACAGAGGACCAATTTACCTGCAGCTTTTTTGAAGTCCCACCTTCTGGTTTCCAACTAAAACAGGAGTTGGATTTTACAGGTGTAATCTGGTAGAGCGAGGGAATCTTACCTGTCAGTAGCTTTTTCCACCAACTGCTTTGTAATATGGGAATACTGATTTGGCCCTTAAATTGTCATATTTGCCACTGTCAGTCCCCTATGGCTTTCCAAGGACCAGTTTTGTGACAGTGTGTCACTGTAGACTGTGACCACTGTTTTAATTTCGGACTGCAAACTGCTGCCAGGGGACAGATAATTACAATGCAAATGCTGTTATTTTTCCTTTTCTACAAAAAAAATATACAGATGTAGTGTTAAGAGCTAATGCAAAGAAAAACAAAATTAGCCCTAAGATGTAAAAATACCTGCTTGGTCTAAGTTCAATTTTTAATGAGAAAGCAGTTACAAGGTGAAATCTCGGCTTCTCTTGTATGGATGAGGATTGGGGACCGGGCTATTAAAACCCAGGATGTCAAACAAGTTGCAGATTCTCACAAGTTGCGCTCATAGATTTTAAAAAAAAAAATCATTACACTTTTTAAAGAAGGAGCTTGCCCCTGTTCTCCAGTTTATAAATATTTCATGCTGAAATAATGCATGAGGTAGCAGAGCTCGCACCACGCTGCAGGGCTGGAATCGCTCTTCTAGGATTCTGATTGAAGTGGCTCACTGGGGAACCGCGCGTACGCTGCAGCCGGCGTACCCAAATCTGCCACCGCAGGGTTTGCATCTCAGCAGAGGCGCATGAGGGAAACCATTTGGCTAGCAGGGACTGAGCCCAGGCTGTGTTGCTTGCTCTCTAGGTTGGTGGAGGGGTTGAGCTTTAACAAAACAGGAAATAACAGTAATGTCGTGTCTGATGTTATTCTGTAGCGCAATTGCAAATGCACCCTTTTCACCAGGTAGTGCATAAGTTAAATCAGTGCGTTACTCATTAAGGAAAACGCTGCCTTTTCTTTTTTCCCCTTCTTTTTTCTTTTTTTTTTTTTCCTTTTCTGGCCCAGAGGTTCAGATTTTGGGCTGCCGGTGGTTAAGCAGGGTAATTAAAAAGTTAGTCTCAGGAGACAGTTACGGGAAAGAAGGAGAAAACGTCCTTTCCTTTTTGTGGCTTTGGGGTGGAAAGGTAGATTCCCTGAGCATCAAGTCGGGAGTGCTTCGTGGAAATGGGGTTTGGCTGCAGCAGCGTGTGGCGGTGGAAACGACGGGCGGGTGAGCTGCCCTCAGCCCGAACATGGAGGTGGTGGCCAGCCCGACTGCAGAGCTGCCCCCGGACCCCCGGGAAGCGGCGGCTGCCGGCCTCTAAGCAGAACGTGGGGAGAGGCAAAATGAAGTTCTGGGGATGCCGTGCGAGGAATGCATGAATACCCATTATAGCTCATCATTTATCATGGAAATTAGGTGTACAGGGCAGACTATATAGTGTAATTTAGTACTATTTGTATTCCCCAAGTCAGCTCATTTTATCTACATAAAACACTTTAATTTCCTGTGCTCCGTCTCTCCTAATACTTGATTTTGTCATGAGCCCCACAGAATGTGGGGATTCCTGGAGGTCATCTGTTGCTAGTTATCTGAGAGAGAAGGTGTGAAAGAACTGGAGCCGAAATAAACACTCTGTCAATTGAAATATTATATGCTTCCTTTTCTGAATCACTCGTAATTTGCATGATCTGGTGAGAACTACTGGGAAAAAGCCCTTGGAGAAATATTACAAAATGCCCAGATGATTTGCATATTTAAACAATTTATTCAGCAATCTGTTAAATCTTAAATGATCTGTTGAAACAGAAAATATAAATCACCCAGTATTTTAGTACAAATGAGGTTTCTTCGTTGAAAGATAAAACTTAATTGTACATTGTGCTGTTCTGTTAGCAGGATTTTTTTATCCTGTTAAACTTTTATAAGGTCAGTAATTAATTGTTTTACCAAGCCAGTGGTTTGTTGTGGATTATCTGTATCGTCCCTGTTTCTGATGCGTGGGAGAGAAACGCATGTTCCAGCCATACTGTAGGTTTTGTGATTCATCAGAATGATCTCCTCTTATACTGGGATTTCCTCCCTCTTCATTCGTTTTGTGAAAGTATCAAGGAGAGAATTCAGGTTGCAGTGCTGAATTAGGACTAGTGAAAGTCACAGGTAAATTCTGGGCTCTGGCACTGATGTCCTGGGCAGCCTTGGGCAAGCTGTCATCAGCTGGGCCTATAAACTCGTCGAAGGAATCAAGCATTCCCAAATCTGTGAGCATGTGTGTAGTCTTTTTTTTTTGTCTTTTTTTTTCCTGGCTAAGTAGGTTCATAGTCTTGGTTGAAACCCCGTAGTACTGTTAGTCATAATAAAGAATATTCCCTGTTTACTGAATGCACTTTGACAGAATTTAAGAGTGAAATTAAATCAGAATTACCCCCACATTTTATACTGCCCGCAATCCCAAAGCTGCTAGGAACCAGATACAGTTTTACAGCTCCTTTTGGAAGTAGCAGAAAATCATTTATTTCCCCCCTCCGTGTTTGCAGTGAGGCACCGCGAGATAAAGCGAGTTGCCTAAACATTTTAAATGAGCAAGGGATGGAATTACATCGCCACTCAAACCCCGTTTCTCCTGATATCCAGTCCCTTGCTCCACTAACTGCATCTCTATGCAGATCTTTCCCAGATGCAGATTGGCAGGGCCTGGCATAGCTAATGGACTCAGTCCCCGGTCTTACCCTGCAGACGCTTGGCCCTAAAGGTGGAATTCGGTTTCTTTAAAAGTAATTTTCATTGTTTGAAAAGAAACAGGCTGTTCTAGCTCCTGACACGGGAGACTTAGAAACTGATTGGCAAATTTGAATGCAGAAAACAGACTCTGGTTAAAATCCAAGTGCATATGTGATACCGGTTGTTTTCAACGTTACTGTAATCAGCTCATTCCTTGTGGATCGTTAAGTACTTGGAATTCTTTTGTCTTCCATTAGCTGTTTCAAACATCAGGAACAGGGTGGTTGTTGTTTTTGTCTAAAATGTAAACTCATAATTAGATTAACAAGTAAAAATACTGACAGACTGGCACAGAAGAGTTACGAAATGTGAAACTTCAGTCACAGAGAAAGGATAGCACAGGTGCTGCTACCTCAGCAGCCTGAACTGTGCCAACATCTCTGGTGTTTCTGCCGTGAATTGACCTTGGCTGACGGTCAGATGCCCACCCAGCCGCTCTCTCACTCCCTCTCTTCAGCAGGTGGGAAGATAGAAGAAAATAAGATGAAAAAGCTTCTGGGTCGACATGAGGACGGGGAGGTCACTTACCAGTTACCACCAGGGGCAAAACAGACTTGAACTGCGGAAAATTAATTTAATTTATTGCCTGTTAGAATAGAGTTGGATGGTGACAAAAAAGGACAAAAATTAATCCACCTTACCTCCACCACCCCCCCTTTTCCCAGGCTCAACATCACTTCTTCATCCCCAGCTCCTCTGACTCCCCATCCCGAGCAGCGCAGGGGGATTTTGGGGAATGGGGGGTTGCAGTCGGTCCATGACAGCGCCTCTCTGCTGCTCCTTCCTCTTCGTGCTTCTCCTCTGCTCCAGCGTGGGCTCTCCATGGGCTGCAGTCCTGCAGGACAAACCTGCTCCAGCACGGGTCCTTCCCATGGGCTGGAGCTTCCTTCAGGGCATTTTCTGCTCCAGCGTGGGGTCCTCCATGGCTGCAGTGTGGATCCCTGCTCCAGCATGGTGACTCCAGGGGCTGCAGGGGATCCCTGCTGGGGCACCTGGAGCACCTCCTCCCCTCCTCCCCCTCTCCCCTGGGGGCTGGCAGGGCTGTCTCTCACACCGTTCCCCTCAGCCCCGGCTGCCAGGCAGCATTTTGCCCTTTCTGACAGAGGCTTTCCCCGTGGTGCCGCCGTGGCGGCTGTGGGGCTCAGCAGTGCCCTGCGGTGGGTCGGTTGGAGCCGGCTGGAACCTGCTGTGTCCGACTCGGGGCAGCCCCCCTGACAGACCGGCTTGGGCACCGGAGTCCAGTAGCATTTCAAAACCTAAATCTATTGGGGATCTAAATGAGTTTAGGTACTCAACATAAACGTTGCAGAGACAGTGCAGCACACCTTCTCCAGCTTGGGAAGGCTGGGGTTTCGAGGATCAGCGGTGTCTGGACCTTGGTCTCTCGGGTAGCAATAAGCTTGGTGGTGGTATCTTTACTGAAGCGCGAGCCTCTCTGGTGTGAAGATGTGCCGGTGGGAAGCCATGCCGTGAGCTGAGCCGTCACTCTGCGTGTTTGGGGGTACCCGGACCCAGGCAGGGATAGACGCAGAAGAGAAGTCCATCAGAGTCAGAGCGTCAGGAGGTGTCATTGGGTTCATCAGCCTGCAGACAGCCATGCTCTGCAGACAGCTGTTCCAAGCTGTGGGTTGATCACCCACCAGATCTTTTCCTTCCCTTATGTCTGCTGCCCTGGATGAGCTGGGAGAGGGGACGCAGCTGGGTCTGAAGGAGGAAGTGGTCTCCCATCAGCCTCTCTGGGGCTAAGAGGTTGCCATGGCTCAGGAGAGGTGGCAATGAGCAAGCAAAAAAGGTGCTGAGAAAACAGGGGAGACCTCTGTTTCTTCTTCTCCAGCACCCATCTGGCTGGAAGCCATGCTCCCTGTCTCCCTTGTCTCCGTGGTAGGCAGCTGAGGCTTTTCCAGACCACCTCGCGCAACAGCAGGGCACCCTCGCTATTCTGGTGGCTCTCACTGATGAGGATGTGACGTGGTTCGAAATTTGGGGGGGCAGGGTTGCCTGGTTTTTAATCATGACATTAAAATTACATTAATTGGATTTATCACACAAAAATCCTCAAAAGCTTTTTCAGAAGTGAGAAATTAGATTTACAAATCCTTCCATGCCTTTCCAGTACAAATCCTGCCAATAAATCCTAAATATGCTTTCAAATATAAATCCTTTCTTTGCCCTTGGGATGGAAATCACTGATTTATGAATCAGAACAATAAAAATCCTGAGGTTGTATCAAGTTTACAAATCCTGGCGTAATTTTTAAATGGAAAATTCTGGTCTTGAATTTTTGGGTTTTGTGTCACTTTACCCCCGGAAGACAGTGCATGGTTTGCATCTGCTTCTACTTCTACATGCCCTGGCATAGGTCCTGGTGTTTATTTTCAGCCTGGGTCACCAGTAATAAGCGTCCTATTGGACATGGTAGAAAGGAGAGGTTTTTTGTTTCTCTGGAGACTTTAAAGGGTTATATGTGAGAAGCAATGGAATGGAGTGTGATTTGTTGCTGGCCCTTCTTGGCAGTTGCATGGCTCCCTTTGGTTGGTGCATTTAGAGGTCGACTTCTCCCAAGGCTGGCTGCCCAGGCCACCCTCTTGCTCCTGATCCTGAGATGAGAGGCAGGACTGGTCCTGTGAGGATCAGAGGTGTGGGGAGCTCAGCAGCAGCCCCTGGCAGGAGATCAGCCTGGCCAAATGCGGAAAGCAGCAGGACAAAAATGATCCTGAAAGGCTGCTCAGAAGGAAAAGTCACTTTTGCCAAAACAGTAGCAGAGACTGTCACATATTTAAAGTGATCTCTGATACAAGACTAAATTTACTTCTGAATAGAATCACAGAATCACGGAATTTTCAGAGTTGGAAGGGACCTCTAGAGATCATCTAGTCCAACTCCCCTGCCAAAGCAGGACTGCCTAGAGCACATTACTCAGGACTGCATCCAGGCAGGTCTTGAAAATCTCCAGAGAAGGGGGCTCTACAACCTCCCTGGGCAGCCTGTTCCAATGCTCTGTCACCCTAAAATAACTTCTGCATGCAAGAAATTCTTTTCTCTTCTTCTGGCAATCATGTTTGTGTCTTCCTGCAGACTGCCCTGGTCTCCATCTTCTCTACTGTTTTCCTTCATCCCTGCTCCCCAAGGCAGGTTGTTTAGATCCTGACAAAGAAAGGAGAAGACATAACTGTGCCAGATAGCTACAACCATGTGTTCGCGCTGCACTGATGCAAGCTGTTGCTCAGGGTCGCATGTCTGGCCTTCTCCACGCGTCCATCGCACCTGACTGTTTTCCTTTGAGAAGTTTGCTCCCTGCAGCCAAGGGCATAGCTGCAGCTCGGGTAACGTGACTGGGGGGCACTGGTTTAGCAGTAGCAACGCTCCCTTTTTTTGCTTGGCGCTTTGAAAAACTGAGTAACGTTCTGGAACAGCTCCAGAGGCTGTCCACGTGGAACTGTTTTCAGAGGCGTTGCAGAGGTGGCAGGTGCCTCAGTCAGCAGTGGCTTTTATTGCAGCCCCTGCCTGTATGGAAACAGATGCTTTCAGACGCTGACTGCCTTCCTGTCCTGTTTAACACCACTACCACAGGACCCTCACGAAACTCAGCACAGGACCTTCCAGAGCGTGCAGCACCATTGCAGCCTGAGAACTCCCCTTACGCACTGCTGCTGTGGTGCAGACATGGCCATCCATAGCTGTGATATGAGGACCCAAGATTGTCCTCTCTGAGTAGCTCCCATGAAACAGCCATATCATCTGTCTGTCTTGGGCTTTAACTAAGCAAACACCTATGCACAGGGATATAAACTGGGAGGAAGGAGGTGTGTACTGAAAGAAAGGAGAACTTAAACAAAGCAACAAGGAAATCTTTGAGCCCTGTCATTTGAGATTCTGAAGTAAAAGCAGACTAGATTTTGACAATTACTGTTTAAGAAATAACAGTGGTGAGGTGGGAAAACCAAATAAATGGACATATTGTCACTAATGGAAAGCTACCCTAAACACCTCCTAGCTCTATTTCCTTATTTTGAAACTACCAAGAAATTGTCATGTGATATTTTGCATAATTTGCTAGTACAAATTTTGTCATTGTACTCCTTGTACTGTCATTGTACTCCATATAATCCTTGAAAGAAATACTGGCTCGGATGTGGTTAACAATGAGGGGAGAAACTGATACACCGGGGTCAGAGGCTTGAATGTTTGGTAGGTCCATGCCAGCAGCAGTTATTGGCTTGACTTCTGCTCCACAATTTAATTCTGCATATTTATCATGCTCACTGTACTATTATCTAGTACAAAGCCAAGAGTTTAAATCATCCTGGCTTCCTCAAAAATACCTTCTTGGAAACACCTTAAAAATAACTTTGATCAGGTGCATAATCACACTCCCAAGTGGCCAGTGGAACAACTTAGAAGAACATGGTTACAGGCTGTAATTATCTCAAAGGCTGAGTTTCTTTTACATTTGACCCACTGCTAGCCCCTAGAAATTATCTGAATGGTTTTAAACTAGAAGAGGGTAGATTCGGACTAGGTATAAAGAATAATTTTTTTACAATAAGGGTGGTGAAACACTGTAACAGGTTGCCCAGAGGGGCTGTAGATGCCTTATCCCTGGAAACATTCAAGGTCAGGTTGGATGGGACTCTGAGCAACCTGATCTGGTTGTAGATGTCCCTGCTCATTGCAGGGGGGATGGATTAGGTCAACTTTAAAGGTCCCTTCCAACCCAAACCATTCTATGGTTCTACGATTCTATGATCTGTCAAACCCATCTTTGGCCATTCTTCTGTCATGCTTATGGAGATGAGGGGTAGGGCTGGGCCATCTTAGTGCAGACCTGATGCTGGGTCCTGGGACTTCCTATAACCAGGAGGATTTCCACTGCAAACAGCCCAGGTGTCAAACTGTGATCATCTGTGCCCAGAGGTAACAACTGCACATAATAAGGCCAAAATTTCTATAGTCTGCAAACCTCATGAGCAGGCACTATACCATTGCACAGAGACAGCCTGGCATGGTTTGAAGTTGTTTTTCTTGAATATCTGCAGCCCTGTTGTGTCCAGGATGCACTGTCCTTGCCACATTTATGCAACACAGTACATACGCACATATTTCTTCCTGGGAACAAATATTTGTTTTCAGGGTGGTTAATACACAAATACAGGCTGGGTGGAGAATAGATTGAGAGCAGCCCTGAGGAGACGGACTTGGGGGTGTTGGTGGATGAGAAGCTCAACATGAGCCGACAATGTGCACTCACAGCCCGGAAAGCCAGCCATATCCTGGGCTGCGTCAAAAGAAGCGTGGCCAGCAAGTCAAGGGAGGTGATTCTGCCCCTCTACTCCACCCTTGTGAGACCCCACCTGGAATATCGTGTCCAGCTCTGGAGCCCCCAACATAAGAAGAACATGGACCTGTTGGAGGGAATCCAGAGGAGGGCCACAAAGATGATCAGATTGCTGGAGCATCTGTCTTATGAAGACAGGCTGAGAGAGTTGGGGTTGTTAAGCCTGGAGAAGAGAAGGCTCCAGGGAGACCTTGTAGCAGACTCCTAGTACCTAAAGGGGGCCTACAGGAAAGATGGGGAGGGACTCTATCAGGGAGTGTTGCGATAGGATGAGGGGTAATGGTTTTAAACTGAAAGAGGGTAGATTTAGATTAGATATTAGGAGAAAATTCTCTACTGTGAGGGTGGTGAGACACTTGCTGTCCAGAGAAGTTGTGGCTGCCCCATCCTTGAAAGCATTCAAGGCCAGGTTGGATGGGGCTTTGAGCAACCTGGTCTAGTGGAAGGTGTCCCTGCCCACGGCAGGGGGTTGGATCTAGATGATCTTTGAGGTCCCTTCCAACTCTCACCATTCTATGATTCTAGTGAGAAGCTTATCTTCAAAAAGATGAGAAAGCAAAGCTCAAATGTGGCACTGTCTTGCCTTATAAAAGCGTGAAGAATATGAGCAGAATGTAGACTTACGGCTTTCAGAGAAAAATTACAGGCTTACCTCAGAGTTGCCTCATTTTTTATTTTGTTACAGCTAGAATTACCCCAAGAATGAGTGATACATACCTTCTTTATAAGACGTGCTGTTACTTGTACTGTGGTTGTGCTTGTTGTAAAGCACGCTCTCTCTTAATGTCGTTTTGAAAGTAGTTTATGAACAATGCGAACAAATTCAAAACTTTATGAAAAGGAAGAACAGGAGTAACTCTTACACTGATGCCAAACTTTGAGTCAGTGCTCAGAAATGGTAAATAAAAACATAGTCGAGAGGTCTTTCTTTATGAGATGTAAGATATTTTTTTCTTGTTTGCCAGGAATGCAGAGCTTCCAGGACAAAGGAAATAGGGAGTAATATAATGTCAGTAATCTTGTGTCCCACTCCAAGATATGCATTATGCATGAATAGTTTTGCCTGGCAGGCAATGAATTTCAAAAAAGGTTGGATTTATGCTGCATAGATGACATTGAAAGAATTATGTTGCCAATGCCATCGTGGCTTCCAAAGCATTTTATGTTCATGCAGACTCAATGCTGAGGCAAAATAGCTGTTTCCAATCACCCAAGTCCTGAGCCAAGAGCCTGCCTGGTTTCTGAAATGAAAGAAAATGCACTAATAGTTCCTGGTTTATTTGAAACATGGGGAAGTTGACACAAAGATTAAAAGAACTGAAATGTCGAAGGGGGGAAACACATTGGCGGGGAATTTGATCATACTTGTTCTACAAAAGCTCACTTATATTTTATTACATACCTTCTTGACTTTTCTGCCTGGTTCAAAAGTGCACAACGGTGCCATTAAGATTCCCAGGGGAGCGCGTACTGCCTTCCTGTATTACATTTGTGCCACCATTTCACTCCTGGTTTTTAAGGTTTGAGCATATAATAATGATCTGAGAAGTGCACGTTGCTTGGCAAATAACTCACCCTCTGCTAAAGCACCAGTTGTGTGAAAGAAGGAGTATCACAGAGACTGACAGGGGCTTAGGGCCGTGCATAGCCCGTAGGGCACGACGGGGTCCCAGCATAGCGAGGTCTCAGTGTTGTGCTTAAAAGGCTCTTCTACATTCTGCCATGAGGATTTCATGGAAGCATTACAATCTCCTTTTTCCTACTGCTTCTGCCATCAATGCCCGATTCATTTTTTTTCCCCTCCTCCACTCCTTTTCATCTTGCATGTTTATGCAGCAGCAAAGTGAGTGTAAACTCCTACCCTTTAATTTAATTTTTTACTGTTGTTTCACGTGAATGTAAATGGTCACACTAAAGTGGAAAACGCGAGGAAGAATGGGATGCGCTACCACATTTTTCCCTGTTTGCTAACAGATAGGTGAGAGAACCTGTGTCTTTCTCGTGGGGAGTGACTCCATTCCATACAGCTTCTTGGCCTGTGACTTAGTGCCAAGTGAAAGAAGTATTCTGTACTTACCTGGAACTGAGGAAAGCTGGAGGCTCTTTCCCCCCCTTCTACACAACAAGCAAACCTACAGTGTAACTCTTTGCCTTGGATTCACTCATTCCAATCATCCTCCAGTCAAAGGGCGAGAAAAAATCTCAGGGTTACTGTACAAAAGAGGGGAAAGGTCTGAAGTTTGCTAATTCCAGCAGCTACACGCAGCTTATCTGCAGCCCTCAATGCTTATGTACTGAGCACATCAAGAGTTAGTGCTTCAGTAAGCGTCCTGTTTGCCACAGCACCTGAGGCAGAAGCACCCAATAAACCCAAAGTCTGCTTTTGAGTGGAGATGCCTGGATGAGATTGAAACTACCTGCAGTACGTTCTGGGGCTGCACTTTTCCATTTACTGCCAGCCTTGCTTATACATCAGTGCCCTGACCCGTAACTTCTTCAGTTTCGGTTCATATTTAGCCCAGATACAAACTAACTGATCGTGGAAATTTGCTGGTAGCCACAAACTGCTGTAGGTTTCTTTACGACTGCCAGCCTCCTTGCGTGAGAACTCCTTGCGAATAGTAAAGGAAATTCAAGCCTGGAGTCAGACTGAATCACTGGAGGGCTCTTCAGCTGAGCACAAGTTTCTGGAGCACATTCTTTATGTGTTAGACCCTTTGAATGCATATGCTAAGGGAAAGGAAAGGATCCTACAGCCTGCATCAAGCTCTGCATTTCGGTACAGATCTTTGTGCTCTGACTGTTGAGGAAGCCTCTAGCGCTGCTTTTCAGTATCTCCACATCAATGCAGTAAACCACTTGGAAATTACAAAGCTTTATTTTGCAATAGGGAGATGGATGCCCGTGGGAAGCAGCTAATATGTATGAGGATTGGAAATCCTGGGTTCTTTTTGAGGAACTGCTGCAGTTCAACCACTTGTGCCTCCTCTTCTTTTGTAAAACGGGGTTGTTGTTTATTTACCTTACAGGAGTGCTTTTATAAAGCTAATTTGCTTTCCTAAACAAGATTTGTAAAACCCAGTTAGGGACACTAGCATCAACTTCCACAACTTCAAAAAATGCGATTTCTAGTGTTTATCTTGGCAAAGCAAACCTGCTACATAGGAGTGAATGTATAAAGAATCCATTTGTCTCTTCAGCTGGTGAGGAGAAGGCAGGCACTGGAGGCAAAATCCAGCCTGTGACCTCTAGTTTGCCCGGCCGTGCTATCCCTTCCAGCATGATGTCTCCGTTTTATTTGATTGCTTCAGACAAACTTACTCAGATCCTGTCCCCAGGAGTGGAGACTGGTTGGGTGGGAAAGCTGTAACTTCTAGGCTATGATTTTCTTGGCTGCATTTCCCAGCTTTGCCCTTCTAGCACTAATTTCTTTGCGGCTCCACATAATGGGATGCTGCACACATCCTAAAAAAAGTGCCTAAGGTTTCTCTGTGGAAGGTTAGTAGGGTGGGCACAGATATTTGTAAGAGGTGTGATCTAGCTTTATCTTCATAAATTTAGATGATACACAGGTGTTTGCTGAGTTTAGTCTTAAAGACAGAAAATGTGTTTCCTTTTCTTTTGTAGCGTTTGCATTGTCTTTATTTTTCTCTTTCCACATTAAATCATGGAGATTTTTGCGGTTTTTTTTTTTCTGGAAGTGATGGTTAACCAGCTACTATCACGTCTTTTAAAATGTTATTGGACTGCTAAATACGGATATTTTTTTCCCCCTCATTCTATTTTTGCTTTCTATTTAAACTATTGTCACTTATCTCCAGTTTTTCAGTATGACATTTTAATGAATGGCCTGTTCCCTCAGCTCGGTTCACAAAAGCTGTTCTACCTCTGATTTTGTGTCGTGTCAGCTTGAGACCAGAATAGGTGAGCTTAACCTCTGAGCACCTGTGTGTTACATTTTTAAATATAATGTATTCTTTGCTGGTTTGTGCCAGTTCTGATATCTCTATAGTGAATTGCTTTGGATTTGCTCTCACCAAGCAGAAAATTTTGGAAGAGGCAGAACTTTCTGCTGCCCTGATTCGGAGGTCATATTAACATTACCAAAACAATGACAAAAAAAACCCCAAACAACCCGGACATTCAATGAAAAACTATGCCCCCTGCCTTAAAATGGCAGTCAAGCTTTATGCAGTTAGGGTAAAATTGCTCCAGTTTTGTGTTTTCTTAATACATCAGGCTGTAATTTGTGGCAGTTGAGTAAGGGATTAGCAGAAACCTGAATGGTCCCTGCAGAGTGGATGGGAAACTCTGGGGAGGAGGTGGAGGGGGCAGCTAAGGGCCAGTCCTGGGGGGTTCTAAGATAGATCTTCCCTTCGAATCAGCTAAAAATCTGACTCCTCCAGCCATAGGTGCTGGGTACTTGCGTATCTTGGAACATCTCTCTCTGAGAGCCGGAATCATTGAAGAAAATTAGATTCGGGACTCTAGATCATTGATCTGCTTGTGGTGATTTGACCTTGGAGGGCTGCCATATGCCTACCCAGCCACTCTCTCGCTCCCTCTCTTCAGCAGGACAGGTGGAAGAAAATAAGATGAAAAAGCTTGTGGGTTGAGATAAGGACAGAGAGATCACTTATCGATTACTGTCATGGGCAAAACAGACTCGGTCAGGGGAAAAATAATTTAATTTTTTGCCAATTAAATATGGAGTTGGATGGTGAGAAACAAAGACAAAAACTAAAGCACCTTCCCCTTACCTCACCCCCTATCCCAGGCTTCATCCCAGGCTCAAATTCAGTCCTTCATCGCCAGCTCCTCAGCCTCCCTGTCCTGAGTGGCACAGTGGGGATGGGGACTGGGGTGTGTGGTGTGTCCATAACAGCTCCTCTCTGCTGCTCCTTTCTCATCACGCTTTGCCCCTGCTCCAGCGCGCGCTCCTCAGTGGGCCACAGTGTGGATACCTGCACGGTACAGGGCTGTAGGAGTTGGAGAAACTATTTCTTCTGTCATTGACCATAGTTTTACATGGAGGAAGTACAGCAAGGGTCATTTGAATGCTACTCAGGAGAAATTATTCTAAAACCCTCTGAGCTAGGTCCTTAGCTGGTGAATATCCGCATTAATATTTGTCAGCCTCTCAAGCCAGCTGGGGACCCGAAACAATTTTTTTGTCCTCAGGAAAGAAAGGAGAAGCTGTTTTCCATATTGTGAATATTGTCACACATGCATGGTGTCGACTAATTAAAAATAGGTGAGGCTCTTTAGGAAGCTGGGAAAGAGGACTTCTCTCTCCCCACCTCCTGCTTTCCCTCCTCCCCCTGAGATGGCTTGTGCATCCGAGGCTGAAGGTTGAGTAGTGGGACCAGAAGCGCAGTGCAGAGTGCCAGTCAAAGGCAGTCAAACCCCCTACCTTGATGTGCATCTCCGAAAATCCAGTACAGCTGTAAGGCTAGGAAAAGCAGAGTGGTTTGGTCATGACTTCTGAATCAAATATGCATTTAAACTCTCTCATACTTCAGATCAGACCTGACTGCTTGACGGTAGTCTAAACTGTCAGTGATTGAGCATGATTTACATTTTGTTTTTGTAGAGTTTAATTCTGTAAGGAACTAAATAAGCTAAATGAAACAGCTTTCTGTGCAATTAGTAAATGAGGAAAAGGCAAAATTAAAACATGGCTGTTCCCTTTGACAATTAAATAGGAAGAAAGGAACACCGTGGTTTAAATCATATAAGCTTTCAGCTAAGCCTCTCATTAGTGGTGAAAACCTTTTTCTCTGAAATCTCCTGAACCCTGTTTTTGAGGGGGGAAATAGGAAAAATGCACTTTATCAAATTGCTGTTTTGAAATGGAAGGATTTAATTTATCTCTTTCTCTGTTTCCCAAAAGTTAGTGTTTACAACAGGGTCTCCAGACCACTCGTAATCTGGTAATGGGTCTACCACAACCTTCAGTCTCTAAACAGATGTTTAACTGAGCATTATCTGATTCCCTTGGGGTGGGAGGGTCTGTTTATAATCCCCAAACCCATTAAAGAAATGAGGGGGTTGTAAAAAGATTTTGAAATAGATGAAACACCTTTCAAGAGAAGTTGCTGATAAGGGAAAGCAAAAGCACAGTGGGACTGAAACGATTCCTTGGATACTTCGTGCTACTTCTTTGGCAGCTGCAATATTTATATGTTACTGTGGTGACTGTACTATGAGGCATGCACTGAACAGTAGTTCCGAAATAAATATCTTACATTTTAGAAATGCAGAGACTACTTTTTAATTAATTTTTCTATACTCACTTTAAAAAATGCAAATTGCTTCTTAAAAACAGTGGTGGTTTGTCATTGATGCAGTCCTGTTAGAAGCTTTGTCATCTTTGGTGAGTGCAGGAGATGAAGGCTGAAAATCAAGTGATATCCTGATGTTTGAAATTAAGGTCTTATAAAACACGCAAGCATGTGTGTTACTTTATCCACATGAGTCCTCTGATCAGAAAAAAAAAGCTGTAAATCTCTTTCTTTCTAATTATCTATGTGATAAAGCAGGGTAGAAACACAATGTGGAAAAAAGGATTATTAAATAATTCCAAAGCAAAACCAAACTACAGAGACATTACAGTAATTAAGTACCTAGAAGATCACATACTTCATTACTTACAAGCTGGCAGGTCATAAGAAAGGCACAAGTGCATTTTTATGGCAGGAAATGCATCCATTAAATTACACCATTAAGTCATATACACCGGTCATTGTTTTCTCTTGCTTTATGGGTTTCATATTAACTTTGCCGTCTATTCACTGCTGTAGACAAGAGGGTAGCATTAAAGACAGGCAGATAAAAATGCATTTACCTGATTGTTAGGTCATGTTTTTTGTTCAGGCAGACATACATAGCTGAAGTATGAAATAGTGAAACTGCAAAAAAACACTCAGAGTGTAAGCTGTCCATTGCAAGAAACTGAAAATGAGAACTGTGGGATAAAACACCTTCATATTTTTCCATTTTCCCTAGTTTCTTCATTATACATAGTAATGTTTTGCTTTCCTCCTTATTTTGAAGTCATACTTTTTTTTTCTTTAGTGTTCCTGGTGGTTCTTTGCTTTTGTACAGTGAATAAATTTCCTCAAATACGAGAGCGGCTAATTTGCTAATTAATGCAGCCGACACCTCACTCAGCTGCTGTTCTCATTTTCCCTCGCCCTTTTAAGCAACTTGTGCCTGGATATATCTTCATCGTGTGGCCAAAACATAGTGGCTTCCCATCATGGGACCTCATTCTGTGATGGGAGTACGTGTGTGCCAGGTGATACAGCTGCAGGTTTCTAGTGCATTTCTCATACTTCTGGATGCTCTTGTGTCAGGCGGCCGGAATTTGGACACTCCCATCGTCCCCACCCTCGTTCACTCCCACGATCAGTGAGTGCCATTGCTGTCCCATTCCTAAAGTGTGCCTGTCCCAAACCTTCAGTCCGGTTGAAATGCTCACTATTCACGTGAAGGGTGAGAAGCCACAAGGCTTTTCATTGTTTGAAAAGCGAGGCACAATCCAAAGGTAGAGCACCACTGCTTGTAAAATTCTGATCCGTTTTACAGAAATCGGTGTGCCCCATTAGCTTCACTTAACTTCAGGATTAGACCTTCTCGGCCATTGTGTCATCTAGGCTGTTGGTACTTAAAAACCTGTGTCCTGGTTGCAGCTGGGATAGAGTTAATTTTCTTTCTAGTGGCCGCGTGGTCCAACGTGCCAGTGCTGGGGTTAAACCATGACACCCTGTTAATTCTTAACTCTGTTCCCAGCCTGCTTCCGTTTCAGCTCATGGCACATACTAGATGCAGTGCGTTCTGCTGCTTCTGCCAAGTCCAACATACTGCCACTTATTTTTCTGTTCCTGCTTTCCTCGTTCCCCTTAAGCGCTGGAGTCCCGGTGCCACAAAGCATTTAAACATATGTTTGACTTAAGCGATGAAGTGTTTTGTTGAGTCAGGACCTTTGCATTCAACTCTGCCTGTCTGAGCGCAAGTGGCCTTTGAAGTTTGAAAGGCAAAAGGAGAGATCCTCAGATGCACAGAGAGGACCAATTAATTCTTTATTTTATTAGTCTCTCTGGTTCTTCAATGTAGTTGCTCTTAGATTCCCATTTTTTACTTTCTTTGCCTTATTGTCCCATCTGCCTTTTTGCTTCACATTCGCTGTGTTCTTCTTTCATCTACCACTTGTCTTCCCCAGAGTTGGGAAGCATAATTCTACTTTGTACCTCAGAAAATTTGCTGTACAGTACAGTTAGTTTGATCGAGTTGGCAGTTCAGATTGGCTGGTCCGTGACATGCTTCTGGTACAACCAGGCAGGTGCCCAAGAATGCCACTCCCATGCCATGAGACCTGTCCGAGGGCACTGTCTCACCTCCGTTTGTCCTGATGGGATAAAAATATCTGTGCTGAAGTAAATGTTTGCTTAATACAAGAGTGATCCTGTGTTTTGTATGGGAACAGTTGATGCACGCAGCTGCTTCAGAAAGAAAAGAATTGAAAATTTGGAGAAGTTTGGATGGAGGTTGCTAATTAGATCCTTCTCTCAATCTCTGAGCCCAGAGCTTTCCCAGAGCTTTGGTGACTTAGCACTGACTCAGAGAGACGCGAGTCCTTTTGATGTCTTTGCATATTTTTTTTTAAACCTACTGCAGCTTAGCTTTGAATTCAGAACTTTTGCTTGCGCTGCACTCCCGGGTCACTGAAACCGGGCTCCTGCTACCACAGGCAACCCATCACGTGATTGCTTTCCTAAATGTGCCAAGCTTAATATTCACACCTCTCAAGGGGCGAACCCCTCCTGCGTCTGCTGGAAAGCTGTTCAGAGCCATACTCTTCTGATTGTTGAGAATATTTTCTTTTTCAAGCTTCCTCTACAAGTGTGTTAATTCTTGTACTATATCTCTAAATTGACCCTGCATATGCCATTTTGATGTAAAACTCTGAAATAGCTTTCTTGATCCCTTCTTAAGCGATGGTATTTCCAGACTGGAGTTGTTTTGGGGAGCTACTGTGTGGCAGGGTGTACATCCTTGCATGTATCACAGCGTTCCTGGTCAGTATATTAGTTTACTGTGTAGGCTAAAGCACATTTCTTGATTCAAGACTGTAATTCTTGTTTAATCAGCGGGGTTTATGGCTCGCTTACCTCAAGGGACAGAATTTGGTCCATTTTCCTGGGGAAACATTTTTCTGTGTTACTTCACCGGGCTGTTGACCGACCTGTCTGCTCTTTCCAACAGTTGCACGTGTGCCTGAAATGATTGTAATGGACTGTGACACTTGGGAAAAAAATTGACCCCATGAGCACATATCTTAATGAAAACTGTATTAATATGTGGTTTAGTGGTTGTGGATGCTTTTGATGTTGAATATTTTGCAAGCCATACAACGGCATTCAGTCACTTCTTTCACACTGTTGCAAAATGGTGTGAAGTTTAGATTAGTAACAGGTCGTGACATAACAGCAGTACTTAAAGCCTTAAGGAAAACTTCTCAAAATGTTACGTTTACAGATCCTTCTGTCAAAACAGCTCAGATTGTCGCTACATCTCTATTTTTGCTGCCCGAGATATTTGCATGGATATGAGCCCTTCTGGCTGGTGGATGCGTCGTTGTTTCACAGAGCCATGACGAACGCTCAGCCCCATTAAAGAGCATGAACCTACTGGAGCGTGCAGTATGGCAAAGGACACCTGAAGGTTGGCTGCGCTTTGGTGTTCCCGGTTGTGTTTAACTGCTGTCAAATGTGATAATCACAGCATGGGAGAGCCTTCTGCCAGGCTTCCTCGCGTTTCCGAGGGGAGGGAGCAGAGTGTCTCTTCTCAAATAGTCGAGCGAGCAACAAAGCTGTTACCTTAGGCAAAACTAAAACGGAAGGATAACATTTTAATTGTCTGGCAGACAGTGGATTTAGGCTTTTATTCAGCGAAGCACATGAAGTCTGTGGACTTCATTGGGAGCGTGATATTTAAACCCAAGCATATGTTTAAGTTCGTTCCTGTGGTTTCCAAGTGAGGCCCTCAGGGACGGCGCTTCTCACCTTCCCTGCGTGAGAGGGGAAAAGGCATTGGGCTCTGTGCCTAAAGAAATGAGTGCACTTTATTTGCTACATCTCATTAGCATAAAAAGCAAGGTAAAGTGACACCGAAACTCTGAGGAAGGGACCAGGGCAAAGGGGCGTCTCATCTGCACAGCTCTAGAGGAATAAGCAATGTCCCATCTCCTGGGAAAGGGGAGGAAGGGAGTGGGTCCTTGGACTGCTCTCCCTCACTGCTCGGTGGGGTTTCCCTGTCCTTCGTCCGGGCCGTGCAGGCAGACGAGCAAGGATTTCATGGACTTGAAAGGGAAGTTATTGCTGATTCATCAGTAACTGGCTCTTCTCCAGCCCCCAAACAGCTCCTGAGGTGGAAGAGGTCAAATCTAGCTCAACGCTACTTAATGTAGCGTGTGCACACGTTTTTATCCTGCGGTGACTTCTGCATCCTCAGCATAGCTGCCTTCAGATAAAGCAGCTTTTCATCGTTTTATGGAACCTGTAAGAGCCACAGCATGTTTTTGTAACTACAGTTTAATTTTCAGGTTTTTTTAGTTTTCTGACTCATAGTCCTTTTCTCCAGAAACATAAAATGATTCATATACCCAAGCACTTAACTCCTTTTACATTTGTAAATGGCACTTCATGCATGCTTAATGAGGGTATTCCAAACCACTAAAACCATGATTTGCTTATGCTACATAATAAGGTTTGAATGCTGCAAAGACTTATGTAAATACTTTCAAGTTCATGGTAGGTTTTTGCAAATGGTGACTTAGAGCCAGAATGTCCACTGGCTTAGGCTTAGAGGGTCTTTGTGGTCCTCATAAGCTCTGACACAGCACCTGGGAAGAGAGAATGAGAAAGAAAAATGGAGTTGGTGCTATAAATCTGATGCAGAAAAGAATGCAGAAGAGGCTCTTTTATTGTTTTCACAGGGGTAAGAGTTGAATATTAAAGTACGTTAGGAAAAGGAGATGGAAAGAGAAGATGAAAAACGTTTTTTTCTTTCACTCTGCTCCAGAATTTCTAAAATTAAGCTCTCAGTGTCTTATTATTTTTATTGGAAGATATGAGGGAAAAATCCCTATGCTGGATAATTCAAAGCCCAGATAGATTTATTTAGACTCAAAATATACAGTGCTAGCTAGCACTGCCTTGTTAAAAAAGCTATTGCACTGTTACTGAGGCAGTGCACATAATTTATGATTTTCTTTTTAAAATGGAATCAAATAATTTACGACGCTGTGTTTTAATCTCTTAATCCGGACTTCTTCTCCCAGATCTTCCAAGAACCGCTTCAGATTATTCAGTGTCCCAAAAAATCCTACATCTTTTTCTTTCGTCTGTCTAACAGACAGAATTCTAAAAGCAGTAAAATCTTCCTATTTGAGTTGAAATTTAATAAATCATAAATGCATTTTGGGGCCACAGTTTATATTCTGAGAATCAGATTTCTGAAGAAGTCAAACCCCATTTTTTTCAGGTCCATAAAGCAGTGTTGTAAAGCAGGCATCTGTTCATTTTCAGATATTTTATTGCTTTGTCTTAGTCCATGTTATTTTCACTTTGTTGTTGTGAAAAAGGATTTTTGGTTACAATCTTCCTCCCCTTTGTTGCATAAAATGGCAAAATTCTCTCTACTTCCTCCCTCGATCTCCAAGAATTTAAAAAAAAAAAAAAAAAAGAAGAAGAGTTGATTTAATAAGCTTCTGCTCCAGGAGTAATTTATAGCTCACTAACGTCAGTGAAAGAGTACAACTGAAACAATACTATTACTTAGGAAAGGACCATGAATCGCGTATCACGTGCACTGAGCTTTGCAAGAACTGGAAGGGGCTTGGCTTTTTGCAATCAAAGCTGTTTTCTAGTTGCAGATGTAGTCACCAGGTAACCGGCACCAGCCCTGAGACTGCTTCAGCAAGGGGGTCCCGGTGCTGCCTCCCTCATGGTGCTGGTGTCCATGCGACATTCCATTAAAAGGAGCGGAAGCACTGCTCGTCTTTCCAGAAGGAGCAGCCAAAGCCTCCAATTTGTTTATACTCTTCGGATGCTTTTCTAGTGATGTTGTGGATAAATACAGCTTGCACTCCTGGCGTTGCTGCATTCAGGTGTCTTCTGATCTCTCCCAAGACAGTACTTATTTCAGAGAGAGGCAATTCACAGTGTTTTCCTGAAAAGAAGTTACCCTGGATGATCTGAGGTCCCATGCAACTTTTAAATAGGTGATGAAGATATATCCTAGGATGCTATGCCAGAGGAAGATCTGTAATTCCCCTTGAGGGAGAATGATGGTCTCCTGAAAAATGGGCTGAATGAGCAGGGAGCATTTCAGGGATGAGGGTCTCTATGATGCTCTTCCAGTTCAGTTCGCACAAGAAAGAGCTGCAGTCAGTTTTGTAATATCTGGTCTGTGGCGTTTGCTTGGTGGTTTCTCCCTCTGCACTCTGTGGTCTTCATTCCTCTGAAAGCTCATATTTGGCTTGTGCTGTCTCTGTCGGGAGCTGATAGTGCACTTCTTTGCAATGATTCACCAAGTGTTTATTTAGGGGCTACATTGCATCTAGGCAGAAATCTTTCAATATTAAAAATATATCTTACTTAGCAATCTACATAAGCTACTTGATTGGCATCTACGTTACTTTTGTCTTCAGAGCTGACCACCAAGAAGGAAAAAAATGTTTCTGTTGGCCTCATCTTTTCCATAATTGGGAAGGAGATCTTGAGTCAGCAACGTGCAATTTTATATGAAGCATGGACTGAAGGCAAGATACCAAGTTTGGGCTTTTGCCTCCGTTAGAGTATTTTGAGACTGAATGCTTGAACCATGGCCTTCTTTGGGAGCCCCTGAGGGGAACCTAGAAAGTCTAGGGTTACAGCCTAGAAGAACCACGTTTACATAATACAAACAGGTTTCTCATTAGCAAACCAAATAATAACATTGTCTTAGAGTTATATTCAGTGGCATTTTGCTTCTCAGAGACAACCCTATCATGTCTGGGGTGCATCAAGAAGAGCGTGGCCAGCAGGTCAAGGGAGGATATCCTCCCCCTCTACTGTGCCGTGGTGAGGCTGCATCTGGAGTACTGTGTCCAGTTCTGGGCTCCGCAGTTCAAGAAGGACAGGGAACTGCTGGAGAGGGTCCAGCAAAGGGCTGCAAAGGTGATTAGGGGATTGGAGCATCTTTCTTATGAGGAAAGGCTGAGGGACTTGGGTTTGTTTAGTCTAGAGGAGAAAAGACAACTGAGGGGGGATCTTATCAATACTTATAAACACTTAAAGGGAGGGTGCCAGGGGGATGGGAACAGTCTTTTTTCAGTGGTGCCCAGTGATAGGACAAGAGGTAACAGGCACAAACTTGAACAGAAGAAGTTCCATCTTAACATGAGGGGGGACTTCTTTACCATGACGCTGGCAGAGCACTGGCACAGGCTGCCCAGAGAGGTTGTGGAGTCTCCCACTCTGGAGACATTCAGAACCCGCCTGAATGCAGTCCTGTGCAGCCTGCTGTAGGTGACCCTGCTCTGGCGGGGGGGTTGGACTAGATGATCTCCAGAGGTCCCTTCCAGCCCTGACCATTTTGTGATTCTGTGATTCTGTGAAAGGATTTAACTGGCAGGGAAATAGCATGTTTTTACCTCCATTCACTCAGGCATTGAGTTCAGCCAGAGGTACACGGTCAGCTGAGTTTGGTATGAGTTTGTGCTGCCACCAGGAACGGGCAGGGAAAGTCTTTTCCAGCGCTGCCCTCTGGAGCCACCCAGACCTGGTCTCTGCTGTGCCAGCACAAGCACTTCTGTGAAATGCCTGGAGGATGCCTTGTCCAGGAATCAGGTCCCAGCTCTTAACAGCTAAAGAAAGTCACCCTGATGCCCATCCTCTTTCACCCTGCCACCCAAATGAAACACAGCGAGGAAAGTGCTACTGCTATTTTTGTTGTTGGTTTTTGTTTGTTATTTTTTCAGAAACCAATAAAAAGGTGCGGTCGTCATGTTAAGGGGTAGAGGGTTTTCTGCCAACAACCAATTTGTTGTCTTTCATTGGTTTCTGTGTTTCAGCCAAAGGAAATGTGGCAGCAGAGGATGGTCAGCTCGTGGCTCTGCCACCAACTACAGCTCATGCCGCAGTGCTCGGGGTAGTGGCTAGATGGCACACACAAGGCTGTTGAGAAGGACAGTCTTATATGGAGAAAATGAAATACAGTAAGGAGCAGCCTTCACTTTGCAAGTGAAGTTGATTGGAACGGGCACAGTGGTGTGAAACTATGAAAACAGACATCAAGGCCAACAGCAAGTAAATGAAGGGAGGACACAGAAGACATCCTGGAATGTGGCAGAGCTTTCCTTTGGTGTCCACATCTAGTGTTTGCTTCTCTGTTTAGCCAATTGCCTTGGAAATTGTGAGGAACTGCTCTTTTTAATTACAACCATCACAAGTTTTACTCTTTTAAATTTAATTATATTTACTCTTTTAAAATTAATTAATATGTGGGTCACTTCCATCCTGCCGTGGTGCTCCTCTGCCTCACGGAACAAAAGTTAAGAGCCCCATCTTTTGACCCTTTCCCTTAGTTCCTGCTCACTTGTTTCACTGACCAAAAAACAGCTAGCGCTGTACAACATGTTCCCTGGCACACCAGAGTCACTTCACGCATGGCTGGCTTCGGGGTTTGTTATAGAGGCACGAAGCTGGCAGCAGGCATGCTAAAAGGTGCCGAACTACCAACCTTTCTGGCAACTGTGACTCTACAGGCTTGGCTTCAGGCTGGGTAAAAATACACTCTACACGCATGCCTGGGTAAAACTAGGCAGATTTGACTGCTGATCACTCAGATTTCAGGATCTGACAGGCAAGAGGTCCAGAAGTCGGAGTAGTAAGTCAGGCTCCTACAGCAAGAACTTCCTAGGAGGGGAGCTGCAGGATTCTCCTGCACTGAGCTCATGGAGCATGCAAAGTCAAGTGTTTGCTGAAGCTGGTATACATAAAATCACTGTCAGAAAGACTATGTTAAGAATTACCAGAAAGATAATATTCCTGGGATTCTCCTAAGTGTTTACACCCAGTAACCCGGCTGCCAAAAATGAGCTATTACTGGGGGTTGCTAACTTTGTGGTCTTCTTGGAAGCCCACGATATCGTCCTGACCTGTCATGCTTTGATGGGCAAAGGGCTGGAAGTTGGGCAGCAATTTCAGCCACTCTTGTTGTGTTGATTCAGAAAGTGTTTTAAATGGCAGGCTCAGCCAGCAGTGCAAACTGCAGGCATAAAAAGAATAAAAATCCCTAAATTAAAGCAAAGACTACATTAGGTACAATCGTGCCATAATTTTCTGTTGAAGTCAACATCAGGTTGGGCCTTGGATTCGTGAGCACAATGCGGAACGTTTCGGAAAGTGGAAATTGCATTATGGCTTCTGTTTCCTTTCCAGGGAAGCATGTGAAGCACATTACAGAGCGAGGGAAGGTCATGGCTGCAGGGACCAGCACAGGATGTCTGAGAGGGAAAGGTGGGGCGAGAGGAGCTGCTGCAAAACAAGGACAGAGAAGCAGCAGGAGAGCATGAGGGTGAAAAGTGGTGACTGGGAACCTTGCAATACCTTAATCAGAATTGTCTCACGCAGAAGGTCAAAAAAAACAAAATCTCCCCACACCATTACTTTTGTATTTCTGCCTTTTTTTTAATCTCTTGTTTTAATTTAAATATGCTTTGTTGGTTTTTTTTTTTCACATTCTGGCAGTGTTCTGAAATTTTTGAACTGCCAGACAGATAGTGTTTCAAATCCACCATCTGCATGTGTGCACGTATTAGTCTGATGAAAATGCTGGACAGGCTGGGACTGATCAAAACGTATTTGCTTAGCCGTGATCAGTTAGTAACACCACTGCGTATTAAGTGTTGCGCTTGCTATATTGCGGCATGCGCCTCCCAGCTATATTTCATGCATTGTTCCCTCTGTCCATAACGTTATTTCTGAGCCAGCCCTGCACTGAGGCCTGAGCAGGGTGGAAGCGATGCCCTCCTTCTGTCCACCCCCTCCAGCAGGAGGGTCTCAGGGCTGTCATACACCGGCAGGGGAAGCAGTTTGGGAACCAGCTAGAGGAAGAGCTTGCTTTCTCTACTCTCCCTTTACTTTAGCAGCTACGTGTCTTTTCAGGATCTTTCATTTGAAGCGCTTTGCAGCTCTACTGGCCAAGCAGCATCTCAGGCAATGTGCTGGGGAGAAAAGCGTATGGTTTGGCATAGAGGAAGTAAGCATAAAATGTCTATATATTTCTCAAAAGGCAAATTGTCTGAAAAGTCTGCCTGACGATAGCCCAAACCAGAACAAGCTGTAATTACATATCCTTTTGGTTTGCAGTTTATATGATTTTCTCTCTGGTTTTGCAAGTATTCCACAGTTACGCTTCAGTGGCTCAGCAGCCTTTTGACAAGCTGCAGAAGGTAGCTATTGCTCAGGCGCTGGCAATACTAAAAGCCAGAACGTACTATCCTTTAACCCTTTGCAAAATTATGTATCTTAACAATATGGAGAAGTCTCAAAGTGATGACCTGTCCACAAGGAGCTGGGAGGAGGGAGGTGAGGAACTGGGATGATTACCCACCACCTTTTCATTGTACAGCTGCTACTCAGGATATTTTGGTGCTGGAGTTAGTAATCTTGCAAATATAACAAGGTAGGGAGGGAACGGCACAGAGGAAGCTATTTGTAAGAAATTAAACATTAACAATACACCTTAAACACAACCAAGTAGGAGCAAAAGAAAGGAAATACTGTCTGGGTACAGTCTGTACCCAGTTTTAACAGGCAGGCAGGATTTGTTTACGGAAGCTGACAATCATCTCCTTCCTCCCTTCGGTAAAACGTGTATTTAAAGGAAGTACTAGTTGGAATTTTGTCTAAGCACAACTTGCAAAGTAAAGCCTCAAAGGCAAGCCTGGTCCATTGGAGTTGCTACTCTGTAAACTAATTATTTAATTTAAAACAGTAAGCAGCAGTTAGCTGACTATTTAACTGATTCATGACTTGGGTGACTTTCCAGTCCACGCCACCCTGGTGTCTGCGTTCCAGGGCTGTAAAACCCTGTGGTGAGGAGGCTGCTGGCTCAGCCATGGGGCACCGCGGCTGATTCAGTCCCTCTTCCATCAGCTTTTGCCATGGGGTTCTCAAGGTACCCTGGTGGTAAAGCCAAAATGCCCTGGACAGCAAAGCCAGTCTCTCAGAGGATCACTCACTACGTGGTTTTGTCCTTATGAAAATAAAGGGGCAACCGTGGAGAGATGCAAACCACCCCAGAGCAGGTCTGCCTGCTCTGGCGGGGGCAGGAGAAAACAGCATGCCACCCCACTGCACTTCTGCTGTTGGTCCAAGTAAAGCAGGGTTTGCCAAGCAAATTGAACAAGTAGCCCAACACCCCCTCCCTCCAAGTAACATCAAGTCTGATTAAGAGTCCAAAGAGTAGATTTTCAAAATGTCAATGGCTGGATCAGGAGATCAAAGATGATTGACTTTTTTTATTTTATTTTATCTCAGAGAATGAGTTTTAAAAAATCCCTTATCAGCTTCTTTTTGAATGCCTGAAAGGGGGAAAAATTAAAGGGTGTTTATTAGCATTAGCAGTAATCTTCCAAAATGTATTGCATGCATTATTATTAATATTATTCTAGAGATGCAGTGCCAGCAAATTATAGATACAGAGAGATGGCAATAAATTAATTGGAGAACTAAAAAAGTACTGGAAATTAGGAAAGGTTATGAGATGGAAGAGATCAGCTGAGCAAAGTGAAGACTGAGAATGGCACGTCTTTCTTGCACTAATATGGTAATGAAATATAGCAAAGGCCGAGTGGGAATACTGATCTTCACATGCTTCTAACAACTTCTTGCCATACTCGGTCAAATTTCTGTAAAATTGCTAATGTGAGCTGTTACAGGATGAGAAGACCTTTGTGCCAATATAAACGCATCTCCGGTGCGGAGCTCTGTCACTTCTGCAATGATAGCTTCTAAACTGATACCAGATTACAGAGTGAGCTGGGCTTGGAAAAACTGGTGGGTTAAGTTCACCTGAGCGAGCTGTAGCCTGCGTCTGCTGGTAGAGGACACGAGTCCAGACCGCAGATGCAGGGCCCATAGACACTGTGTAAAGCATACAGGGAAAAACAACCCAAACTCCCACAGGAATTGATGGGCTCTGGGCTAACATTACCTTTCAGAAACAAGACTTGGTATTATGGTAAATAGTGCCATAAAATCTTAGTTCCTGACTGTTTCACAGCCAAGAAAAAAACGGATCTAATACTGCAGATTATTTAAGAAGAAAGTAGAGAAGAAAACCGCAAATGTTATTGTGCCTCTCTGTCGTATTTGCTTCTGCTGCGGCTCTCAGAAAACAACAGAAGAGGATGAGAAAAAATGGAAGGAGGGGTGGCCAGGGTGATGAGAGGCATGGAGCGGTCCCTGTACGCACAACAGCCGCGTAGGATGGGGGTCCTGCAGGATGGGGAAGAGTTGGCTGCCAGGCATGATGCTAAAGGTCTGTAAAATCACAGGTAGCATGGAACATGTAGCTGGCAGCTGATGAGCCAAGAGCTGGGAGGCTGCGGTGAATCTCACGGGCATTCAGTTCAGAATGGACCAGAGGAGACAGTTCTTCAGATATGTAATTAAGCTGGGGACCTCTTTGCCACATGAGCCTGTGGTTGCTAAAATTTACATGAGCTCAGGATGAGGCTGGGCAGGTTTGCAGAGGAGAAATCCACTGAGTGATACAGTTAAAAAACAAACCAACCTGCCTGGGTGAGAAAGTTGCTGAGCTGCGAAACATTGAAGGAGGCCAGGAGAGAAAGTTTTCTCCCTTTTTTTATCCTCTTCCCCATGTGTCTTTTAGGCTACTTGCCCCTAGTGGCTTCTCCAGTTTAAGAAAGCCTTTAAAGGTGTTCCAGGGAGGGGAAGGGCCAAAGGAAAACAGAAATCCAGAGAAACCATCTGCTTGTGAAGGACAACAAATGCAAACAGGGCAGGGGCATGAAGGTTGCACAACCCAAAGCTGAAGAGTTGGGGCCACGGGGACAGCGAGCAGAGTGCCGGGCAGCTCCCACTCCTTCCAAGGCACCCAGGGGACAAGGGTTGCTGCCAGGTGGGGACACGGGAGGACGTGCAAATGCAAATCAACCCCACAGCATCCATGGAGGAGGACAGAGCCAATGGCTGGGGCTGTCCCGGCACATGGAGGAGGTGCAGGTGTGGAGGCATGAGTGCTGATGTGAGCGGAGGAGGTCAGCACAAACCTCAGCGGGAGGGTTTTGGGGGGAGGCTGAAGCAGCGCTGAGATGCAAAGATGTGGCTGAAGGCTGGGCTGGCAGGCATCTGTCCCCCTGCCTGCTTTTCCTTGACCCATACCTGGAGCCCAACCTGTGCGTGATGCCCTGGTGAGGATGCCTCAGGGGCAGGAGGGGGCCAGGGAGACATGCTGTGCAGCATCCCTCAGCTGCGGTGACACGATGAGTTTGGGGATGTACACTTCTTTGGGGGTTCCTGGGTGGGAAGCAGGGGTGGAGGAGGCAGTCTCAGGAGGCACTGTCTCAGGGCCAGTGAGATGAAGTCATCTTGCGTTACAGTCTGTGGGCTTTCTGGAAAAGCTGACTGAAAGGTTTTCTCTTCTCTTTGCAGTTTTATGCTAATAAACCAGGGTCCCCAGCAAAGTTTTATGCTCCACGCGATACCACGTGTGAAGTTAAGGAAGAACCTGTGAAGGAAAAACAGGCAATATAAGGATGCCAACGAACTACCAAGTCTCTGCTGTATAGCAGTAGAGGCCATGGAGACTTTGCTCCAAATTTTGGCAATGCATTTAAAAATTAATACCTTTTCAGTAATCATTCTTCCTTAAGGAAACACTAACCTATTGAGCCATAAGATTTTTAAGCCTCCGAGATCCACTGTCCCCAAACTGGAGATGGCCGTGGGGGCAGTACTCATCTTGAGCAAGTTTGACGTCCACTTTGCTTGCCTAACCCCCAAATTAGTAGCCTTCTGGAGGGGAAGGGGGTGCTAAATGAACTCAATTCCCACTCATTAAGACCTGAAGGAGCAAGGCCACTCTTCAGTCGTCGCAACCGTAGCAGTCACAGGCTGGAGCAGCCGCTGGTGGTGCCTCTGCCACTTGTGTAAAACGCCCGAGCGCCCGGTTCCCTCAGGGATGGGTTCTCTGACGCCGGGCACCTCAGCCGCAATGTCTGCAAGAGCGGTGAGAGTCCTGCCTGGCTCCACCATTGCCAAGGCCTTGGTGCCACCCAGCAAAAGGCCTCATCCCCTCCCTGCGCAGGGCTCTGCTGGGCCAGAAGTGTTAAGCTGTGAATGAGTTTTATGTTTTTTCCAGTGGGATGTTGCTAAAAGCAGCTGGAAAGCTGCTTCTTTGAATATCTGTTTTTTACCTCGACAATTTCTCTTGACATTTCCACAGCTTTAACATTATTTTTCCCTCTCCTTCCTTCCTTTTCTGTGCATTGTTTTTCTGTGGCGGTCTTTTTGTCTTCATCGGTTATGCTTCTGTAAAGGACTTTGCATAATGTTTTCCTTCAAATTGTTCCATTTCAAAGTTTTCTCTTTATTTCAAACTTCCTAGTTGCTGTGTGGTTTCTAGGTCTTCTTTTGCTTTACAGTGTCCTTTTTCTCTTAGGCGCTTTCCCTTGAACAGCTCTACAGTGGTGATAGAATGAAAAATTTCTGTATCCCTCTGTGTCTCCATACAGAAGTCTAAAATATCAGTGAGAGAAAGGGAGACAGAGCAAGCGTTTTTTAATATAAATAAGGGATATTTATTTACAGGATATTTCTTTTCAAAAATTCCCTAATAGCATGACGAGAAACTTCGCCATTTTATAAAAAGTACATGCTTATTTTTCTTCATACGTTCTAGTCATACCACAAGCTTTCCACAAAAAGAACAAGCATTTATTTTTGTGCTGTGTGCCCAGAACAGCCACTGCACGACCGTTGTCCTGCCAAGATTTGGTGCTGAGAAGGTGCAGCCTGATGTTCAGAGGCAGAGTGCTCCTAGTTATCCTGGAGGCTGTTGTGACTGGCAGGGGCTGGAGGTCTCTGCATCAGAACAGGTTTACGTTTTGACTCACTGTCAGAGAGTGGTATAGCGCTATATGTATTCTATTATAGATATTTGGGAGAGTATGTCTCCTGAAGTCCCCTCAAACAGATCCTTTTCAATTCAAAACACTCAGTTCCTGCAACAGTTTCACGTGTATGGCACTGGGTCTTATCTGAAGCCCACCGAGACCAGCGAGCGCCTTTCTGCTGGTGCTCAGTAAGGCTGTAACCGGATTTAAAAAGTGACCTACATCTTTTGCTCTGTATCTCTCAGGCTCTCTTTGCGTAACCATCCATAGGTGGTCTAAATTTACCACTGCAGTGTGAAAACCTGAATCCACGAGCAGCGGTGGGTCTAGCTATTTAAACCGCTTTTCGTCCTGATTTCAGAACCACGAGTAAGACTTGCATTTAACAGTTTTCTCAGCAGAGCTAAACTGGTGATTATTTTCTGTGGAGACCAGTTTTTTTTTCTGGTTCATGGCTATACCAACAGGAGGTACAGTGGGGACCAGCAGAAGGCGGCTTTCTTTAGCAGATATTCCTTATTTTTCTTACTGACCCGGGTTTGCTAGCCTGGCACGTTTTTTGCTTTCCAGTATAGTCGTGTTTAGACTGAGAGGTCTTTTCCAGCTTGGAAGATCTGCCAGTGGACTCCAGCCTTTTTTGAATTTCAGATGCGGGCAGATACAGATGGGCTTTCTACAGCTGTGTCTTGCCCTGCCACTGTTTTGCCCTGCCGCGGGGGCAAGGTAGTGCCAGTCAGCCAACACCACCAAAGGCTCATTAGGAAAAGCCGCAGGAGTGCAAGTGGGTCCTCAGACCTCAGCTCTGTCACCCAAAGCAAGCTGACAGGTTTATAAGTATCTGCTTAATATCTCAGGAAAGGTGGAAGCTCCTTTTGAAGATGCTATTAGACCTTTTGTCATCTTTTTTTCTTTCCTTATGAACACTCTTACTTCTTATGTAAAGTGTCACAGAATCATCAGTTAAATTAGTGGAGCGATATTGCTTTGGAGCAGTTGCTGTTTGTGCAGAAAGGGACAGCGGACCTTGGGGGTGAGGCTGGGGTGTCTGGTAGGCACCGGCGCATGAAGAGCACAACCCATCACTCAGGACAGATGACCGAATGGCATCTGGCTGACCACTTCGGGAACAAATGGGACACCTTTGCCTTTGGAGGCAGCTGAGGCAAACACTATTTAAACTGTGTTTAAAATGGGATTTGTTAATACAGAACTTTTAATTTAGCACTGAGAAGGTAACATGTCCTGTTTGTTACCCACCTCTGTGAGCCTTTAGGATGGAGGTTGTTTTTTTTCTCGGGGAGCAGCTGGTTAGAAGTGCAAGAAACTGTTGTGGTTTCTGGGATTTGAGCAGGTCAGCCAGGCAGATCAGCTCTCGCATCCCAGCCTGGGATGCAGGAGCTGGGCAGCAGTGGACCGTGTACAAAGCAGAAATGCAATGCAGGACCTGAGGCCGGTGGTCAGCAGTGTCTGGTTCTGCTTCTTCCACAGGGGAGAGGGATTATTTCAGCGTAACGGAGCTCCCTGCGGCTCTGCAATACGCTGCTCCAAGCAAAGGGCACAGTGATTCATCCACTAAATGGGTGTAGCAAAAGCACTAGCGATTCACTGTTGTTTGTAATAGGGGTACCTTGCATTATGCCTGATTTTTTAATTGTGGTATTATAAGAACACTTTCTGGAATGAAGAGAGCGTTATCTTAAAGTGTGTCCTGAATCAAACTGTTTTCTCATACGGCAGTTTCTCTCAAGGTGAAGATAACATTCCCAGAGACAGCTGGATGGGAAAACTGGAGGTCTCTAGGTCCCATCTTCCAAGAGAATCAGACTATCTTTTTCTCAGATGGAAACTATCGGGTATGCAGGGGGGTGAGAGGGTTGTTTCTCAGATACTCATGGCGGTTAATACCAAAGCACTTGATCACATCAGTGTTTTGAGCAACTGGTTTTACAGCCAGGTGCTTGCTGCCACGAGTTGAGGTTTCATAAATTAGGCCTTATATATTCTGCAAAATATTAACAGGTTTGCTCTCCCTGCACGCTCTTCATTCATTGCTACATAACAGCAGAGAGCAATTCAGCTCCCTGGCAGTGTATTTTAGTAAGACAGCAAATTGTCTGTGTTTACTTACGCTATATAATGCAGCAATTGCACTGCAAATCTTGGCCAAGTTCCTGGATAGTTGGGGCCTAAAAACAAGCTCTTAAAATCATATTTAGGTCCCTAAATAGAAGGTCTGATTTTTCAAGTATTGAGTCCATCCTGACTCTTGTTAACTTTTTTGGACATCAGTGGGCTATCAGCATTTTGAAAATCAGGCCTGCTATTTATATCCACACTGGTATGGGGAGGCCAAACTGTGTTTTGACTCCTTTTAGTATTTGCCTTTGTAGTATTGCAGTGTGTGTTTTATTCCCTGCATTGCAATAATTCCTAGCGGAGCTCATTCACGTTGACAAACTATCAGTTTGGATTGATTAAAATGTCCAGTAAAAAAGTTGCCAGCAAGGTCATTATTTGAAATCTTTGCTGGAAGATGAAGTGATGCACAGAGCAAGAATATTTCTGACAAGTCACTGGGTTTTTTTCATAAAAGGGCAGGCTATAAATACCATCTTTCATATAACATATGCTTCACTGCCTGTGCCTGACAACAAACCTGAGTGAACTAGGGTTCATCAGAAAGGCTGATTTTGCCCTCAGTATTATTGGGAGTTCTTCAGTGCCTCTTGGTGAGGTTTTTCTCCCGTGTGTCAGTGCAATAAGGCTTCCTTTCCTTTCTGTATATAATGTCAAGGAAAGTCTGATTCATTACTTCAGGGGCTGAGCTAAATTATTTCCTCTGGGCCGCTTTAAAAGAAATCGTTTAAGCCTCAAATACTTATGCTGGCTGCAGCAGCAGATGTGTGAAAGAGTGGGCATTTGCTTTGCTCCTTGTGCTCGTCCTCAAGAAGAGGAGGCTCTCCTTAATCTGTGGGCTCAGAAGCACAGCAGAAGGACTTTTTGACCCAAGATAAAACAATGACAAAACCATTCCTGTGGAAGCACAGCATGCAGGCTCTTTGGGATGCTTCTGGAATATATTACTGGGGATAACTTAGTCTTTCTTTTTGGAAGAAGATCATACCGATGCCTTTAGGAAAAAGAAAAGTCCTGTGTGATGGGGGGAAAGGAAAGAAATTATTGTTGGTAATATTTAATAGTTGCTAAATTCAGAAGGCCCTGGAATGGGAAGATTTAACGTAAAATCAGTAGAGTGATCTGGCATGATTGCAAAGGCGACTTTGAAAGAGTTTCTCATTTTGGTCTCGGAGATCTTTTATTTCTTCTATTCAGATGCCCTCATAGATCAAGATTTGCAGCATTTTCAGTAATCGATATGCACTTTTTTTTCCTCAAATGGGGGCCACTCCTGAGAAAATAATTTTGTTTTGTAAACATTATTCCGCGGAGACTGACTGCATGTTTCCATCCCCCTTGCAGAGGCACAGCGATAGCTGGAATTGTTTTCGGTATAGTATTTATAATGGGAGTGATTGCCGGGATTGCCATCTGTATCTGCATGTGCATGAAGAACAACCGTGGGACTCGAGTAGGGGTCATCCGAACTACGCACATCAACACTATCAGCACGTACCCAGGTAAGGACAGGAAGTGACACCCCTGCAAGAGTGCCTGCCTTCGTGGTAGAAGTGTATCTTTGGGAAGTTACAGCTGCGCAGTACCGGGGGGGATGTGAATACAGCAGGGCGGCTCTTCTCAGTCCGGAGGGGAACAGCACGACTCCCTGCTGAGAAACGCGAGACAGCTCAGCGTGCGCAGCGTTCGTCAGTGCAGCGCTCTGCCTGGGCTAATTTATTCAGCTACTCAGCAGGCTAATGAGATCTGGCGGGGTGCCACGCTCGCACAGCTGTATGGCTTTGCGGTGCCCGCAGTGGCACGTTGAGGCCTCGCTCAGGGCCGTGCTGCCTTGTGCAGGGTAGACCTTCTCCCTGTGCCAGGGGCTCTCTGGCGACGGATCAGTTGTTCTTCTTTTGTGTTCTGGTTCTTGTGTTTGCTCTTGTTCACCTGCAGTCAGCTCCCTTCCATCGCCCGATGTAATGGAGGGGGGGGAACCTGGACAATGAGGTCTGTGGATCATAGCGCGAAGGCTTCGAGTGGTGCCACGTGGAGTCTAATGCAGCCTGAGCTGGCTGGTGCTCGGCCAGAGCTCACCAGCCCTGCTGGGTGCTGCGGGATCCCAGACGACTTCTACGAAGGCACACAAGCGCCTTTGCAGCATGTTCTCTGCCGTGTGTGCAGTGCGGGATCCGAGTGGGCTCTCTGCGTCCGCCTGGTGCTGTGCCTGAACGGATGGGGACTATGGAGCACGATGCAGAGATGCCTCTTGTGCCTTGGTCCAAGTCAGCTGAGGTCTGGCGGTGCTCGTTAGCTCTGGCTTAGTGCTGGACGTGCTCAGTGCAGGCTTGTCTGTGGATTTACATTGTTGTGGTGCAATTTTTTTTTAGGAGCAGAGCAGCGGCAGGGGAGGCGCAGAGCCTAAGTCAGACCTGGCACTGAGCTAATGAGCTGTCACGGGCTCTGGGGCACCCCGTGGGACAGTAGGGACCCCTCATGGGTCTGCTCCAGGGCAGGTGTGCCCATGGTGAGTGGGAACCAGTACATCAGGCTGTACCTGAGCTAGCTCTGTGCAGAGCCACTCTGCACCACACTTGTCAACCCGCACCCCTCTAGGATTGGGGTACAGGAGCACAAAAGGTGGATCTGCACCCAGCCAGCTGGGGTCTGCATGGCTCATTCGTCTGGGCTCCCCACCACGTGAAAGTGGCCGCATTGTTGAAGAGCAAAGCTGATCCTGGTAGCAGCATTACGGTGTTTATGCAGTGCAGCCATGTGTCTGCTTCAGTGACACTGTTAATTACAAACCCGGGAGCGATTGCCTTGGGATAACTTGAGAGTTCACTGTAATAAAAGGCAATGGTGTTTCATGGATGAAGTCCCCACATCCCACTCTTAGAGATCCCCTGCCTTTATATTCCCTCCTGTTGCAAAGGTTGCAGCAAACAGCAGGTGCGTTATGTGTACTTATAGGCAAGCAATGCAGTATTTATTAATGGTTCCTTTATCACATTCACTGCTCTGAGTGTCTGTTTTCTCCCTCATGCTCTTACTTCCCAGTTAAACTAAAACCATCTATAATCATCCTTATCATTGCAACATTGTTTTGCATAGAGAGATGAGTAATGAAAGAAAATTGCAATATTCTCAACCATGAATTGACGAAGAGCTGCTTCAGAATCTAATAGTCCCTGCAAGCTGTAAAAACAAGAGCAAAATGAAGGCTCCGGGGCTGTAGCCTTTTCCTCCCCAAGTCTGCTCCTGCAATGACTCACCCCTATCTCTCCACCTACAGGAGTTTGACTCCGCACGCTCCCCATTCCTGGTGCAAGCATTAGTTCCAGCAGTTCTTCCTCTCAGCAGAAGCAGGTTCTTGGAGGATGGGGAAGCTCTGAAATTATCGCTGTCATGAACACCTCTGGAGTAATGACTGACCTGGCTTTGGCTGCAGGGTTTGTGATCAACCCTCCCCCCTGCCTTTACCTGTTTTGGACAGGAGCGGCAAGCGAGGGGATGCCCTTCCTTTGGCCTCAGCCACCGTGGCAGCCGGGTGTTCAGAGAGGAGGGAGGGCTTTTCATGGCACACTGGTGTTTGAGTCTCTTCCACCCTCACAAACATCCTACATTTCTGTTTCCTTGCTATTCAAGTGCTATTTCACTGCCAGTCTGCCTGAGACATCTAGGGAGGGGACAGGAAAGCATCCATGGTGACATGCCCGAAGAAGAAGCAGACTCTGGACTCTAATCAGGTCTTGATATGGAGCCTTCGGTTCCTATCGTGCCATCATTCTGCAGCATTTACTGTCTTTTTGATCATGGAATTAATCCTTCCTCTGTAAGGTTATTAAAAGTAGTTGAGAAAGTGTTTTCAGCTGTTTGTGAATATTTTTGTTGTTTCCTAAATGCCTGATCCAGTTTACAAATGCAGGGTCCTCCTCAGATGTCTCCGTTGGGGTGAACACAGCAAAAGCTTTGTTCTTCCTCAGACTGAGCCCTGGGAACATCCTAGGGGAACATGTCCAACGTTTGCCCTGGAAGGTGTGACGGTGCAGTGCTGTCAGGAGCTTTCAGCTGTATTTGGCATAGCATGGCATGGCGCGGCACGCATCTCCTCAGGATCCAGAGGGTGGTTGAGAGGTCTGTGGAGATCAGCAAAAGCCCTGGATACACTGTCAATTTGCAACGACATAAGTCCATGTTGCTGCTGAAAGGGGTGAAAGGGAATGGATCTGATAAAAGCCCAGCCTTCCCCCCCTGAAAAAATTCAGCTCTGCCACATCTTGGTATCATCTGCCATAAGGCCACTCAAACACTGTTACCAGCACAGCATGTCAGGGGGCACACAGCTAAGCGGTGAAGGAAAGGGCAATAAGCAAGAACTTGCACTGATATAAAGTGCCTATATAATGACGGTCTGAAAAAAAAAGTAAGTGCATTGCCAGGAGACTTTACACCTGTGGTATGGAAGACTGAATGCCAACTAGAAAATACTTGAGGGCCTGCATCTGAAAAAAAGATTTCTAACTATGTCTTCTTTTTTCTCCCATTTCAGTGGCTCCACCACCATACACTTATGAATACGAGATGGAGTACCCCGCCGACCTACCTCCACCTTATACTCCAACTCCACAGACTTCGATACAGTATCCCCCACCCCCTCCTTACCCTGGATATTCAGGGAAATAATTACACGGCTTCACCTGGATATTAACAGCCTGTTGAAACAGCCAGCACTGTTGGAACAAATATTGTCAGCTCAGGGACAAATAGGATGGGGTTTGCATCAACGGATATGGCCAGGTGTTGGAATAACCTGGGAGGGTTGCCATGGTCAGGATGAAGTCCACTCCAGACCGTCAAGTTTCATGATTAAGCAACAAGTCACCAAAGAAACGGTTCCTGTAAGTTAGTGCCGGATGAGTAGCGCTTAACATCAGTGCTTCGCTTCAGCTGCCGCCCGCTACAGCCCGTGGGAGTGGGGGTCTTCCCATGTGAGAACGTGCAAGTGACGCAAACGGTTCAACGAGCTGTTCCGAAAGCACAAGAGGCAGCTGCTGGGGCTTATTCTGGGGGAAAACTCCCAACTGTTGTTTTCAAGTATGTGTTATGCCTTTCCTTGAAATGAGGGGAATAAGGAAGAACAAGGAAGACTGAAGCTATTTTCAGTTGCTACTTCAGGCTGGAAATACCCAATGATCAGCTGTGCCTATTGGTCTGATAAGCATACGACAAAGAGAAGTGCTGTCGGTGTTATTTAATAACCAAAAAATGATTAATATTATTTTTGGCCAGGTACAGGTTAAGTGCCTACTTTTAAACAGTTTGAGACTAGTTTGTGGCCTGAAATGTAAACATAAAGAGCATTTTTATATGTGAAATACACTAATTTATAGCTGATTTACTTTTACCCGGACTTAAATACTGCATACATTGGAAATATGCTACAATGCCTTTTATATCAGCAAATGATACTTTGATTTTTTTTTAGAAGTACTGAATTGGGAAATTCCTAAGTGGGAGAAGAAATGCAAACCAAATATTAAAACATTTTAGTTTGTCTTCAATTAGATTGCATAAAGACTATTTTAAAAAAAAAACCAGATCATATTGTTTACCAGTAATAATGATATTCAGCCTAACCAAAGAGATGAGCAGAGCGACTGTGAGCATCAGATTACTTTTGAATGTTGTCTTGGGCATTTTAACACTGTAAGTCATCAAATAATATTTTTTGCATTTGTCACACATATTGTTCAAAATTACTTAAACTCTACTATGTGAAATACAGGCCTTCGTGGTTTAAAATGTTCCGTATACTTATGGGGCAAACTGTAATTCAGCAGCAGCTATTTGACTTCAGAATAGAGCATCCGGTTACCTAAAGCATCGTCTTTCAATGGTAAGACTAGTATTTTTCTCAGTTCTATATGCGAACCACAAAAACGGCGTTCTCTTTGAGGGTTTAAAAGTGCTGAATGTCCTTAGTTTGAGTTGGGTGGCTGGGCAATTTGAGAATGCTACAGCCAAAATAGCAGAAGGTGACAAAAATACAGCACCCAGAGTTCAGGACAGCTGTGGCGTCAGGTCCATTTCAGAGGGAGAGACTGCAGGTTACCTCAGATTCCCAGAGATCGGAACACATTTAAATGTTTTCCAGTGTAGCCCTCATCTTCTTTTCAGGAGTATCAGTGTACTAATGAATTAAAAAAAAAAGCTTGCAAAAGGTGGTACCATATCCAAGTGAGGTCAGTTGACAACCTCTCATCACCCGCTAAGTCTGATATTTTTGGCATTCAGTCCTGATTCAGGGAAGAACTCGAGCAACCTTTTAACTTTGAGCACAAAAGTTATTGAGAGGCTTTCTTGTAAACAAGACCTTATTGACTGTTCTTGCTCAGATTTTGTAATTGCATTTGTCCTTTGCAGGCTGACTAAGCTTATCCTCTTGAAACCCCACTTGAAAGCGCAAATGGCCTCAGTCCTCGCCGCTGTAAGTTCAGAAGATCTGTGTTGTGGCCCCTGGCCAAGCTGAGCCTTGAGTCACAGGCCCATTAGCTCCCTAGGCATTTACAACCCAGTCAGAGGAAAATTGAGCTGTGTCACAGGTTTTGGTTGCTGCTGATTCCTTGGAGTCTTCTCCAGGGAAGGAAACCTGTATTCTCATTTCTGTCCCAAACATGTTATCTTTACAATTACTTCTGCTCTGGGCTGTGCCCTGCAACATTTCAGCTGGTACCATGACCTCTCAAGAGGCAGATATTCCTCAGCTGAAATCTTCCCATGAAGGGCAACCTTCTGCATGTGGTGTTTTGGCAGTCCCTACTCAAAACCATCTGCTGGGGTATTGATGTGCCTGCCAACGTGGTGGCCAGCGTGAAGAACAGAATAAGCGTAGTTTTCTCTGCGGGAAATCCTGTTCCTACCAGGTAGTTGTAGGCTAGTACCTCAGCACTTTCCAGTTGATCACACCGGATGATATTTCTGTGCCAAAAAGTTACCTACAGATAAAGAGTATTGTCATTTTTCCCATTCTTGTATTTCATTTCTTTGTGCTGAACATGCAGACACACAAATCAAAGAGCAGTTTGTATTTGATGAATCCAGTCTCCTGAAAAATACAGAGAAAGAAAACTATCCTATGCATCGTAAATCTTCCCTTAGAGGAAGAATTTCTCCAGCCGTGACATTTGTCAGAACAAGTTATAAAGTAGATTTCTTAAATAAAAAGGCATTTCTGGAAAATAACTAAAATCTTTGATCACAGAGTCCTCTGTTTTTCATCTTTGCAATTGTGTGTTGCCTCTGATGATATTGCACAAAGGTCATGGTGGCCGAAGTACCTACAATGTATACGTGGCTTATTCCAGGGGGAAATTATGGAAATAGGAAATTGAGAATTTCATAGCGATAGAGAGCTATTTGTTTGCTATGAAAACACTAGTGAGGATGTTGATTTTAGTATGTTAATTAATGTTCTGCAGATCTACATATATTGGGCCATACCAGACAATGATTTTTATCTCAAAGGACACCACATCTCTTGTCCTTGCTAAGGGCATAAAACATAAAGGTGTTGCCCTTCCAGCAAACCAGGTGAAGCTAGTACAGAGTCGCCTCTTTTCAGAAAGATGTGATGATTGCATTGAAAAGAAGCGAGCACACTGAGGCAGCCAAAGGGGAGGAGGGAGCCTGAAAGATTTATAAAAGTGAAGGAATAGAACAAAGAAGTTGCTGCATAAACTAATGGGAGCATTTGCTAATACTGAAGTTGTATTAGTTTAATTTAGTTGAAAAAGTTGGAAGTGTTGTTATACCTTAAGCGTTACTTTCTTTGTGTGGAAACATGTAATTTGTTCAACACCTCCGTATTCAAAGTTCCTGCAGTGCAGATATTGCCGGCCAGCAGTCATTTATTCTGTTTCACAGGAATAGCTTGCAGATGAGTGGGTTAGTACAAAGAGTTTTTACTTAGTCACACTGACTTATTTCAGTCTCATGCCCTACATCATATTGTAAGAAAAAAACATACAAAAATGTCATCTATGGCTGAGAAAGGCCAAACAATCTTTTGCTTTTCTTGCTTGTCAGTGGACAATAGTGCTAATTTGGTCGGTGAATGTAGCGTTGCCCAGGGCAGTTCATATACTTGGACCAAATGCTACTGATTTTCTTGCGGTCTCGGGTTGCTCTGTCTTCGGCTCATGATTTCTAGGCTTAGCTGGGGAGGCAGAGCAGGAAGATCACTGTGTCAGGAGCACAGGACCTGGTCCTGTCAGCCTTTCTCCTTGGTTTCCGAGTTCAGCGCGTTAGATGAGTGCCCGGTTGCACGAGCGCTGTTAAGGATTGGAAGCAGCAGGAGTTGCAGGTGCTTCCAAGGGCACATATGCTTGCATACGCACTGATGCCAGTCCTCTTTTGTGGAAAAAAAAATAAATTCCATGTGATGTCTTAGTTAATCATGTATCGGGGATATTTCAAGCCATGATTCATTTTGCAGACTTAATTTAATCTGGCATTTCTTTAACTTTTTTTTTCCCAGAAAGAGCTACTTCCAAACCAGTTAGCTCTCTGACAGCCTACTGTTTCTAGGGTATATACCAAACAGCGGGAGAAACGTATTTAAGAGCTAATGACCCATTTGGGAGACTTTACAAATTAGGTAATAATCAGTTGGAGGAGTTAAAAGGCCAAGGCAAAGCCAAGGGAAGTTAATGTGCTAGGCTGCCATTACCCAAATGACACACTCCGGTGAAAGAATCATTAATGCTATTATAAGCCTTTTTTAATTAATGAAAAATGTAAGGATTTGCTTTTTTAATGTTGGTAACTTTGAAAGATGCAGTTTTACCAGTGTACTAGACCAGATTTTCAATAGCGCCACAATGAAAAGATTAGATTGCTCCATAGAGCAACCCGGATCGATATTAACACTGTTCTTGGTATAGTACAAATAGAGTCTTTCAATTTAAAGCAAATGTTCTCAAGACCCTTTGTGAAACCACAATGATATTTTTGGGGTATAATGGGATAGTTCATAAAGCACTGATGGCTATCTATTAGAATAGTAAATGTTTGGCATTTCTGTATTCACTTTCATCCTGGAAGCTCTCCAAATGCTTTAGTAACTAGAAAAATAATTATTTTAGTCACCTTGGAATAAAACACAACAGGTATTTAACAGCACACAGTAATCATATATAACACCCTGAGGCAGAAATTGCACAAAAGAATTAAGAGAAACTGAACATATTTTTTCAGTTTCACTAAATTGTCAGTGCTTGGACAAAACATCTTGAGAAAATAGCGACCAGGACCTTTTATCAAGTGATGCCTGTTAATACTTTCCAGTGGGTACACCCAGTCTAGTGGTGGGTTTTATGTTGCGACAATGTCTGAGGTCTGAAAAGCAGAGCCTGGACTGCAGTGCACTGTTCCCGCTCCGTCATGATTTTGGTGTGCAGCCAAAAGAGATGAACAAACAAAGGACTAAAGAAAGGAGGGGTGATGGTCCCTCGCTTTGCAAAAGGGAAAGAGAGATGGGGAAAAACAAGATGGTCAAGACTTTTTGATTTTGTATGACCTACAGAGGACGGCTCGCTGGTGCTGGTGCCGGTGGCCGTCACTGTAGGAAGAGCAAAAGCAATGGGCAATGAGCACGGTGTGTGCCGAAGAGCGGCCACGCAATCAGGAGGACAGCTCAAAGAAGGATCTAGGGAGCTCCAGCTCAGGGATCATGTAACTCAAGGTGCTGGAGGCAATAATGAGAGCAGAAATGTCTGTCTGTCCGGTTTGCTGTGAAGATTAGATGGTCAATATTTACACAGCACTGGAAATGGAAAATGTGAATTATTTTTGTTATGCTATGCACCATTAGCATTTTGCGTCCTTGGTGGAGGCTAGGAAAGGGCAGCCTTGGGATGCCATTGCTATCACAGTGGTGACTAAGAATGGACTAAAGCCAACAGAAACAAAAGGAAAGCCAAAGACTTAGGTGTTTCTGAAGAAAGCGGGGTTTTTTTGTCAGCCTAGCATATGGAGCCTGTTCCTTCATGGAGGCGAGCTGGCCTGCTGCCAGCGAAGGCAGCTGATTTTAAACAGCTGAAGCCTGCAGGAGGGAGACTGAAGTGGGAACTGCGTAAGGCTGGTTTTCCCCAGGCCTGCGTCTTCACCTGAGCCCTCTGCTTACGCGCCGGAAACCTGCGGGGGGGGAGGCTTCAAGGCAGTTCTCCTTTCTTGCCTTAATGCCAAGGTGGCCATCTTAGCCCATAACACAACGCATCTTAGCCCTTCACAACACATCCATGATACGTTCATTTTTTCATGGCCAGTAAGTCATCCCCAACTTTCTCTCAATAGATCCCGCATTGTATTGATGGGAAGTCCTCCATTACAAGAACTAATGTGGATACTGGTACGGCCTTTAGCTGCTTTATCCAAATCGCCCAGTCTTTTTTATATTACAGCATATTTACCAGTGACTCATCTCATTGCCCTTATTTTACATGCTCCCTCAAGTTCCCTCAGGGCTCTGTCCTTTTACCACTGCTTGGCAAAGAGCTTTTCCAAAGAGCGCTGATCACAAGAAAACATTTTCCAAGCAGACCCTTCCCTTTCCCCCTGCATCCCCACCGCGAGGAGCTGCCTGGGGAGGCTGCGCTCTGCAAAAGTCAGCTGTACCTTGGTTTTAAACATTGCTTCCTCTGCAAGGGAGGATGACCTGTTGTTCAGCAGCAATCCTGAGATCATCCTCAGCCCAAGCTTTGCTTGTGATGAAACTCCACTCTCTCTGTTTCCAAAAAAATCCGTATGTGGTCAGTAAGTTTAGAAAGAGGAAAGGGAAATGGAAAAAAAAAGTCATGCCCATGTCTGCTTTCTGGTTTAGCTCAGCTCTGAGGGATGTCTTTTCCCCTGTGTATTGCCAGCTATCAAGTTGATAGCCTGTCTCCTCTTTCCTGAATGCTTCTGGTTTCCTTCGATGTAGAGCATCTTTAGGGGGAGGGGAGGGTGTGCTATGGGCATCTGTGCAACTGCAATGCTCAAATGTTCCCTGGGGCTGCCTTGTGATTTTGGTACCTATAGCCCCCTGCTTTGCGCCTGGACCTTTATGAACAATCGCTCAACTGGGAAATTGTTTTTACCCTGTTTGTTGAAGTATAATACACTTCCTGGCTTAATTTTTAGATACTTAATGTCCCTTAATCTTATACAGGCAGTAACTTGTTGGTGACTAGGCTGTGCTTAATTAAACAAAATGTTAATCTATGGCTGGGAATCCAGTGAACCTATGTAGTGAGACTCAAACTCTTTCATTATATGCTAAAACTTGAACAGTAACTCAACAGCTACAGCTTATATAGGTTGTATGGCGGGATATGCAGAACCTGGAATCAGTCTGTGTATTTGTGACTGGCCCTTGTTTGAGGTTGATTATCATCGCAGTGTGCCGCTTTGTTATGGTAATGGGCCTGGGGTGGTTGATTACTTGCCAAGGCATAAAGGGATACCAGGGTACCTGCCATTTATTGACAGCTAGGAGACAAGGTTGCTTCTGTACCTGCTACCTCACATAACAAGAATTTATGAAGTCATCTGAGGCTGCCCTTGTCAATTATCATCATCATTATTTCTGTGTTTAAAAAACAAGGCAGAGTTCTTGTGGGCATTCATCAAAGCAGTGCTGTGGTAGTGCAGTCTCCTCTACTGTGCCTCAGCTGAGACCTCATCAGGTAAATTCTTGAGATTTAGGAATGAAAATAAATACATATGTGCTGCATTACTGTTCCTCATTTGGTGGTAGTCTTCCTCTGAGGTGGAGGGTGGGGGATCAGCCATCTGATTCAGGACTGGGAAATCAGTGGATACATGTGTGTGCACGTAGTGGTGAACTTGGAGATAAACCATCCCAGCTGGGTGACAGATTTGGGCTCCTTACAGACAAACTGTGAACCTATGCTTAAGTGCTTTGCCGTAGCCCGTGCTATGCTGTTGCTGTATATCCATCTTCATAATCTACAAGAGACTATAGCGAGGTGTAAATGGTCCCTGTTACATCTGAGAGACTGGTAGAGTAAAACAAAGTTTCCACCAGCTCTCACTGTGTGATTACAATCAAACTAGGGCGGTTTAGTAACCCTTCCCTGCTGGGGAGGGCCCCTTCTCCCCAGCCGAGAGTCCTCACACCCCACTGTACAAGTGGCTGCTCCCCAATTCTACAGGGGTTGGTGTGCGGCACCTGCAAAACGAATGAGGACATGGCAGTAAGTCAGCTTGGCAAGAGCCAATACTTACTTTCATTAAAATCCTCCTGGTTGCTGGTGTTTATTGCTGATTATAATTTCTGGTTAGCTTCAGTGAGTGAAATTGAGGACAAGCTGTGACTAGTGACGTGGTGCAGAGAGGGGGTGCTGTATGTCTCAAAGACTGAAGTCCTGGAGAAAGGTAAGATTGACCTGATAATCAAGAAGCCTGGGAAAAGTCACAGTATAAACATGTAGATTTATTGATGCTTGTCTTTAAAGCCAGAGGAGTAGCATCCTGATGGTCCTATCCCTTCCATGGCTGTCATATTCATTTAAAAATAGATCAGGAGCCCAACATATGCTTTTTCTCTAACTGGTAAGTGCAGAGAATTTTCCTTTTTAAGCCTGATCTACTCAGCGGTTAGCTTGGACAGTGATCCTTCTGACACCAGTAAGGATAATAGAAGGGATTGATTCAGATCTTAGATCTTGGCTTATGGGAAGTGAGGGAAAACAAAGCATCCCACTAGTTGGAGCTCAAGATTCACTGAAGTTTTAAAGCACTTCTCTGTCCATGGGCGATGGACTTATTTTGATCATGGTAGTCAAGGTATCTGATGAGAGTTTTCATAAATGAAATAGAACAACAGTGATCGGTTGTATCTATGACAGAAGAATAATTCTGGTCTAGACAGAGCAAAGTGTGTCTTTCACCTGGTGCCCTGTTCACCATGACCCTCACGTAAGACGCGTGATGAAGTTGGATTAAGCAAAGTGGGATCTACATCCAGAAATACACTTACTCATTTTATATCAATTTGATGAGCTGGTAGTTTCAACCTTTGCAATTGAAAAGGGCAATTAATTCTCTGCCATTTGCTTCTTCCATGCCCCAGGAGTAAGAAAGCAGAGCACAGGCTGACCTCTGGCAGTAGCTCTGCCTGTCCTTGCCCTCCTGTGGAGCCCGGTGACAGCATGGACGGAGGGAACGGGCACAGCTCTGAGCATCTGCATCCAGCCTTGGGAACTGTTAGGCAATCATATGGCCAACTCTGCAATCTCCAGACTGATAATTTTTTAGACAGTACAGTGGTTTTGTGTGTAAGTTGTCTTCATATCTGGGTGCCTACCCAAGGGTTGAGGATATTTTGTTTGAATTTCCAGCTTCTGAAAAAAATCCACCTTCCTGTACCAATGATATATTGCTGTGAAAGGCCAATTCCAATGGATCTAAGGGCTAAACAAACAAAATGATAAATCTTCCCTGGGCTTCACCTGAAGAATTCCTCACTTCAGGTAATTAGCTCCAGTCCACCCTGGATTACAAAAGGCTGGAAAATGACAGCCAAGGATTTCTGCTAAGAGGAATTTTTCATGCTGGGCAGTGGGAGTGACTTTGGTGCGGCTTCTTTAAAATTTGTGTAATGCAATCTGTAAATAAGAAATATTTCATTTATCCTGGTTATGAAAAAGAAGCAGAACAACAGAAGGTAAAGGAAATTCTCGAGTGCAGATAAATCTTTCTGTTCTTCATATCTTGGAGGTCAGTGTTTAAAACTAAGAAGCAGTAGATAAAGATCTTCAGCAATTTTCAGTCTTCTCTTGCCTATATATTTCCCAAGTGGCTGTCAAGTGTTATTTCTTCCTCGTGTTGTCAGCTTCTATTGCCTGGTACATGATATATATTTTAATTGACAGCCAGTAACAGCCATTCCAGTCATAGTGAAAATGATATTTTATAGCCAGCGTGGATGGAAGTCGTAACTTGAGGATGTGTCAGTTACTTGTTGGAAATATGAATAATTGATACTGAACATAATACCTTTTCACAGTCTCTATTTATTAGAGACAACGCAATCACAAAATAGTTTGGTTTGGGGTTGTGGGTTTGGGGTTTTTTTGTAGTTTCCTTTTCATATGATTTGCTAGTGCCTGTGTAACTCAGGAAGAAAATTACTCAGCATCTAGTTAGGGTCTGAGTGAAGACCTGAACTTAAAAATGTAATAAGGCATGACAAAATACTCAGTTTTGCCTACGGAAATGCTGAATACAAGGTCGGCAGTTAAAGTGTCTTGCTGGCGTCGTTCATTGAAATGTGCTGGCAGGACCTCGGGTCAGGTCTGCGTGGCGACGTAGAAGTGTGACTGTCACGTTGTAGCACATGTGGAAAGGCAGCAGAGAGGACACAACATGCAGACCCACAATGGAGAGGGCACGCAGGGGCTCCGGAGAGACTGCACCCCACCACGAGGCCGCTGCTGTACGCCCCCTGCCCCCGCGTCTTTGCTGCTGCCATTACCCGTGTCGTCACTGGTAAATCTGAGTTGGATGTGTTGAGTTGAGTGAGATCTGATATCCCACAAAGGCAGTGTAAGAACAGAGTACAGTAGCAGAAGTCATGCCATTTAGAGAATCCTTTTTGCCTGAGCATCCATTACGTGGAAGATGAAGCTCCCATGGTGTATTGGGCTTGGCTGGTGATTAATATGTTTTCTATCACCTGTGCGGTATTGCTGAGCTTGGCTGAGCCTCGTCATTGCCTTTCCTCACTGATCTTAGGTTAACGGTTGGACTTGATGATCTTAAAGGTCCCTTCCAACCTCACTAATTCTATGATTCTATGATTCTATCTTGAAATTTAATTTTTCCTGGGCTGGAGTGTGAGATACAGAGACTTAACTATCTAAACCTTTTGCTGAGACCATGCTGCTGACACCAGTTCTTGTGATGACTGCAGGCCACCAAGCCCACCCTGAGCCCTTTAGTGGAAGGATGCATCCTTAGCCTTGTGCACCCTGCGGGGGTGTCATCAAGACCAGAAGGAATTTAGAACTATCTAAATGGGTTGGGAGGTGTCCCTTTTTTTAAAATTTGTTCCTGATGTTGTAAGTTATAATTTGCTTTACAACAGACACCTACAAGAAAGTTGTCCTTTGATAAATGAAGGGTGAATGTGAGTTGGACAGGACGATTTTCTTTAATTTGGTTTGTTTACCCTGAAATGAGCAGCTGGCCTGTGGTTTTGGGAAAAGAAGGGTTTTTTTCCCCCTTTTTTTTTCACTGTTGTTGAATGCTGCATAAACTTTCACGACCTGGAGGCAAAAGTAATGAAATCACTGTAATACAGGAAAGCTTCCCACCTACTCTGGGTTTGTAGCCCTCTCGGGCTAAGATGACCTTGTTTCCAAGTTTTCACCAGTTTTTCTCTGTCGTCCTTCTCCAACCAGAGGGTTTTTCTTGGCAGATTTTGAGGATTTTCCAGAGTTTTGCTGGAAACACGCAGCAGACCCATGGAGGCCACCATGCAGGAGTCACAAGCGGGAAGGTTGCTGCCTGCCACACGGCTGCCCGCACTCCCCACAGGCCTGATGGGTGTGGGAAGGGGCAGAGAGGTCTTCAGCTCAGATGCTGCTGATTGCCTGCTCCTTGCAGTAAATTAATTTTATCTTTGAAAGAGATTTACTGCATCTTTACAGAGCTTTCCAGAAAATTCAGATTTATTGTGCGTGCATTCGTATTTCTGTCCAGGAAATCTCCAGGCTTAAATAAAGGTTGCTGAAAAAAAGGAAGAAAAAAAAAAAAAAAGATGTTTTGCCACAGGCTAAGCTAATAACCAGTGCTAGTTATCTTATTGCAAAATCAAGTGGAAATAAAAGTTGGGGTTGTTTGCTTTATTATTGACAGCAACTTTCCTTGCCACACTCTGCAAACAACAGGAGTCATTCCCCCCACTACAGTTTTTCAGTGAGATAATTAGCTATCTCACAGCTTCAAAAAAATAGGCCAATGCCTATCTTTCACATAAGGACGATACAGTCTTTTAAAAATCTCGACTGAGCTGAAGAAAGAAAGGGCTCCCTTCCCATTTAAACCTGAACCGAAGCTGTAAGTTCACTTTTTGTGCACCAAACAGGATGGGTCCTGATGGCTACTGGGTTGCAACAAGACACAGCAGCACAGTGCCACGCTCTCTTGCGACAATGCCATCGGCATCTGCGTTTGGTGGGGACCCTGGGCGGTGGGGACTCGGGGGCAGGGGGACATGGTGGAGCTGGTCTGCACTGCTGCCGCACAGCCGTGGGGTGGGCTGGGTTGCCCCCACCAACTCCTCTCCTTGGACTGCCTCCATCCCTGGCGGCTGGCACCTCATATTCAGTTGGGATATGCCAGTTTCTTCATGAAACATTGCCGGAAATGTGAGTTTAATGAGACTGAAGTCTGCAGGTAGTTTGGAAAATTACCTTTTTATGTCCGTAGTTGATTTTCACACATCAGTTCCCTCTCCCTTTTCAATGAAAGCTGCCTGTTGAGCGAGAGTATGAGTACATGAGTAAAAGTCCCTTGGCCCCAACTCTTCTGATCTGAGTGTAATTCCTCCTCTCAGTAGGGTGAGCAGCTTTGAGCTCTTTGTTTCTCTTTTTTGAGAGAGGACAGTGAATGTGCTGACAGGTGAAATCCCAACACAAGACGGTACGGTCCTCCGTTGTGTCACATCAAAACAAGCACAAGAAAATACCAGAAAAAAAAACGTTGCAGGTGGGAATATTATACAGTGAGACCTGTGCTCATTTGCTGTCAGCAGGCAGTCTGCTCATGGGTGCCCAAGCCCAAATCATGGCAATCCCCAGAAGAAATGACAGCCAAGACATGTTTGTTCTGGCAAAGAGCCCTTGTCTCCTGCTGAGCAGGGACCACTGGTCTGTGATTTGGGGGCTACCCATCATGCAGCGTTCGGTTCTCCGTGCCATCAAATTTCTTCTTTCTGACTTCATGCTTCATCTTGAGCTGAAAAATTCCTATTTTACTTTAATAACTACTTTAGTAACTGAGATTTTTTTCCCCCTTTTCTCCACTCCCCAACATATAATTAGGGTTTCTATTGGCATGAGGATGCCTTATTTGGCTACATCGCACTGTTCTTCCTGGGTGGGAGTGACTGTATGGGAATTAAGTGCCTTATACCATAGTTACAACATGGGAAAGTTGCACTGCTTTACATGTACTGTCTACCATCTGGTTGTAAATGCTCCTCAGAAAGGCAAGGAAACTCTGTACACCCCCTTAAATTATTCTCCAAGGTAGAACACTTTCCCCTTTTGGGGACCTTGCAGGCACAAACCTAAAAACAGCCAAGCTAGCACAAAAGCCATCCCATTGTCTTAAAGGTTGTTTGACTCTTCTAGTGAAAACAGGGAAGAAATAACTAGGAACTATGACAGAATTTGAGAAATAAAAGACTGTATTTGTTATCACTAATAGCAATTTATTGTGTGGGGTTTTTGGGGGGGGGTAAGCTCCCTGTTCCCAGGGAGCACTCTGAGAGGCGTTTGGTGAAGCACAGGGGTGCTGAGGGGGAAGGTGAGTAGTGGAGTAGGCAGAATCCCTCTGTTCCTCCAGAGAGGTACTTGCCTTGTTTGGAGTTCAAATTCACATGGTTACCTCTTCTTCCAGAGCCAGCTCAGCCTCCAGTGGCTTTAGGTTGATACACACCAGATGAGATCTTGCCCCCAAATGCAAGGCAGGGCACCACTACAAGAACAATATAAGCCATTCTCTTCCATAGCAAGGATTTAAACATACATGTTTTGGGTTCCTTTTGGGGTTTTTTTTAAAGAAAAATGTTTTCTTACCCATTTTTCGAAGAGTGGGTAAATTCTTATTAGGTGGTATTTCCCAAAGGGCAAGATGTTATGTCATTATCTCTAGGCAGCTGCTGTTTCTCTGTTGTATGAAACTTTGGAGAAACACCTGGGGTAAATAGCAGCCCTTAACAGAAACACTTTGTCTGTCATAAGTGGTCATGGGCAAGCCTTGCCCACCATGAGGGCACAGAAAGAGCGCCTTTTGCAGGGCAGAGAACAGAGAATGTACAGCATCGTCTACCCACCAGCTCTGAATAAAAACCTAGTACATTTATTTTAGTCAGCTTTTCTAGGAGGGACAGTTAACTCCATACCTTAAAAATAAAAAGCACCTCTAAAGTTTAGAGGATGAAGAGCTTCTCTCATGCTTGACCCCATTCTTGTCACCAAATAACAACGGTGCATTTCAGGATCTCTGCAGAGCTCAGCAGACCAAAGAGTTTTTCAGCTGATGAAAGGAAGAAGAGACGTTTCCTTGAATGCCACGCAGGCATGAGGTAGTGTAACCTCACTGCATTTTGAGGAGAAAGTATTTCAGAACCGTTTTGGGTTGTTTTTTTTTTTAGTATGGATTCCCCACAGGATTTCTAGGATAGGAGAGATTCTTACAAGTAAACTGCTAATGACAGGTTTCACAGAATCACAGAATCACAGAATGGTCAGGGTTGGAAGGGACCTCTGGAGATCATCAAGTCCAATCCCCTGCCACAGCAGGGTCACCTACAGCAGGTTGCACAGGACAGCGTCCAGGCGGGTTTTGAATGTCTCCAGCGTGGGAGACTCCACCACCTCTCTGGGCAGCCCGTTCCAGTGCTTTGTCACCCTCAAAGTAAAGAAGTTTCTCCTCATGTTAAGATGGAACTTCCTATGTTCAAGTTTGTGCCCATTACCTCTTGTCCTATCACTGGGCACCACTGAAAAAAGACTGTTCCCATCCCTCTGGCACCCCCCTTTAAGTATTTATAAGCATTGATAAGTTCCCCCCTCTGTCTTTTCTCCAGACTAAAAAGACCCAAGTCCCTCAGCCTTTCAAAACCTGAGTTTCCTTGACTCAGCACATGTGAGCAAGAGTTTTTGGCATCCAGGGGAGGCTGGCGGTGTGGTACTCATCTCCCCAACTCTGACACACAATGGTTCTGGGGCAAACGCTTCCGCTCCCTGCCACCAAGCTGGGGCTGCCTGCCCACTCATGCTTCTGCTCGTGTCCCTGCTCCCCACGTGGCACCCCATCCTCCGAGAGCAGCCTGCGCAGGTAGGGGGGAGGTCTTTCATCTCTGCCACCTCCCACCACCCCAGTGCTGGGCCATTGCCCCAATGCCAGCAGTCCTTCAGGTGCCCCAGCCTACGTAGGGCATGTCTCCACAATGTGGACCCCTCTGAGGGTTTCTGACCTGTCCCTTGCTCTCCTCAGCAGGCTGGAGAAGAGCATTGTCCAGGTTTCAAGCAGTCAAAGGCATGAAGCTGGGGTAACTACTGGGTTGCTGGTGACTTCGGGAGGGGCTGGAGAAGACGCGTGCAGACTGGCGGGCTCCGGCACCACAGATGTTATTAGTTTTCTTGTCACCTCAGCAGGAAACAGAGCTTTCTTCAAAGGCAGCCTGAAACCAATTCCTCCAGAACCCAGGGCCTTCACAAACCTTGTTTCTGTGAGGGAGGGACAGTGTATGTGTTAATTAAAGAAACAAACGGCTCCTGAAAGGCAGTGTCAGCTGAAGAGCAGGAGAACGGCCCGGCCCTGGTACCACTGGCTTGTGCTGCCCTGGGGGGGCTGCACTGCCAAGAGCACGATCCTGGTCTGCAGGGGGGAATGGCTGAGTCCACCACAATCAGTGGAAATACTCTCACTGCAACATGTAAAGCACCTACCTCCGTCTCTCATGTATGAGCACCTGTGGGTTATTACATTGCTTTCTTGATGACAATCTTATTTTGCATCAATTATTTGAAATTTATCATTCCTCCAGCAGTAATACACGAAGTCCTTTCTCTTCTGTGTGCCGTTTCTCATACTTTCAGATCAAAAAGCTTTTGTGATAAGCAATTATTTGTTACACGCACATTACGTGCTGATGTGGGGCCTAATTTCTCCACAGCGCAGAGAAGAGGTGGAATAGTTAATATCCCCTCGCTCTGAGAAGGGCTGCAGAATAATAACACGGGAAGCTGAAATAATCATTCTGCCATCAGTTGTTCTCCCCTGGGCCTGCCCACAAGAAGTCATATGGAGAACTGTTAGAGGCAGGCATCGCTGAAGATTGCCTGCTAATTTTACTCCCTGTAACATAATCTGTTTATTCAGAAGATGCACTCTATCTTCTCTGCTGTGATTCAGAAGAATCTTAATCTGACATGATTTCTTTCATTCTCTCTCCTTAGTAATTAATATTGCTGCACAAAATCTGAGGCTTACTCTTTATTGCGAGCAGTATATTATGAAGTGATTCTTTTTGCCCAAGAAAACATAATCTATACTTTATTATTAGCTCTCTAAATCTGCTTTTCTTTTATAATAATAGCATTGTCCTGGGAGATGGTAGTTAAATGTCTACATTTTTGGTTTTATTGCAAAAGAAAACTTGATTAAAATGGGAGCAGGAATAGTCTAGAAAAGTATCGTTTATATAATTATTTAAATACAGCCTTTGTTTGAGTTTCAAACAGCTTCCCAAAGGTATCTGATGATAATCCTATTTATGAGATATCCAAGGAACAGTGGCTCTGGCTCGCTTTGCAGAATGGCTGGATTTTCTTTTCTTATTTTTCTGGGGTTGCTTTTCTGTTCAAATTGAGTTTGGCCCGAGTTTCTGAAACTTGAGTGCCTCAAGCTCTGAGCCATTTCCCCAGAACAAAAATCTGACTCCGAGTGCCTCAGCTGGAGTAAGCGGTACCCAGAGCTGCATGCGCTTGCCGTGTTTAGCAGCAGCTGGCCAGTGGTCAGTGTCTAACCTATTTACAGGACATGTTCTGAAACCACTGACCAGAGGTTTTCTTCTCACTGTCCTGCTTTTCCCTTCTCTGCTTTCCCCTGGGGTCCTGGTTCAAAGCAGATATTGCTCCCTCATCCAGTGGCCCTTCTCTTTCCCACACTCATAGCAGCAGTAAATGAAATATGAAAACTTGCCCCAAATGCCATTTTAGTTATGCAACAGGGGACACTCTCAAGCAGTCAAAATGGAGAGCGGTTGCCTGATTACGCAGTACAATCAGTTGATGGTAAATTTTTCTATCCTGTGGTTCCTTTCTTTCTATTAATGTCTCCATCCCTCATTATTTTACCCTCATTTTCCTTTCTAAACGTGTAACTGTTAATAGGATAGTTGAATGAATAGGACACTCGCCTAGGATGTACTTTGCTTTTGCTCATAACTCTGCTGCAGCTGTGATTTTCGACATCTAATCTTTGCTGTGCTTCAGTTCCCTGTCTGTAAGGTAGGGATGGCAATTCTCTGTGTCAGAGGGACATCGTAAAATGGAACCACTTAAAGTCAGCAAGGGGTTCAGGTATGGTTCTGGTGAGGCCATTAAAAAACTTGAATAGATTAATGGAGTGGTGCACCCCTGTCTGCTAGCCAAAAAGCTTTCAGGAGACTGCCACTCGCATCGTCTGTACTACCTGTAACAAGCAGGGAAACAGGGCTGTGGAAGTTTGTGTGTGTGTGTGTGTGTGTATGTGTATGCATGAAAGACAGACCATACAGCAGTCTTCGCAACGTACGAAAGACCTGTCCACAACAGTGGATATCCCTCTGTAGAAATCTGCCTGTGGGTACAGATGAAGACAGAATGATTCTGACAGTTTTAAAAGATTGCTTTTGACAAAATAATCGTGAATTCCCCAGGCCTGGCTTATGGATGGTGGAGGAGTTTTGCAGACGAAATAATGTTCCCCAGTGAAAAGGGAACAACACTCTGCAAGCTCCCTTGAAGACCCCTTGAAGCCCCGTCTTGCCTCAAGGCACTCCCTCTAGGATGGACAGTTCTCGCCCAAATGCCAGGAGGGCCTGGGTCTAAAAAGGCTTGCCGAGGCTGCCCTTGTAGAGAGTAAAATGAAAGACTCAAGTGTCAGTGTTGGAAGAAATAACTGAAACTCCCCCCAGTGCAAAATTGAGTTGAGCTCGTAGCCTAAGGAAGCCCATCACCAGCAAGGCTGATCCATGGGTCAGTTCCCTGGGCCAGGTAAGTCCTTGTCGTGGTGAGTTGTCCCCTGCTTCACTTGAGATTGGTATGGTCAGGTGCCTCCTCAAAATACCCTTCTCTCCTTCTCAGTGCTTCTGACACACATAACTGCTCACACAAGCCGTTGTCCTTTTACATTTACAGTATGTTCTGCCTAAGCATCGTAGTGGCAACACCAGGGACTTAATATTTCAGGCAATCCAGGAATAAATTACTGTTCAGGACTATAAAAAGGACAAACATCGGTGGTTTAACAAAAGATGGTACAGCTCTGTGGGCCTTTTGGGAGAATCACTTGGACGGTAACCAGAGATATCCTTGTTTTGCTTGACCTTAAAAGTCCTACTGAGGCAAATAGTTTGCTCCTTTCTTTAGTTCTAAGTCATCGTTTTAATTTTCTTATTGTTCTTAATTTTACTTCTGAACCAAAGCATTCTGCATAAATGATGTCAAGACGAATAATAATAAAACCGTATTTTGTGGGACACGCACCCTAACGAGCTGAGAATTGCTCTGTAACTGTGTATAAGCACTGTAAAATTGTTTACCATGTGACTATGTTGGCTTAAATCACCCAAAGAGTCTGAGATAACAGGTAAGAAGGGGGAAAAAAGGCCCCTAGGTTCAGGTTCAGTCTCCCTTTGAACCTGCAGGAACTCATTCCTTGATGATCCAGAGATCAGAAGCAGGGAAGGATATGAGGGCTCTGACAGATGCTAAAAATGCATCTTCCCTCCAGGAAGGTGATCAGTTAAGGGACCAGGCTGGTGCATCACCTGATGATGAGCTTCTAAATGTAAGAGAACAATTCATGGGGATGGTTTGTTCTCAAATCTTTTTGTGTATGAAAATGAGTTGATCCTACTTTTCAAAACAATTCTTTGAGTTATACCAGACTATACGTGGATTCTTGTAGGGAAGACCAGGACATGCCTGAGCTTGTGCAGATCCACTGGATCAGCACAGAGAATACCACCGCACTCACATCAAGAGCACAGCCAAAGTGGTAATACGCGTGAGGTTGCTCCAGGAGCAGAGCTCAGCAGTTTGGTGGAGAGGAGAAATCAGAGTGAGGTAATGCTGAGGAGGTGGAGTTAAAAACACCCTCAGCCATGCCACATGGGTCACTTGCCTACGCACGTCAGCATAACTCCTGTGGGACCTCGTTTCCAAGATGAATGTTCTCGACAAGAAGTCTGAAATCCGTGGAAGGCGGGCAGAACCAGTGTAAACAGCTGAAGTCTTAGAAAATATGCATGAATATTCATGTAAAAATGTTTTCATTGTTCGACTCGGCCAAAAACCTTGCTCTGACTTTGTTGTTCTCCTTGTTGAGAAAAATGGGTTGCAGTAGGCACAGCTTTTCAGACTACAGTTTCCTACATTTGTGTCATTCTTTGGACTTGTAATTAAATATTGAAGAGACAAAGGCGACTTGGCAGGCAGTCATACTCACAGCAGTCTAATGTCATACGTTTTCTCTGAAAGAAAAATGTTCCGAAACAGATGAGATAATGTACTTAACTTTGAAAAAAAGCCACTAAGCACTCACTGGACAAATACTCTCATAACATTTTATCATCAGTACAAGAAAATCAACACTTCTAAAACATCTGACTGTGACAACAGCAGCTGAAGGTCCGTGTTAACATTAGACCAGATTTTTGCAGTGCAATTTGGAGTTTTCAAGGGCCACTATTTTTCTGTTTCTCTCCAATCAAATTAGGCTCAAAGCAGTGGGAGGCCAGCTTGCAGACGTCTCTTGAACAGTGTATTCCTTTTATGCAGTGATAAGTAAGAGGGTTTTTTTCAGGTTCTCCTAGCTTTTGGTGAAAGGCCATCTTTTCTTCTCCCTCCTATTATGATTTTCAAAAGAATCTCCAATAAAACTGTACAAACAGAACTGCAATAATTATGTCTGTCTTGGTAAAAATAAAGAGTTGCTGCCTGCCTTTCCCAGAAGAAGGTATAAATTCGGTGCTTTCCTAGAAGCTTTGATTATTATGCATCCATGTATCCCTGACCTCCCTTTTGCCTTCAACTGAAGATTGTTGAGACTGAAACAATGAATAAATAAACACAAATTTTTCAAAAGTTTGCAACTACTTGAAATGCTCCTGCCACAAGCAGCCCCCAGATAAAACACTGCGACAGGAAAATTCTCTCTTACAGTCTATTCCATTTAATTGGCCTAATTCTTCATACAGCTTAACCAGGGAGTGAATAACTCCAGCAGCTTAATTCTAAGTAAAACATGACTTATATTTGCATAAAACTTTCTTCCCTGGGATTCAACAAGTTTACATTCCTGCTAGTTTTATGGCTTTTCTCAGAACTGGTTTTCTTCAAAAGAAAAAATTGTGCTTCCTCATTCCTGACTGCAGGAACCAGAGTCAGACCTGCACAACCACGCACGGCTCAGCTGACGTCCCTACAGCCAAATGCCTTCTTGGTACAGATCTGCCCCATCCTTTCTATGCTAACAGCCACCTCCCAGGGAATGCTAGGTGTCGTGGTTTAGGCCAAATTGGCTACTGGGGACCTGGGGGACCCCAGATGGGACCGACAGATGCTCCCCTCTACCCCTCTTCAAAGAGAGGGGCAGAGGAGGAAAAAGAGACTTATGAGTTTAGAAGGAACTAAACTACTTTAATGAAATATTAATAATAAAATAAAAAGAAAATAATGAAAAATATATACAAAACCATATCAAGCTCCCGAGACGACAATCACGACACCGGCTGGCACTGGGCCAGTCCCAGGCTGGACTCTGTGACGGACAGGAACTGGATTCCGGATCTGGATTCAGGATCAGGATCACAGGCAGATGAACAGAGTCCTCCTTAGACATCGGCCATTGAAGGAAGAGGGCTGACCCTTTGATCCATCAGCTTTTATACTGAGCATGATGCAGATGGGATGGAATACCCTGTTGGTCAGTTTTGGGTCACCTGTCCTGTCCGCTCCTCCCTGCAGGTGGGACCCCACTGCGCTTTTTCGCTTCTGACCTTCCAACGGGGCAAACAACAAAGTCGGTTGGCCTTGGGGGTTATAGCAACAAGTATAAGCAGGAGCCTCTCTGCATACCATGCCTGGGCATCAGCTATAGACATTGGTCTTATCACTCTGAGAGAGTGAACACTGTCTGCACAATATGCTGTTAATTTCAGTAGTTAGAAGAGGCCCAGCTAAGAAGCGAAGTTACTGAACAAAATTGGTTCTGTTTTACCTCAAACCAGGACACTAGGGAAGAAGCCGACTTCTTCCTCCTCTTTCAGATCCTCGCTGTCCTGAACATCATTTAATGGCTTATTTGTATGCTGACTATATGCTGCATAAATGCTAAACCACTAAAAACTCAGCTGATCAGGACATTGCTTACACTGAAGCTACTTTTGCAACTTTTTAACGACTGTAAGATTGATTTCTTGTGTTGGCAACATTAATTAATACCACTGCTGCCTATGGAAGTGGCTATAGTTAAAAATGTTCCCCTTGGGTTTTTTCTGGTCATCAAACCTGAAAGTCTTTTATTTTTCTTTACATTACAGAAATTTCATGTCTGGACTCTCTGAAATTGCATCAAGCTGACTATTGCACTAGAACTTGTCAGTCTTTTCATGAAGAGAAGGTTGCTTCTTTGGGGAAACAGGGACAGCCATGGTTCTTCACCTCTCTACACACAGAAAGGCAGACAACAAGATCCTAGTTCACACTAAACCAGAGACAAAAGCCAGGTCTCAAATTTATCTCTGTGGGTCCAGAGGACATGGACCTTCTTAGAACAACTCAGCAACCTTGACTCTGACAGTCTTCGATCTCTGTACGATGCCTCTGGTAGAGCTGATGTACTGTGTGAATTATTTTCTCATAAACCAAATCTAAATTTGAGCTTCTTATACACTATCACTTAAACTGTCATCTGAAGAGAAGACAGCGTTTGTGTGACTTATATTCCGTGCCATAAATTAAAACAAGACAATACTCAGATTCCCACAGCCAAAATGACACACAGTATTTGTAGTACTCAGCAGTAAGGAAAACTTTATTTCCTCATTTTCTCCTGTCTTCTCTGATTCAGTAAATTCCATTTTGGAAGCTAATCATATTAAGTAGCTTAACTTATTATAGGCATGATGGCGGGCAAGCACACATAAGTCTAATACCCAAATTATTCTCAGGGAGACAATCCATTGTGTCAACTAGTGATCAAAGTGTCCATTTATATTCACAATGCTATATACTAAATGATTTAATTTCAACATCTAATTTTTTTTGTAGCCATAAATGATTATGTGATAAACAAATAATTTGGAACCTAGAAGAGTGGTATCATTGTAAATATCTCTCCGTGTCTCAACTTACTGAATAAGGGATGCTGAAAATCTGAGCAGCTGTGACCCAAGATGGTTCCCTCAGCTGCTCAAGAAAGAGAGAGGATACAGGATATCTTTACTAAATTTTCAAAGGCACATAAAAAGAGGGAACACTATTAAAAGTGATCCTGCTGTTATCTGTCCTCCCTGAAGTTGTACTCCAAACATAGATATTTTTATATTCTTGCTCTATACTGTAAGCCTTGTTTTAAATAAGCAGCCCAAGGAACCAAGAGCTCTTCTGGGGAGCCTTTGCTTTGTATTATTGTCTCTCTAAAATAAATAACTGAGCCTCTTTTCTGAATGAGATTTCACCTTTGTAGCAGAAGGCGGCATCCTCTTCATGGGACACTGTGGAATTTGTTGATGTTTTGGAAGTAAAGAAGACAGAGTTTCTGTGAATTCTGGGATAAAGTATGTAAAATAACACTGGCTTTTTCTTAGCCATTTCTTGGCTAAATAAAACATCATTTGTGCTAAACACTTACAGCACTTCTTTAGTCTAATAGTCAGCATTTGCCCCCAAATCCCAGTCTCAATGAGAAAAAGATCAGTCAGCATGGCTCACACGAATGAAAATATTTTGTGGGCTTTGTTTAGTATCCTCCTGTTCACATATAGCAAGAGTTGAACATCCCCAGGATTATTAATGTTAAACAGGAGAAGCAGCTCTAGAAGGACTCATGAAAGGGTTTAAAACAACCCAAGGTGTTCTTGAGATACTAGCACTTCTAGAAAATACTGAAGAGAAACACGTGGGTCTTTCTCCAATCCAGTCACAGATTTCATTCAACACTTCATTTACTTTATCTCAGTTGTCATCTCAGAGCACAGGCAGTAACTGTGGTCTTTTTTGCTGGCTCCCCTTCAGCTGTAGCCAGCGCTGAATGTCTGAATACTGATGCAGATTTTGGGTAGCACCCAGCTGAGTCTCAGGGTGTGAAGAACCTCCTGTCACCCCAGCATACAGGTCTCTACCATTTGCACGACTGGATCCTCATCTTCCTCAGGAAAATCTCACCACTCTATTTCCAGATGTTCCCGCAACAGCTCCCTTGCTCCTGCTGCGGATGCCTGGTTCTCATAGGGGCAGCCCTGCCGGTACCAGGGCTCAACGCCGGCGGTTTGGGTTGGGTACTCTTCACCTCCGCAGTCTTCCCTTCAATGGAGTGGCCAGAGGGGCACCGAGCTTCACACCAGCCCCAGTGAACAGTATGTCTGGTCAGAGGTTTTGTCCCTGAGGCTGCTATTAAAGCCAGTCTGAAAAAAGAGGGCTGGCGCCAGTGCTGCAGCCAAGAGGGATGTGTCTGCACAGCTGGTTTAAAGGCTCCTGGGCACTGGGACATGATACCATACTGATTCTTTTTGAACAGTTTTGATGCAGGAGAACTACTACATTGCCAAACAATTCCTGGGTAGGACTACAGGAGCTAGTGTGGACCAGGGAGCCCATCGACAGCCTGCCCGCAGCCAGGCTAGCCTTTGCTTTGTATGCTCAGGGTGCTCCCTGGGCTCAGGGTGCTCCGTGGCTCCTGGCCCCAGAGCCAGGGCACAGTCATGGAAAGGTTTGATTTAGTAGTGCATCTCCAGGCTATGCATGTTGGTTGCGATTCAAAAATTGCCATAGATTTTGGATCTGTGGCAGGTCCTTTCTCTGGTATGTATATATATATATGTACTGGAGCAAACAGGAATTTTTGTTTCTTTGCTTTGTTCGAAAATCTCCACAAAATTTGAGGTTTATGTACCCAGGGATGTATGATAACAAAACCAGAATTTGATACTTGCTAGCAGAATAATTGGTTCCCGCCTTTTCTTCAGACCACTGTCAATTTGCCACCTTGGGTTTTTTTAAAAAGGCTGATGAAATGGCCTTCATGCAGGCAGCAAGTCACCCTGATGCCATTAAAGCAAACAAGAAAACAAATAAAAGCTATATCTGTCATGTTGCCTAAACTATATTGATGAGAAAACAGACCGTAGAAGTGATTATGTGTATCAGATATCTGACAGCCAATGCTGTCATTGTTCTCCGAGTTAAACACTTTGCTAGACAGAGGACAGTACTGCCTATAAAAAAGATGATATGAACAGGAAATATGCCCAGCTTTTTGAGGGTCTAGGCTTTTTTTGCTTAGGCCTCTTCTGTTTTCTTTGCTATTATCTTTCAGGTAGAGAAATGTGAAATTTACTGACCTTCATAGCAAGTATTGGCACACGTCTTTTAAAATATGCCTTGTTTAGGCTAGCTAAGACCCAGAACTCCAGAAGACAGAGCTAGCCATTATGGGATAGCTGTTAGAGAGCTGTTAAGTTAGATGAATCACCTGCTGAAGACACCTCGTTCTCTTCATTGGCTGCAGATGGATCCTAGATAAAATGTGGGATTCAGTTACTTAAATATAAGGCCTTGTAACAATTCAGCTTCTTCAGGTTCCTTGGAAGCACAGCATGGGGTTGGCAGAGATGACCTAGGACTGGTGGATCCATGCACCTTCTGAAGTAGCAGGTAGGTTAGGCTGGGGATATCCAAATGATGTTGGACATCTATGCCTTTGTTGTTGAATTATACCTAGAATGCCACAGTTGGCAGAGGGGAGTGTTCCCCTGGTTTCTCCCTGTGTGCTATTGGGAAAAATGCCTTGATAAGAGATCTGCAGCTCTTGAAATTTCAAGTGAAAGGCAAGAAAAACAATGTAAATCTCTTTTGGCTGTTTCAATGCAGAGAAAAGACTTTTATTAAGTATGTGATAAAAAATAAGCTTTAAGCCACAAGGAATTATTGCAATTTCAGGAATCATTCTTAGCATGCCCTGTAGCCCTGGGTAACATCCAGGGAGCTCTACTGTTGTGACAGCAATGAAACCAGCTGAAGCTGGGGGGGGTGTGTATCTGTAAATTAGGGGTGTTTGCATATCTATAAATTGGGGATGTTTCTCTGGCACTACTGTAACTACAAGACCTCCAGACTGGTGAAGTTCTTGAGTTCCCAGTTCCTGTTTCAAGAAAGCATGAAATTGTTTTTAAATCTGACCCTTTGCTGGAGCGGTGACACTAGTAGTATCCTGCAGATCAACACTTTTGTTTCTGGAGTTCTTCATCCAGGTACACTTTGGCTATGGTATCTATTAAGACTTCTTATTTACACACTAGTATAGCAAGTCATTCATTTAGCTTTAGACTTATAATCACTCATTGTTTTCTGATGTGTAACAGAATCTTCTTGCTTTAGTGCCACAGAAACAAGACCTGCCTTGTGTGTAAGCATGTATTTACACAAACATATGTGCAGGTGAGCAAGCTCTTACCTTTGTGTATGAGTGTGTAAAAAATCCTGGAGGGGGGAGGGGAAGGCACAGAAACAAATGATTTCCCATCACAGCAGCACAGTAATTCAAATGAACAGGAAAATCCCTACAGCTGGGAGGTGAATCGCTTGCCAAGCACGCTCCTCAGCCTGTAAGACCCAGTAGGTAACACGAAGTCTGCTCCCTCCCCAGCGTGCATGGGGAAGAAAAAGTTCAAGGAATAGGAAAATTCAAGTTTTTTTTGTTGTCAATACCATTTTCTTTAACTTCATTTTCATGCTTCTGCATTTACAATGTAAACAAGGTGAGTGATAAAAATGAGAGCAAACAAAACCAGAGGGAGGGGTAACCGTGGAACAAATCCAGCAGCGTCTCACAAAACGCGTGGCAGGAAGACGTATGCTGTGAAGTCTTCCTCCCCATCCTTTCTTAATTTCTCAGCTGCCTAGTATCGCCCCTGAATACCTTTAATACGCTCGCAGCTCATTTTTTCTAAGTAAATATCTACCATGTGGCAAAACTCTGGCAACCTCCGGAGAGCTTCTGTGCTGTACCCTGTTGCAGACAGCCCGCCGGGCTGCGGCAGGGGCTGTGCGCCTCAATGGGGATGCGTCCTCAGCCACTGCCAGCTTCTGCCTTACCGACCTCTGAAGGGCTGGGTAATTCAGCTCCCTGTCTGATTATCACGTTTTGTTTGAGATAACTTCTTAACTACACCAAGAGTATGTGAGGAAACTGCTCATCTGTTTAGAGCGTGGAGATTAAAATTAAAACTGTCTGTTTTCTGTTATTGTGTGGGTGTCAGTTCAACAAACTAATATGGAGCAGACAACTATCAACTGAGATGTCAAAAAAAGGCAGTCATTACAGCAGCTGGAAAGGCTGCTATTGACTTTATTGCTGAAGGAAATGTTTGCTTAGTCTGTGTCTGCAGGTAACAATGAATCTATTAAAATAAACTCTGGATTCATTTCCTGGCACTTCACGTTGCTTGAATGCCTAATCTCTCCGTAGTAAATAGAATTGTTGTTCAGGTTTCAAGGATGAAACATGAATGGGTCTGTGAAGATGTATATTTTTAAATATTATGCTTATTAAGAGTAGCAACAAGGGAACCCTTTTCTCTTCCATTTGTTATTCTTCTGACCAGCCAGGAGCTGGTGTAAAGATTTCAGATCTGCCGTGTATCAGGAAGGCAGATACTGTGTGATGACTGCTGTTTTGGTGTTTCTGGTATGTATTAGATTAAGAGGAACAACCACTTCTTGAGTTTAATCCTTCAACCTTATCATTCTGGAAGCAATAGCATGTTAATTCAAGCAGAAAAGGTGAGGATAATAATTTTATTCACCTGCTCTGTGGAGGAAAAAATGTTGTTCCACAGTGAGGCTTACCCATGAATAAGAATGAAAAGGGCAATACAAGAACTGTCAGTGTATTTTGGGGCATCGCCTGAATGACAAATAGGACACATCCTTGTGTCAACTGGCATTCAGCAGGATTGCTTTCATTTATGCTTACGGGTTAGTGGTTTGAATTTTCTTTCTTGTAAGAATTAGATATAATTATGAGATCAGTTAGGGGAAATACCAAGTATTTCATTAGAGATGCCAGATGTTCTCAAAGTAAGTTGTCTTATAACTAGCCAAACCTCTTACTGCTAAAACACCTCAAAAGTACTAGACTGGGCTTGCTACAGTGGCTTTAAGACTATATCTTTTCTCTCATTCTTGACAAACAGCTGTTTGTCCAGGGAGTTCTTCTGAGTACTGGAATACACGAGTTTGGGATGTAGCTTTTATTAATAGAAGGTAAATTTTCCAGAGATGTGAAACTTATTGAGTTTTCTGTATTGGTCAGGAATGAATGGCTATTCTGGAAAATGTGCAAGCACCCAAGAGTATCCATGTTTATTACTGTCAAAGTGCTGCCAGTGCCTTGAAGTGCAGAGGTGCAGGGTCACAGTCCTGCAGACCGCGGAGGAGGAGGTGGCGGCAGCGACACTAGCCCCTGGGGAAGCACCCTGACCCACTGGAGCCCTATTATGAGTCATCCCTGGTGCTTGCTGGAGAAGGAGCAAGAAGTGTGACTCGGGTCCTTCAGGGTTTTTGCTTTGGCTGCCTCTTCTGCCAGTCCGCCAGTGGTGCTGCTGGTCTCTGGCACCGGCCTGGGCTGCCTGCTGGTCCCCAGCAGGTGGAGATTGCAGGAGACCAGCAAAGTGAATGATCACTTATTTGGCTGTCTCGAACTGTTGGGGGATGCCCTCTGAGGTGCCTCTGCTGCTTTTCAGTCATCATTTCAGGATTCTTTCTCGTTAAAGGTGGTGTCTTACTTCCATGCCCCCGTGTTTAGCACTTCAATGTTTCAGCCCTTGATAATGACTTGTCTGGGTACTACATTGCCAGTGAAAGACTGGATTAGTCTGAATGTATTTCTTTCTAATCAGAAATCATTTTGAAGTGGGATCTGGTGCACAGACCGTTAACCAGCCTTAATCACCTGAGGCCCAGTACAGCCCCTTACTTGCTGTGGGATGTCTCTTGTATGTGTTGTGGTTTAACCCCAGCCAGCAACTAAGCACCACACAGCACATAAGCGTAAAATACATAAGTACAGAGATTTCACTTCTAACAATTGTGTATCAAAATGTTATGTGACTCACGGAATCACGGAATTTTCAGAGTTGGAAGGGACCTCTAGAGATAATCTAGTCCAACTCCCCTGCCAAAGCAGGATTGCCTACAGCACATTACTCAGGACTGCATCCAGGCGGGTCTTGAAAATCTCCAGAGAAGGGGACTCCACAACCTCCCTGGGCAGCCTGTTCCAGTGCTCTGTCACCCCAACCGTAAAGAAGTTTTTCCGTGTATTTGAACGGAACCTCCTATGCTCCAACTTGTGCCCATTGACCCTCGTCCTGTCATTGGGAACCACTGAAAAGAGTCTGGCTCCATCCTCCTTCAACCCACCCTTTAGATACTTGTACGCCAATGAAGGAGACAAAGAAACTACTGCAGTGCAAATAACCATTGGAGTACTTCAATAAATGGGAATAAACTCTTTAAATACTACCTATACACTGTGCTGATAATCATGGCTAGATTTAAAAAGATGTGTGTTGTGAGTCTCAATTCTATCCTAGAATAAAAACTAAGAATTCTTCTGCATAGCTGGTTCTTTATAATTTCCAACTGTACATCTTTATGTTGAGCAAGTGTATAGCATCACAAGTTTGTGGGGGTCTTTTTTTGTGAGTGTGTGGGTGGCTCTTTTTCCAGACACTGGTTAAAGAAGTCTTGTCACAATACTTTAGTTTTCACAGTGCATGCAAAGGATGGTTTCAAGATGACTTTCTAAATGCAAATCTGGTATGATGTATTGATCAAGTGTACTTCCTGACATGTCTTGGAAGCGGAAGAGAAGCAGCCAGTATGCTGGTTTGAGGGACTTAAGTAGGAAATGTTCTGAGCCATTATCTGGATACAGAGAAACAGACCCTAATACAGCTTAAGCATCTGCTCAAAATATGTGCTTGGATGTTGGCGTGGCACTGTGGAAGGTTCCCCTAACTATTTTTCCCCTCCAACCATCAAGGCTTTGAATCTGAAGTTGAAGTTTACCCACCCAGTACAAATGAGGCTATGAAAAAAAAAAAAAGGAAATATTGGATTAACGTGAAAGCACCATTAAATATTGAAGAAAACTTGGAATTGCAAGTGCCTGGAGGAAAGACCAACCCTTTAGTAGGATAGTCATTAAAGAAAATGACACATTACATCCAAGATAAGAAATTACGCAAAATAATCTTAGAGGCTGGATCTTCTAGAAGCAGATTAAAAGCAGGGGTTTAATTTAGACAATCTGAGTCCATCTTGGAGGACAGATATATTTCTAGAGATAAAAGTTTGCCTTTGAACACTCTCAAGATTAAGCTTTCACAACACTGTGATAGTATCCCTTAACCTTGGTATAACTCTTCACTCAGGAAAGAGTACTGCTGTTTTATTTGCTGCCAAGCTTCCAGTTGCTGGAAAGGAAATGGTGAGGTTTGCTATTGTAACATCTGGATTCTGAGTTAAAGTATTCAGCAAACAGGGCAGAAATTCAGCATGGCGTATGTGATGCTTATTTTGATATACTATTGAGCATTACCCCAGGCTTTGACTGATGCTAGATGTTATCTTCAGGAATGATAAAACATGGCTAATTAATGGCTGATTTGTCTTCTGTTTCATAATGTTTACCACCATGCTACATTAAATTTACTTGTATTTCATTTTAATCTACTTGGGATATTTTTATTGTATGCAAAAATTTGCTTCTGTCTCTCCACCACTATGACATTTTCATATTCTATTTTGATCAATGGGTTTTTTTGTGGGAGTGGATAGTAGGAGCTTCTGTGACTTTGATGTGTTAATATGTTTTTAAATAGAGGCAAATTAAAACTATGTTGATACGGTGGTACAACTGTGCTCTGTAGTTCACCCTCAAGCCTTACTCCCCAAGCAAAAGGGGGCATTAGGGCGAGGTGGAGGAGCACAGAGGGGTTGTGCTCCTTGTCCTCATGAACACACCAGACTCTTCTCAGTGATCTACACTGAAGTCTAATACACATGATGAACATGGGATGCAAGTGGGGTGTGAATCCAAACCTAGCGCTCAGCAGATGCTCCTGGTCCCTCCAACCTGAATGTAGTTGTGACATTCCTTTGAGATGCAGAATTATCTCCTCCCCACTGTTGGGTCAGTGTTACGTGGTGTCCCACATGGACTGTGTGGGTGATGTTAAAAGGCAGAAAATGCAAATAATGCACGTGGTGTTCTGTGGAAGTCAAACACCGAATAGCCAAACATGGCCTGGAAAGAGACTGCAGGATAATTTCAAGCTAGAATAGCTTGTTCATAATTGTCAGTTTGACTTTATAAAGTGAAGTTGTCAATCCTTGCTTCTTACCCTAGGTGTTTTTCAGCCTCTCTAAAAGCTCAGAGAAATTGTTACATCTGTTTATACTATTCCATTTTAAGTTTTCTTGTCTATATGGTATGAAGTAATGTAACTTAAAATTAAAGCCAGCTTGTATACTAGAGTGTATTCCTTTGGCAAGAAGCAAAATGGATTTTGTGGTAAATTTTACAAGCATGGAGCCTCATGATAACAGGAACTGAATTTAGTGTCACCCCAGACTTGGCAACAGCAGTGTCTTGTTGGAAAATGGAAAGGATATGATAGGTAAAACTCAGAAGATAAAAGCAGTTATAACTATGTTGGGGGTTTTATTTTACAAACAGGAGAAGAGGCAGACCTGCTGGTTCTAATTCATCCCTAAAAGATAAAATGTAGTAAATGTAAAATGGGGGTGGCTAGACAACCGTAAGGAGAATAATGTGTAAGTGTGGAAATGCAGTAAGTATTGGAGGAAAACAGACTGAATCTTAGGAATAAATCCAGGACACCAATTTATTTTTATTATCTTCCAGGGAATCCTAAGCCAGTCCAGCTCTTAGTGATTTTTGCCCTACATCCAAATGAATTCCTCTGTGTGTGTCCAAGTCCTGCCAAGTGGAAATGCAGGACTGCTGGTAACAGCCTGTAAAGCTCCCCATCGCCTCCCTTTCATGGGCCACTTGAAATGTTGTGCTACACGTTTGCTGCTGTCCCTTTGGCTAATACCGTGAGGAGCAGCTCTAGTGAAACAGGCATAAACAACTACAAATTGACGTTCAAGTGGCTGTCAGACACCTAGAAACTCACAGCTTCTGTTTAATGGAAGCACAAAGCCAACTCCGCGAAACCCTAAAGGCAGCCAGAGTTACAAATGTGACTGATGTAGCTATTCCATTGAGATACAAAAACACTGTATTCAGAACCAGGCTTGCCGTCAAACTTGCAGCAGAGCTCAGTGCTTCCGAGTTATAATTCAGAGGATTTAATCCTTCTGAAGGACTATTTGTATGACTGCAGAGAAGGGAACCTCTTACCTTCATTATAAGATGTCATAAATAGCTCCCCAGAAAAAAGAACCTTTGCTACATCCATGAAATCTAATAAATGTAATATTTTAGTCTTTTTGACACAGCATGACTTCAGCCACTGATTAGATCTGTATACTGCATATGCATGCATAGAGCGCAGTGACAGAGATGGATATGTTTTCTCAGTTGAAATAATATCAAGTTTTCTTAACACTAAATTCTTTATTTTAAGCATATGGTGCAATAAGCTTTTATTTGGTTTATCTTAATTGTTAAACCAAACAGCTACAAAATGTGCGCCAATATCTTGCCTTATGCCTTTCTGGAAAAAAAAAAAAAAAGGCTCTTGGCACATTAATCTTCCCACTGACCATGTCTGCAGCTTTCCTCCTGAGCTCAGCAGGAAAGTGAGATGCCTGCTGAAGGCCTTGTAGCATCCAAACCTGCATGTTTTGAAAATGTCAGTTTTACTGAGCACTTTCCGACGTGAATTCTCATTGCAAATAAAATGATCCTGGGGGAAAAGGGGAAACACGGAAGGGCTGGAAAATAACAAAATCATAATCCAGCTTTCCAGCAGTACTCATAAAACTGAAGAGGAGGAAGGCTATAAAACACCACCTAAAAAGTATTTAATTACTGTGTTAACCCTTCTTACACATTTTTTTAAATTAATCTATTGGAATTTTTTTCCCAAATACCATAATGTAAAAAAAGACTTAGAATGCCAAACATTCCTACACAAGCTGATGTGATTTTTATATACCACTTTATACCTCATGTGTAGCACAGAAAACCTACTTTATAAATGCAAGGAAATGTTTTGCATTTAGCATTTCTGATTTTTTTGATACCTCCTTGCTAAGGAGCAAAGACTTTTCAATCCATTATATTAAAAAAAAAAAAAAACAACCCAAACCAACAAACACTTTAATTCAGAATGAGGGTGAATATATAGCCTTTTCACTAGTCTAACTGGACTGGTTTCAAATCCTACTTTAACTTGATCCATGGCAATTTGCTCTCATAGTATAAGATATCAGCTATTTCTAGAAATGATCAGGCAAGAATGTTTTCTTCGGGAAGGCATTGTACTTAATGGTCTGAAAATTATTCCTTCAAATATGTATACTCAGCCTCCTAAAAGAATATGTTAAAGGATCTAACGTAGCCATAATAGTGTTATTCTTTCTCAGTGTTTGTTTCTCTTGGCTTAGCTGTTAACTCTTTACAAGCTGCAACAAAGAAAAATCTGATCAGCATGGAAATTAGGGTTGACACAAGCTGAGTCGAGTTGCTGGGTACTTTTGAGGGAGGAAAAAGTCATACTGACCATTTTCAGCTTGCGTGAACTAACTCACCATGGATGTGTACCTTCTGTTCCATGACCCGTGTGTGCCTGAAAGAATCAGTCTGGTTTCTCAGTGTGCTTGTGAGGTGGGGATTCTTGACAGCATGTAGTCAGGAAAGCTGAAGAACCAAGAGGATGTGTGACTTAATGTTCCTGGAAGGCTGTACTCATCAGCCATCAAAAGGAGGATCTCCAAACTTGTAATCCTGTTCCTTAAGAGAAACCTGCCTGAACTTTTATGAGTGTTACTTCAGCAACTTTGTGGCACTTCAGTAAATTATCTTTTTCTTTCTGGCCAATTCTATGGCATGTTCCTATTTGTGTGATGCTTTCATAGGACAGGCCTGTATTAATATAGGAGCACGGAGTCAGGCTGCCTCTGATGCTGCCCCAGTCTATACTAATGGGAGTACAAAGTGGGGTAAAACCTTGGCTGTTCAAAAAAATCCCACTCCATTCCAAAACTTTCACTGATTTTGCTGAAGTCAGATGTTTCATGCAAAAATACTCTAGTTCCTTTCATGCATGATACACTGTTAATCTAGCTGTAGGGGGCCATAAGGCTTCCAAAATCCATAGGTTTTCTAAGTAGCAATAACGATTAGATAATCTTGATTTACTACATTGTAAATCAGTATGGAAACCGCAATATTCTGTGGTATGTCTGTGATACATAAATGCTGAGCCTACGTAGTTTTTCTGTCAGCATTATAGCCCAAGGAAACATTGCTCACAGCTCTCTAATTTTGTAATTTCTCCCATGCCTAAAAAAACAGTAGTCATTTAAAAACCTATCTGCAAATCATGGTATAATTTTGCAAGAAAAGTTGATGGAGAAAATGGAGTTGCAGACCTCACTCAAATTTTGAGAGACAGAGCTATCTCTTGAAAGACAGCTCTTGAAACCTCTTTGGAGCTGTTGGAAGATTTACCTAAAAGATATCCAAGGTAAAATGAATTCTTGAGGAACGCTACTTTCTGCTGGCAAGCAAAGATGCTTCACCTTGTGGCCTGATAGAAGAAAGAAATAGGGAGAGAATTATGAAAGCTTCAGAGAAGGAATTTCCATTTGGGCTTTGGGGCGGGGGCTGGGGAGGAGAACCCAAAGCACATCAAAGAGCTGATCTAGAACAGAAGTGTATTGTAGCAATGTCTTGCAGCAGTGTCTACTTGCTACTCTGCTCATATACCATATCCTTTTATCTGTAAGTTATGTCCTGAAAGACAAGGGTGTGAAGAAAGTCCCTGAAGTGCAGTCAGGGACAGCTAGAAGAAGTTCCAGCCTTTCCCTTGCCCTGCAGAGCCTCGGCTTCCTCTGACACCCAGAGGTCTGTGGACTGAAGGGAATAACTTTGTTGGTCAGTCTCCAGCTAGAATACCAAGATCCTTCACGGCTGTCACCTGCTGCTCAGCTACACCTGCTGCATGGCCCATCAGTGTGTTCATAAGAGATTTTACGGCATTTTATGCACCATTTCTTTCCTGACTAGATGTGCTCAGAGCTTCACTGTAACTCCCAAAGATGCTGCCACGCAGCCAAATATAATATGAGGCCAGAAGAATGCTGATAGCTTGTCAAAAACAAGGGAAGACGGACTCTGTGAATTGCCGGAGGGAGAGCTCCTGGCTGCTGAGACGGATCTTGCTGAGGGGAAGTTTGTCACAGGCTTCATCTGTTCTTCCAGGGAAATGCTCAGGTTGCACTTGCCCTGGGATGTCGCTGGCTGTTGATGCCTGGTCTGCCGCTGCCCTGCAGCAACCACGGTTAATCCATCACTTGAAGCTGGGGATGAAAACTTGACTGCAGCCCACAAATACGGAGAACCTGCATGATCAGCCCCTCTATGTTGCCTTTGGGAGCCTGTTTGTTTGGGTTTTTTTTTATCTGCTGAGATAGCAGCTGATTTTTGACAGATGTATACTGGGAATGGAAGTATGATTAAGGAGACAGGATGTAGCCAGAGATGATGAAGGGCTTTATTTACTTCTCATCAGGTCTTATTTCATGAGGATTTTAATCTTCTCTTAAAGTAGATATATGAAAATGGAGAAAGCCAGCCTACCTACAGCCTGCAATTTTAAAAGGACTTTAAGGACTAACATTTTTTTTATCAGCGCTTTCCCTTGCTGCCCTTCAGCTCATAGTGCACTGCTCACTTCTCTCATGCTGAAATCTAGAGCAAAATTTCTAGGCAAAGTTGGTGATCATGTTTCCTTAAGTGCCCTTTGCTAATCAAAGGTAATTGCAAAATTAGAAGGGTTTCACTGATAATCAGTTAAATGCTTTTGCAGTCAGTTGGTGTTCTGCAGGTTCATTCTCATGAGGATGAGGAAAGCTCACTAAAAATGGAAATATCACTTTTTACAAAGCTTATTTGTTCTTTTTTCTAAAAACATTTTATCCTCATCTCAGAGCAGAAAACCTAACTCTTATGCAGAAGGAAGGTAATTTATGTTGAAAGTTTGATGTTCAGTAATCAGATTGTTGATATTTGATGATGGGATTGTGTACTAAGGGTATTTCCAAGTTAGAGCAAGAAAATTTCAAGTGGTTAATTCCCTATTCTTCCTTCAGCTAACACTTTTGTCATAGAAATGACTTCCAATATATCTGACTGCACAAAGGAACTAGGACTGTTCCACAACTATTTTAGCCAATTGTTTAAAACATGTAAGAAGATTTTAATCAGAGTTTACTGAAATAAACCAAAGAATTGCAAGGTTATGATGTTTGTACATATTCTTGGCTTAACACATGTAGCTTTGAGAGATTTGTTTGTAATTTGCCAATTTTTATTAAAACCACTGCTTTAATCATTTTCAATTTTTTTAAATGGTAGCACTAGGAAAAAAAAAAAGAATGATTAAAAAGGTGTGGTTTCTTACTGCATGAAGACCTAGCATATGTTTTAAACTTTTGGAAAATAATTAGGAAAAAAAAAAATCCCAAAACCTTTGCAACTCACCTTTAAAACACCAAGCTGCTAAGGTTCTCATTGGGATGAACGTTTCTGAGACAGCATAACAGTGACACTGGCCTAAGGGAATATTTGACATCAGAGCCCACCTATGAAGACATAGTGTACTTGGCTTCACGATGTGAAAATCACACTTACTTCATAACTGAAGCTCATTAATTTGTGGTTTCCCTCCTTTTTTTTTATAAAACATAAGCATTACATCTTTTTTTAAAAGAAACTGCTTACTTGAATGAATTCACGTGCACTGTTTTTCATTTTCTTAATTTTGTTCAGTGCTTGCAGACCTCAGGCTGCTTATTCAGTGCTTTAAACTTGAGCTGTGGAAGTTAGCTGTGATTGATCTCGAAACTTTCCCCTTGTTTCCTGGCTGACCAGACAATGCCATTTTGTTTCTTTTGCCAGCTGCTTGAGTACCGATTCCTGTAATCACAATGCGGGTGTTGCCGCTGTGTTTCTGTTGGGGACAGTATCAGACAGTTAGGAATTCTTTTAAAGTGGAAAATCACTTCCTTTGAATTTCCCCAGGTCTTGTTTCTGTGCAGGATAGGCTGCTTTAAAGACTTCTTGGTTCAGGGTGCAAGTTTAAAATGTAAGCAGGGGTCTCGTCACATTCAGATAAAGACCTTGGTATGTGTGCGTGGGTGCCTGGAGAAATCCCCGGCTGTTTCAGGGAGCTGTTGTGGGGTTCTGGCAGGAGGCCTGGGCTGAGTTGGCCCCCTGCAGCCGCAGTCCTCCCCTGCTGAGAAACCCCTGCTGCTCCAGTCTGGCTTTGATTTTTTGCAAGCATAATAGGCAATTTATTCATAACAAAACTGACCATTTTGCACCTTTAGAGGAGGTAAGTCCGGAGGAGAGAAACAGCAAAAATGTCATGTATACGCAGATTCTCAGACTTAGCTAATTTCTCAGGAGTTAAAGTCCACCAGGAAAAGCTCACGCACCCGAGCAAAAATACTCTTCAGCAGAGATAGGTGCCCACAACTATTCCTGATACTGGGATTACACTGACTAGATTAAATGCACCATCAATCATCTATTCTTACACGATGCAGTCAGGTGAAGACAGAACATCGAGCACACTGACTCTTACAGCACAGTCATGAGTCTGTAACTCCAGAAACTCCCAGACATGAAAGTGACCCTCTCTCTCAGGACCAGGGGATACCAAGTACTGAAGTCACAATAGTGTAACAAGAACTATGAAAGCACAACTTCCAGTGTCAGGTTTGTACTCTGAAACTTAGCAACTTTTTTTCTGTCTTCCAAAAACACGCTTTTGTTCTTGAAAAACTTGGATTTAAATGGCGGAAAATTTACACTATGCTCTTTTAACAGGTAAAGCACAAAGTATTGTATCTCTCAGCAAGCTTTGAGTATTTCTGGTTTGCACAGAAAACAGTTGTCTCAACTGAAGTTTATCTTGGTGATCTTTGCTAGTGTTTCTGCAAGTTTATATGTTTGGGAAACCATTTTGTGAGGCACGGTATAGCTTAACACTACCAAGATGACGTGGTTTTTAAGTCTTTATTGTGAAGTTGTTACTGGTTTACTGGTTTGGGCTGCTTTGATAGCTGTGTTCTTTTAGAGCAAGCAGTCGATGGAATTGAAGAGCAAATAAAAATACGTATCACACATCAGGCGTTCTCATAAAACCACCCCAAACTTGTTCTGCCTGCTAACCAAACAAACTAAGGAGTGTCTCAATTACTTTCCTCTTAATGCACTAGATTTTCTTGTGGGCTTTGTCTAGCTTATTCCACTCTCACACAGACATGGATTATCGAGATTTATTCCAAGCTGTATTGACTTGCAAAGCAGAGCAGTGGCCCATCAACATTTGAACTGCAACCCCTTGAAACATTGCCCTATCTGATAGAATGGCATCAGTGTTACGCAGTGGTGAGAAATTTAAAGAGGAAGGAAACAGCCATGCGAACAAAGCCTTACAAACTTGTTCTATGTAGTTACAGCTTCCAGCTTCATTAATATTGTTAGACATTGCTGACCTCCTCTGTAGTCACTGGCTATTCAGCTGAGGAAGCTAGGCGTGCACAGCAGCTCAGCTGAGGTCAAATTGCAGGCTTACATTGATGCAACCTCGCTGACTTAACTAGATATGACTGAGAACAGCATGTGGCCAGCTAGATGACTCGGAAGATAGCCCAGGCCCATTCTTTCAATGGATAATTGTAGACCTTTCCCTTCAGAAGTTGGTGGTAGGTTATAAACAGGAGAGGGAGAAACCTCTCTGTACTCACAATTCAGGGATGTGAAATCCAGAGAGGGAGAGGACTCAGTTCTGGTCTTTAGAACACCTTTGAAGGCTCTGAATTGCAAACAGGGCAACTTATAGGTTGCAGGTCAGCAGATGATGCATCTACCCTCACTTCACAGAGGCTGTGCGGGCCTGAAAGAGTTCGTGTGAAAGTTTTGTCTGAACACATCATGTTGCTATCTGCAGTAGAGAAAGCTCAGAGGCTTCATGAGCAACTTGTCCTTCCCTGTAGGAAGAAAAAGTAGAAACCTATAAGAGAAGGGTGTTGTGGGCAGTGGGGGGCACGCATGTCACCCACCATTGCAACATGAGATAGTCTCTACTTGCAAGGCAGGGCTGCCTTCCACCGTTGGTAGATGTGGTGCTTAGCTCTGGGTCCTATTCTGGATAATAAGTCCCTAAAATCTCTGGGTATGGACATAGATGCTGGGTTTAATCAGTGATAGGTGATTAAAAAAAAAAAAAGCAATATAGCCCAGTAGCCTGTTAGAGATTTCTGCTCCTATAGCTGGGATAATGGAATGGCTTGTGAAATAATTCAGAGTCACGACCTGAGTATTACAGCACAGTGAAACTAGTGCTGAGTTACAGTAAAAACCCAATAATGTTGAAAAGCAGATATTTTTATATCGAAGTGTACAGGTACAGAATGGAATATACAAAGGCTGTGTGTGAAAATTTGTTTGCAGCACTGTACTGTTCATACACCTGCTTGGGTTCTCAGTTTAAGCTTTCCAAGTTAAAGATGTCATTGTGATTGTAAAAGACACGCTGTGTTTTGTATCATCATTTATGGTTGTGGATTTCCTTCCATCTCTAAACTGCAATTAAGTGTTCCTATCATCCTGTAAATTAGCCTTTCTCTTTTAAACATCACATTTGCAACTCTGTGTTCATATAATCCTGTAATTATGTAACTATTTTCATTTCAGCACTGATTCAGCAATGTACTTAAGCATATGAATAATCTCTTTGAACCCAATGGGACTCCTCACATGCTTAAAATTAGGCATGGTTTAATTACTTTGCTAAATCAGCAGCTTTACTGGTATACAGAAATGGTGGTAAAGGAGGTGGCTTGCATCTACTGTAAACACCGTTATAGAACTGGACATTGCTAAACTCTAATTTTACCTTCCTACTTTAAACGTTTTCAGCTGAATCATAGCATTGGAGACACCATATGTGAGGGTTCAGATTGAAACACGTCTTTTAAAACTACGTTTTCTCCAGAGGGAAAGCAGGGTTAAGAGGCTTAAGCCCTCCCGTGCCCTGTGTGCTCTCTTGAAGTTGACTGCCCTTTCAGGCGTGCCACTGCAACTGCTTGCACACCAGCACCAGAGAGGGCTTTCTTTCTGTAACAAGTGGATTGCTGTGCTTGTCAGGATTACATCATGATCTCATATCGCATAGGTATATCTGAGATGGTGATAAACCATGATGCACAAACAGGAACCGACAGTGGGGATGGGAAGGCTTGGAGCCACCTCAGCCCACTACACTAATGAAGAAAATTTATGTATGTATCTACATCCTGAGAAATCTCTGCTGTGGTCTTCTGTCCTAAAATTGCATGTTGTCTAGGACCTATAATGCTAACAGTTTTAACCAAAGCATATGCATGAGGTCTCTAACTTTTACCTCATGCTATATGAACTAGGAAACTTGAAGCATAGCCACTGAGTTGGAATTACAGGTCTTCTATAATCTGAAGAAATGGGACAGCAAGAAGTAATCTTGAAGAAAAAGGGAACATAAAAGATTGAAATGAAACATTGCAGACTGCCTTTTGTAACATAATATGAAAGTCTGTACCAAGTATCTCCAATTTTTACATTAGGAAGCAGAGGCAAACAGGCTAAGTTCTTCAGAATTAAGTACAAATGAATGATTTCTATGAGGCCCATGTTGTGATAATTTAAAAGAATTTTTCTTATTGTCATAATGTCTCATCCTGGCACAGAAGAGCTTTCAGAGCGCAATGGTCTTACCCTGAGTCAAGACAGGACTGATAGGTTTGATATCTTTGGTACTTACACAGTGATTATTTTACAAAAGTATCAAGACACAATCAAAATTCTCTACAACAGAATTCTGTCTTGAAGTCAGAATTTAATCTTAGCACACAAAGAGCACCAAAAAAGTGCCAAAATATGCTTAAAGACTATTTTAGAGACACAGAATATATACAACAGTTGTTACAGTTCCTGTTTATGGCTTAATATCCACTAATGGCGACGGACCTACCCGAAGCTGTGAATAATGAGACACTGCCCAGACAAACGTTTATGGAACAAGGTGGCAGTCTGCAGGGAGCCTGGATCTCAACCAAAAAGTCAGTGCACAGGCTCATAAAAAGAAGACAAAAAGAGCAGAGGAGGGATATTTGTACTCCTTGGCTGGGAGATCTATTTGGAGATGTTCATGGAGCGAATGGGAATGGACTCCTCATGAGGAAAAGAGGCTTTAGAAAGGATCAAACAAGAGAGGATTTGATCTATTTATTTCACAGATTAGGTTCTGAAAAACAGATCAGTCTGTGAAGAAAAGGCCTGATTTCTAGGTGAAGTTCTTTTTCATGCAGATTTTAATGGTAGGGGCCTGGTGGCTATAGCACTGCTGCTAGCAAAATGACTAATACCTTGCAAGGTGTTACCGGAATAATTTGCCATCTTGCAGAGCTCAGTCCATAACTTTACCAAATGTTTTTTGTGTTAAACCCTTACCTTCTGTCTGAACATATCTTCTAAGCATTTAATGTTGATTTACAGATTTGCTTGGATCAAGAATTAATACCCTTCATCTAGTGAGATGTGTGCATTTTGCCTGAATTTCTCTAGCTTCAGCTATCGGACATCACATGAGTCAGTTAAATAGGTCTTTTTATATCTCGTTCCACCAAAAAGATCACTGAGGTACTATATATTATATAGAAAAACTGCTTTACCTTCTGATGCTCTAACAGCAGTCACCTCTGACTCCGGAGCTAGGCTGCTGTAGTACAGGGAACCCAATTAAACAGCCTCTGTGTAAGAAAAACATAGAAACGTTGAGCAACTTCAGAATGTAATTTAGCTACCTAAAAGCTATTCTATGCAACCTAAAATTGGGATTATAAAGCTACTATTCCTGTTTACCTATGCATACCAGAAATGAATGCTGTTTTGCATCAAGAACTGAGTTTTGCAAGTGAGAGGAAGGAACACAGCTTTTTTTTTTTTTTTTTAATCTTTGTTTTCTTATCAAGCACTGCGACTGCAGCGTCCTCACAACTTCGATACTGCCACAGTGAATTTCTAGGCACTTGGCCTCAGTTGAGTAGTGGTATGTGCTGGCTTCTCATGTGCTTCAATAAGAAGAGCTGGGTAGCATGGAAGAGATCCAAAAACTGTATAGCTCCTCAGTCTGTATTCTGTCTAAATACAATCTTTAAGAAAATGAGGATAAGTGTGTCACAAATTCTGCCTCTTCGGGGCTCTGAAGTTTACTTGTGGCTCCATGGCTTCCTCCAGTTAGGATCCCAAGTCCAGTACCTGCATTTAATAGCAGTTTTCTTTGTTCCCTTGCAAGAACAGATCAAGGATTGTTTTCTCTTTAAAAACATCTCTCAAGAACTGTTTCTGTGTATTCTATTGCAAGTTTTAACTGGTGAATGTAGAAAGTCATTGGCAATGTACACTGGAATGTGTGTCCTCCTCATTTTCTGCGAGATGACTATTTTGAACATGTAGAATCATAGAATCATTTCGGTTGGAAAGGACCTTTTTTGCTTTCTCAGATCTTTCACAGTTGCAGCAAAAGGGATGGGGATTACGGTTCCTTGTTCCTATGCTTCCTTTTTTCATGGAATCCCTTGGGTGGAAAAGGGCCTTCAGGGGGTCTCTGGTTCAAAAAAGCAGGTGCCAAAGCAGGACGAACTCTCAGATAGGGGCAAGTTGCCCAGGGCTTTCTCCAGGCAGGTCTTGAAAATCCCCATGGAAGGAGGTTTCTTTTTCTTCTTCTTCTCTCTGGTGATCAGACCATTCTTTTGAATTAAATAGGCTGAACAGGTCCTAACAGAATTCCTAACAGAATTGGACATTTGATATTTTGTATAACAAAGGGTGGTAGCAGCATCACCTTTTCTACCAAGCCTGCAGCCACTACTACAGTCTTTTAACACATCCAGATCTTCCAGTGGTTGTCAGGTGCCTTCTGAGAGTGTCTACTGGAGTATGGGTTTCAAGAGATGCGAGTAAGGATTTACTTTATGGTTGATTTAATAGCAGTAGATAAAATAACTTCTACTGATATTTAACTGTGTGTTTTTATTCACAAACACAGGGACACATCTTTTCTGTAATGTACTCTTCCCTTTTTGTCAATGGTCTTCTCCTGTTCCAGCTCCTTGACATTCTCAAAACATCCTTCAAAAATTGTACTCAAGTTACATTGTGGGCAAAACTCTTTATAGAAATTAAAGGACAAAAGGTTCATTAATATTGATGAATAATTAATTATAGGATGTTGCACTGAGATAAACCAGCTATAAACATTAATGCAAGTGACCATTTAATGTAAACACAAGTATGATGTTCTAATTTATTTTGTTTCCTTCTGTTTGCTAATTCATTGATTTATTAAATTGCTTAACTGGAAAAAAAGACTTTGCAAATAACAATTTCATTTGTTACACACTTATAAATGTTTAATATTAATAGTTTAGGAACTGAAGATTGGAGGTCTGTTGGAATGATGCTGCCACCTGTGCAACATGATTTTCCCAGCTTGCCCTTATCTTTCCCATTGCTTAAGATTTGGATCAGCACAGAGCCCATGATAATCTGACTTGTGTACACTCTATCTGTGCAGGACAGGGATGACATAGCTCGAAGAGCCTCCTGCCTACCACGTGTCCTACCATCTATGTGAGTAACCCGTGTACTGAAGGAAGAAAAATACCTCAGGCCCCCATGTATACTCTCTTGCACTACCAGATGGGGTGAGACAATAGATTTAAGGACTGTATAGATTAGAATCTTTGTTCTGCTGAATTGTATGCCATGCAAGGTACAGAAATCTTATGTTTGGTGCAGCTGTTGGATTCTTACTGGTAATGCTCTGATTTCTCACTGCTTATTAAGAAATTATTCACACTTGTGATGAGCATCATACAACGATGAGTCATACAATAGCTTTTTTATGCTAGATCTTTCCAACATTCACGAAGCTGTTTGTTTCTGCTTTAAGAAGGGAAAGTGAGTCCGAGTAGCTGCTCAGCTCCTGCCTCTTCCACTTTACTAATTTTCTCACGACTGAAGTTTTCAGATGTTGGGCATGTAATTATTATGATGTAACTCATGATCAGTAACTCATGATCGCATTACTGACATGACTCATTATAGATTATAACCTTTCACAATAGAAGGGTGGCTTCTAGCTGAGTAGCTTCAGTGCAGCTGGACTCCAAGCAACCACCTCTGTTTTGCCTTGCTCATGGAATACACTGGAGTGGAGAAGCTGCCTAATGAGAGCTCATCAAGGGTCCTGTGGACACAGGGTTTGTGAAGCATAAGCAAGCAGGTTGTACCATGACCAGCTCCCAGAATTAATGTTTTCCCATTCATTCAATAAAAAAAGAAGGAATAAGTTTTCCCACTGTTAAGTTCTTTATTCTGTTCCTTCTTTACTTAGAATAGTCTGCTTTTTCCTTTTTTTAAAAAAGAGACTTAATTTTTCCTCATCATTTTTGTTCAACTAACCACTCCATCCATGATACGACTCGATCTTAATAATGTTATATCAGTAATGCATTTGATCCAGTGACTTTTAAAACAGTAGACTTTTATTTTCTCCTACATACACTTGTTTCTTTAATTTTTTTCCTTACAACTAGTGGTAGCATTTCTGTTTTGTATTATAAATACATCGGTATTTGTCTTCATGGGCTTGAGGATGGTTTGTTTACCACATCCTAATAAACAGCCTGATTAGCATGCGACCTTGATTATAAACCATAGGCAGTATGTTATCTTCAGTCTACTGAGTAAGAATTTTCTTGAAGTTCACAATACTTTTCAGGAAAAAAAAAATAAAAATATTACTTTCTTTTGTGTTTTGTCTTGTTAGCAGTCATTGTCTATGCTCTGTGGCCAGTATAGTTTGTCTCTAGGGATTTACATGACATGGTTGAATCTGTTTTAACCATTAAAGCCCACAACTACCTTAACATCTTTTGTGAAAATACTTTCCAGAGGCCCAAATAAACTTTTGGATTTGATAGTCCCCATGTTGATATTCTCATTGGAAGTTGACCAGTGCTTGCAGCAGAACCACCTGTGTGATGAGATGCCCCAAGTATTTGTCATGAATGCTACAAAAGTAACTGGTATATTTCCAGAAGTGGTCTGGTAAAGACTTAATATCCTCAGTTTTGTTTTCATAAAACTTAAAAATCTACTTAAAAGAGACAATGGAGGATTCTGGAAGAAGCTTGCAAGCAAAAGAAAAACAGTCCTGAAACTTATCTTGTTCTTTTTTTGCAGTGGACACTTTTTCAGCACTATGTGAGATGACAAAGGGAAAAGCAATGTTCTTGGGCTGTTGTCATAACAGGGAGGAGCTGAAAAAACTGCATAAAAAGAAGCCTGGCCAGCAGGTTGAGAGAGGTGATTCTCCCTCTCTACTCTGCTCTTGTGAGCCTCCCACCTGTAGTACTGCNTTTTTTTTTTTTTTTTAATCTTTGTTTTCTTATCAAGCACTGCGACTGCAGCGTCCTCACAACTTCGATACTGCCACAGTGAATTTCTAGGCACTTGGCCTCAGTTGAGTAGTGGTATGTGCTGGCTTCTCATGTGCTTCAATAAGAAGAGCTGGGTAGCATGGAAGAGATCCAAAAACTGTATAGCTCCTCAGTCTGTATTCTGTCTAAATACAATCTTTAAGAAAATGAGGATAAGTGTGTCACAAATTCTGCCTCTTCGGGGCTCTGAAGTTTACTTGTGGCTCCATGGCTTCCTCCAGTTAGGATCCCAAGTCCAGTACCTGCATTTAATAGCAGTTTTCTTTGTTCCCTTGCAAGAATAGATCAAGGATTGTTTTCTCTTTAAAAACATCTCTCAAGAACTGTTTCTGTGTATTCTATTGCAAGTTTTAACTGGTGAATGTAGAAAGTCATTGGCAATGTACACTGGAATGTGTGTCCTCCTCATTTTCTGCGAGATGACTATTTTGAACATGTAGAATCATAGAATCATTTCGGTTGGAAAGGACCTTTTTTGCTTTCTCAGATCTTTCACAGTTGCAGCAAAAGGGATGGGGATTACGGTTCCTTGTTCCTATGCTTCCTTTTTTCATGGAATCCCTTGGGTGGAAAAGGGCCTTCAGGGGGTCTCTGGTTCAAAAAAGCAGGTGCCAAAGCAGGACGAACTCTCAGATAGGGGCAAGTTGCCCAGGGCTTTCTCCAGGCAGGTCTTGAAAATCCCCATGGAAGGAGGTTTCTTTTTCTTCTTCTTCTCTCTGGTGATCAGACCATTCTTTTGAATTAAATAGGCTGAACAGGTCCTAACAGAATTCCTAACAGAATTGGACATTTGATATTTTGTATAACAAAGGGTGGTAGCAGCATCACCTTTTCTACCAAAAATTTCTTCAAAAATTGTACTCAAGTTACATTGTGGGCAAAACTCTTTATAGAAATTAAAGGACAAAAGGTTCATTAATATTGATGAATAATTAATTATAGGACGTTGCACTGAGATAAACCAGCTATAAACATTAATGCAAGTGACCATTTAATGTAAACACAAGTATGATGTTCTAATTTATTTTGTTTCCTTCTGTTTGCTAATTCATTGATTTATTAAATTGCTTAACTGGAAAAAAAGACTTTGCAAATAACAATTTCATTTGTTACACACTTATAAATGTTTAATATTAATAGTTTAGGAACTGAAGATTGGAGGTCTGTTGGAATGATGCTGCCACCTGTGCAACATGATTTTCCCAGCTTGCCCTTATCTTTCCCATTGCTTAAGATTTGGATCAGCACAGAGCCCATGATAATCTGACTTGTGTACACTCTATCTGTGCAGGACAGGGATGACATAGCTCGAAGAGCCTCCTGCCTACCACGTGTCCTACCATCTATGTGAGTAACCCGTGTACTGAAGGAAGAAAAATACCTCAGGCCCCCATGTATACTCTCTTGCACTACCAGATGGGGTGAGACAATAGATTTAAGGACTGTATAGATTAGAATCTTTGTTCTGCTGAATTGTATGCCATGCAAGGTACAGAAATCTTATGTTTGGTGCAGCTGTTGGATTCTTACTGGTAATGCTCTGATTTCTCACTGCTTATTAAGAAATTATTCACACTTGTGATGAGCATCATACAACGATGAGTCATACAATAGCTTTTTTATGCTAGATCTTTCCAACATTCACGAAGCTGTTTGTTTCTGCTTTAAGAAGGGAAAGTGAGTCCGAGTAGCTGCTCAGCTCCTGCCTCTTCCACTTTACTAATTTTCTCACGACTGAAGTTTTCAGATGTTGGGCATGTAATTATTATGATGTAACTCATGATCAGTAACTCATGATCGCATTACTGACATGACTCATTATAGATTATAACCTTTCACAATAGAAGGGTGGCTTCTAGCTGAGTAGCTTCAGTGCAGCTGGACTCCAAGCAACCACCTCTGTTTTGCCTTGCTCATGGAATACACTGGAGTGGAGAAGCTGCCTAATGAGAGCTCATCAAGGGTCCTGTGGACACAGGGTTTGTGAAGCATAAGCAAGCAGGTTGTACCATGACCAGCTCCCAGAATTAATGTTTTCCCATTCATTCAATAAAAAAAGAAGGAATAAGTTTTCCCACTGTTAAGTTCTTTATTCTGTTCCTTCTTTACTTAGAATAGTCTGCTTTTTCCTTTTTTTAAAAAAGAGACTTAATTTTTCCTCATCATTTTTGTTCAACTAACCACTCCATCCATGATACGACTCGATCTTAATAATGTTATATCAGTAATGCATTTGATCCAGTGACTTTTAAAACAGTAGACTTTTATTTTCTCCTACATACACTTGTTTCTTTAATTTTTTTCCTTACAACTAGTGGTAGCATTTCTGTTTTGTATTATAAATACATCGGTATTTGTCTTCATGGGCTTGAGGATGGTTTGTTTACCACATCCTAATAAACAGCCTGATTAGCATGCGACCTTGATTATAAACCATAGGCAGTATGTTATCTTCAGTCTACTGAGTAAGAATTTTCTTGAAGTTCACAATACTTTTCAGGAAAAAAAAAATAAAAATATTACTTTCTTTTGTGTTTTGTCTTGTTAGCAGTCATTGTCTATGCTCTGTGGCCAGTATAGTTTGTCTCTAGGGATTTACATGACATGGTTGAATCTGTTTTAACCATTAAAGCCCACAACTACCTTAACATCTTTTGTGAAAATACTTTCCAGAGGCCCAAATAAACTTTTGGATTTGATAGTCCCCATGTTGATATTCTCATTGGAAGTTGACCAGTGCTTGCAGCAGAACCACCTGTGTGATGAGATGCCCCAAGTATTTGTCATGAATGCTACAAAAGTAACTGGTATATTTCCAGAAGTGGTCTGGTAAAGACTTAATATCCTCAGTTTTGTTTTCATAAAACTTAAAAATCTACTTAAAAGAGACAATGGAGGATTCTGGAAGAAGCTTGCAAGCAAAAGAAAAACAGTCCTGAAACTTATCTTGTTCTTTTTTTGCAGTGGACACTTTTTCAGCACTATGTGAGATGACAAAGGGAAAAGCAATGTTCTTGGGCTGTTGTCATAACAGGGAGGAGCTGAAAAAACTGCATAAAAAGAAGCCTGGCCAGCAGGTTGAGAGAGGTGATTCTCCCTCTCTACTCTGCTCTTGTGAGCCTCCCACCTGTAGTACTGCAGCTCTGGTGTCTCCAGCACAAGACAGACATGGACCTGTTGGGGGGAGTCCAGAGAAGGGCCTTGAAAATGATCAGAGGGCTGGAGCACCTCTCCTATGAGCACAGGCTTAGCGGGTTGGGGTAGTTCAGCCTGGAGAAGAGAAGGCTCCCGGCAGACCTTATTGTGGCCCGTCATAACAGGAACTTGTAAGAAAGATGGAGAGAGACTTTTTACCAGGGCCTGTAGTGGTAATGGTCTTAAACTAAAAGAACATCATTTCAGATTAGATATAAGAAAGAAATTCTTTACTATGAGAGTGGTGAGACACCGGAACAGGTTGTCCCAAGTTGTGGATGCCCCACCATTGGAAGTGTTCAAGGCCAGGTTGGATGGGGCTTTGAGCAACCTGGTCTAGTAGAAGATGCCCTTGGCAGGGGAATTGGACAAGATGACCTTTAAAGGTCCTTTCCAACCCAAACCATTCTAAGATTCTGTCAAAAGAGTAAAGTATTGATTTTTATACTGCCTACAAGAGAAAGGAATGACTCAGTCATTTATGTAAATGCACTGGTATATGAAATTAAGGAAAATGTGACTGTTTACTTTTGTTCTTATGTACTTTTAAATTCTTAACCTAAAAAAAAACTTTTGGAAATTTCTTTGCTAGTTAGCAGCTGCAACATTTACCTTCCTACTTAAAATTTTGTTTTAATGAATTGAAGCCTGCATTTACAATATTGTGGCTGCTGCCCAGGCCTTGTAAGTAACTTTCTATTTACTGTCAGCACTCCACTGAAGTTCAAAACTGCTGCCTTGTAGCATAGCCACAGGGGTTTGGGTTTTCAGACTAGGTATGCCATACGTTTTCCATGAAAAATAATGGAAGATTTGTGTCTTTTGCCTAGAAAACCTTAGCCAGGACATTTATTTCACAGACGTACTCGGCAAAGCATTCTAGGCATCTAATTGCTTGAGATGTCTCATAGACAAGAGATAAGTGCTGTTACACACAGGTGCATTGCTAATGTTGATGGGCAGATACTAATCGCTTTGTGATTACTGGTAGCGTGACGTATGCTTAGATGCGCACCTGAAGAGTGGAAAGTGGGGAATGATGGATTTAGAAAGATAGTTTTGATAACATCTTTGCTGTTCTATTAAATTATTAAGGACTGCCTCAGCTTCAATGCACTGGGTGTCTATCACACGGCCTCCAGGAAGCACCAGGTGCCCCCTAGCAAAGTGACTCCAAGCCACCACCCTTGCCCCAAAGCCCCCACAGTTACCTCCAGGCAGCCCCTCCCTGTCCCAGCACTGCCGCTTTTGGGTTTGCACTTTCCCCTAAGCCTTGCAGCCCCATGGCAAGGTCCCCCCAGCACCTGTCTATACCCCGCTGCCCCTTTCCTGCCCTCCCTTTCCACCAGAGAGTGGTGGGTGGGTGGGGTGTATCGGTGCCCAGGGCCATGCTCTGGTGTTGTCCTGTGCTGGTGGCCACCTGTCCTAAATGGCCAGGATCCCTACAAAAAAGCAGACATTCAGTTGTTCAAAGCTGAGAGGCTCTGGCCTCCAAGCAGAGGGCAGCCAGTTCCTGCCTTTGCCCAGGCTGTGGTCCCCAGGTGCTGGCTCACGGGCCATTTAAAGCCTCATATGCCACCAGGACAGGTGTCAGGAAGGATCCCAGGCAGGACCAGGAAAGCCTCTCCTGAGGCTACCCCTGGTTCCTCCTCCAGCGTGGCGCAGCCCTGGGGTGGCTGGGCTCTGCTGCCAGTGGGGGTGTAAGGTCCCGTATCTCCATCTGAGAGGGACAGCCACCTTTGCTGGTGCCATGCTGTGGATTGGAAGGGAGATCAGGGCTGCCAGGGTGGGGCTTAGAGCTGCCATATCTGTCCTCTGCCAGGCCCAGATGGCAAATAGGAAGCAGACAGGGGTACCCCAGAGAGGGATGTTCAGAAACAGTGAAGATGGAGCCACCCAACAGCCCTGCAGGCAGCATTCCCATTCCCTACACAGACTATTTCCAGAAAGCCTGTGCTGAGGTCCCGGGGGAAATTCCTCTCTGAATCGGAGCCCTGCAGCAAAAATGTCCAGTTTTGGACTTGATGATCTTAAAGGTCCCTTCCAACCTCACTAATTCTATAATTCTATGTCATGAACGTCCTTAAAAAGTATGGCTCATGTGAGAGAGGATGAGTTTTGAGCCCTTATCCCCTGTCCCCTGGGCAGGGGATTGCCATTCTTCCCACATGCACAAATTTGTGCTCTTTCTTTCCCCCAGAGAGAGCCTGGGCCTGGATAAGTTGGATCCTTTGCACTGGCTGGCTGCCGCACAGCTTCCACGCTCGCTGGGAACACAAACTGAGGCATACACTGCACCTGCTGTCTCCTGATCCTTAAGCTGATCCATAGCCATAAAATCAGGGCATTTCGTATTTTTACTTCTGTATCTGAGCAAGCCATGCTGAGTCCAACAAGGAGGCTCCTCTTGGCACGCTGTTTTCCAGGAGATGCTAAATATTTTCCAGTGAAGAATAAATCTGGTGAAATACCTGGGTTTTGTTATACCAAATGAGCTGTGGATTATGGCCAAATCAAAATAGTTTGTTCGGGGCAGGCAGGAGGAGGGGAGGGGTAGAAATGGAAAACCAAGGAACTAGATTCACAGACCTGAGGGGAATAGCAGTGTTGCCTTTCCCTCCAGTGCCTCAGATTTCCCTCTGAATGCTCTAACCCTGTGCTTCTGGGTAATACAGAGTCAGTGGTACCATCCCCAGCCATCTGGGGATACAAACGGAGTCAAGTGGCATGTTCTGAATGAAATTAAATCTACTGTGGAAGATTTTCATTCCTGTAAAGCAACAATCTTAAGTTTTATCTGAATTATACGTGCATGCATCTTTTTGCTTCTCTCACTGTTCCTGAAAATAAACCTAGTTTTTGCACATCTCTGTTATGGACCAAATAGAAGAGAGAGGTGTTGCTAGAAAGGCTTTAGATCCTCAGACATTTTCAGTATATGGTTTTATAATACCAGACTCATGGTCTGCCTCTTCATGCAAATATTTATGAAGTGCCTAATGCGTATCTAAAGGGGATAGAAGAGAGATATGCAGTTCTTTGATTATGACCTCATTATGGGTCCTATAAATGTTTGACTCAGAGGAAATCTTGTTGAAAATGGTTGCCTTCAAGCAGCATCCTAGTTGCCTTACTGTATGTAAGAGAAATGAGGAAGAAGATAATAGGGAAAAAGACAGAAAAAAAAATCTAGTACAAACACAAAGCTGTTGAGATCAGGATAAAAGTACTAAGAAGGAATTTTTATGCTGAATTTTGTGAACTTTGTGCTAGAGCTTTCCAAAAATATAGTCCTTCTCTTGCTGATTAAGTTCTGTCCAAAAGAAAGAGGATTTAGTCTGTTCCTTGCAAAATAAACTAAAAATGTTGGTCAGGTGTCCATTGGTAAAGATGGACACAGACTATGTACAGAGGGCACCACACAGACGAGAGCAAGTTTGCCCCTGTTCCAGAAGCGTGAAGACTTCAGTGTTAGCCTTCCCTGGTCCCATGAAAACAAGTGCGTGTCTTTAATTTTCAAACTACAGTTATAAAAACAATGAAATCATGGTAAAAGTGAATAACTTTAGAATATTATTGACAGTCAAACAAAAGCCTAAGCCAAATTTAGGAGTAAAAATTCTGCCATCCAATTTAAACACAGCAGAAAAATTCCTTCTCAAATAAATGCTTATGATCATTGCAGGTGCTAACTGTTCCTAGGTATTGTGCCTTTCTTGGAATGTACCTCTCTAACCTAAGCCTGAAGCTCTGGAGCACGGGCAGCAGCAGGACACCAAGTGTTGAGTCTATTTTGAAATACACACACACAAAAATGCTAGGATGGAACCGGCTGAAAATGTTGTTTCTCCATGTGAGACATCAAGGGAGAAGAGATTGCTTTTCAAATGGACTTCTTTTCTCCTTTGAGATCATTCCAACAAATTGTTTTCAGTTCGGGTGGAAAAATCCATCTGCCCTTCATTCCAGTTGGTTTTAATTCCCCCATCACCTGCTAGTAGGGAAGTGGCAGATAGGGAGGGACTGGTGAAGAACAGGAAGTAGAGGGCAAGGAAAACATTGATTTTATCCAATACTACAATTGTTTCCCTAACCCTGTGTGTGTATGTGCATGGTTGGTTTGGAAGGCACACCAGAGGGAAGATAAATCAATAAAAGCTGTTCTCACAAGTTTGAAATTAAACATTTATAAAGCACTAGTAGAAAGCAGGTTTTGTCTTTACATTTTTCCACCAACCAAAATTCAGTGGAAATTTTCATGCGATTTTTTTCAGCTTAATACAAAAGTGGTGGATTTTTTAAATTTCTTTATGGTTCTAGACACGACTTTCAAAACTGACTAATGATTTTGATTGGGAAAAGATTTTGATGTGCCTTCAGGGTAACAGTTAAGGAATGATGAATTCCTGTATTGTAAAGATACAGATTTTTATTGCTGTCACAAGGCAGATAATTTGATGATTGATCTTTCTGCAGGATAGAAAAACTAATGCGGTCAATATAGCTTTGGAATGCATTTCTTTTAACATCTGTCAAATGCTAATTAAAATGTTTTCATTAATGCAGTAATATCTCTTTTATCATGTAAACTGTATTAAGTCTACTTCATTAAATATGTTCATTAACTAAAAATCTTAGGGGCTGCAGATGAGAAAAATATTATTTGATGAGCTGTCCTTTGAGTCAATCAGCATTATTTCATTGGCAAAAGAAGATGTAAACCAGCAAGAAACAAATGAATGTCTAAAAGCCAAAGGAATAAATGATGTTGTAATTGCACTTAATAAATCTGGACAAGAGGTCAGTTCCACAACCGCCTTAGGTCTCTACTACGGCTCAGCTCTGCATGATGCAAAGGGAGAGGCATAACTTTAGGCAACCCTGCCTCATGTCAGAATAATGTCCCTAAAATGGAGCAAATTAAGAAGGCAGGGGTGTGAGGATGACCCCAACTCTCAGGACGTGATCTCCAAGTAGTGCAGGAGAGGACTTGTACCATGCACGTGTTTGGCCAGCAAAAACTCCTCTGAAGGGAATGTGAAGACCCGGCGCTGAGCTTTCCTCTGGGCACTAAGGCCCCTGGTGTTATGCTGGCGGTCCACAATGACGTGTGAGTTGGAGTTACCTGACCTGGTCCTGAGCAGGAAAGATGCAGGAGGGGGAGTGTTAGCACCCCAGAGCCCAGAGAGGCAGGGCACCGTGTTTCCTGTCTTGCCCTTGCTCTCCTCTCCCCAAGCCTGGTGTTTCCGTACTGTGCTACTGCTACCTGAACTTTCTGTTCCTGTTGCTCTTGGCACTTGTAGCTTTTAGCTGATCATCCGCGTGCCAAGGGTTTCTGCGCACCAGCCAGGCATGAGGGAGGAAGTACTGATAAAAGAAGCGAAGGAAGGAAGGTGTGCTTCAGAGATGCTGCCGAAGGAAGCACCCTAAATCAGACAAAAGGATGAACAGCGTAAGCTGTTCTTGTCATCCAATGTACTACTTACTGCCTCAAGGAGCAGAGTTGCTTTTGGCTAGTTCCTATTTTACAGAAAACGTGGTGTTCAGTATGCCCAACTGAATTTGGGAGAACTTGGGCTAACTGCTGTTTTCTCAAAAAAAAAAACCCTCCAATATTATTTATTGAAGTTGAAATATCACTCTTACTTCTGAGGACAAATGGCTGAAGAATGAGCATCTGAAAAGGGGATATTCTGAGGCTGTCTTAGCAAAGAAAAGCAATGTATTGAAGAAAGGAAGCCTACGCTTCTTATTTTCAGGAAAGGTACTTTAAATGTATGGTAGATGGGTAATAGTACAGGTAGTTGGTGTAAGACTTTGGACAGTTCATCAGTTGATTTAATTCAAAACAGCTGTAGCATTTTCTTTCTCTTCTGTTTATCCTAGCTGAAGACCAGGACTCTAGACCCTGCTAAGTGGATACAAATATATGTTTGCACAGCAGCAATGCTTCAGATTTTATTTTGATGACAGAAGTTATAAGCCAAATCAGCATCAGGATGAAAAGCACCCTACTCAGGCTTGTTGATCAAAAAAAAAAAAAAATTCATTGGATACCAAAGTAAAAGATGAATCTTTGAGGTATCTGGTTACATATAAGAAAATAACGTCCTATGATTCAGTTCCTTTGACTTTCAAATATGCACCCAGGTAAAAAGCATACCCAAATTTACTTTCATCGACTCTGCTGCTCTTGATGTTCTGACTGTAAGACTGTATATGCATTCTTTTAAATATTGTATCTCCCCTATTTAAAATTCAGCCTTGGGTTTGGATATATAGAGAGGTTGAAATTCACTTACATTTATGACACAGAAAACAGCTGTGGTAATGGATCTATTATAGTGTCTAAAGATAAACTGTATAGACATGTGAGGAAGAGCATGGAAGATGAAGGGTTAAGTGATGATGTGAGCAGAAACTGAGCTCAAAATGGAGCAGTTATAAATTGAGAAAACAACATAGCTCCAAGGTGTTTTATGACTTGAAAAGCTATTCATTCTTTACATAACATTACCATTAGTTACCTATGTAGGTTGTATTAAAATAAAGCCGAGAGTTAACTGAACCTTACATTTTATAGGTGCACGTTTAATTAAATTGTATGTTTTATCTGTAGTAATAAAATACGAGAGTCATCTGAGTTAACACACAGTTTTACAGTTTTAAGGCCTGAAACATCTCCAGCATCTCCATTCAGGGCTGTTTGGTATATGAGCCATAACATCCACTGGGGCAAAGTGCTAATCTCCGAACCTTTTCATTTGCAGCTAGAAAGCTATCCTGCTCATCATGCTGATGCTGTATTAAGCAAGTAAATAAAACAGCTTCCTGTTCTGGAATGAAGTGAACCTACGAACTCAAAAGAAAATCCTCCTAATCATCGTGGAGCACTCAGCTTTGCATATGATTTAAATCTAAAAGCACCAACACAGGATAGTACTATAAAAATGTATTCAACCCATGCTGAAGGACACACAACTGTTTCCTGTTGACATTGGAGGACCAAGGAGGACACTTTTACAAGAGGCAACATTACATGAGAAACCCTATTTTAACCTACTGCAGTGTTCTTGCAATGTTTTGTTTCTAGCCTTTCTTGACAGCAAATAATCTTTCATATTCCCCCCTATTACAACAGGCTTATAAGCACTTTATTTCGGGTATAACCCAGGAAAAGGCCCGATTCGGTATGTCCTTCTACTTCAGTTTTGTCTACCAAACTGAACTTGCTTGATGTGTACTTCTAGGCTATGCTTTTGCAAACTGAATTTCCAAAACTGTAGAAGGAAAACCGATGACCCGATCTGTCACAGCCACTTGTCCCTTACTTTTTTTGAAAACTAAAAAGGCTTCAACCCGGTTCCCACTCAAACCAGCACAGAACCTCCTCCAGGGGGTTTGCTAATGAGGTTGTCTCTGTTTGGCAAAGCTCTGCATTCAGCTCTGCAAGCAGTCCAGTGGCGTCACCGTGTTTAATAGGAGGAGGCTGGAAGCTGGGTGCAATATCACTGCTATGTTCATCCTGCACATTGGAGGAGCCTGAGCTGGGCAGACACCTGCCAGGCCCTGTCTACCATTCCTCTGGCTGCAGCTCAGACACAGCACCTGCTCCCTTCTCCAAAAAAGGCTCAAAACTAGAACACCCACTGGTGGGCAGTTATATTATATGGAGGCCAGCACTGTGCCTCGTCTGTCCAGGTGGCATGACAGAGAGCTGGGATGCACCAAGTATACTGAATGTCTCAGTTTAAAGAACGTGCTGGAGTTTGGCCTATTTTTGTTTGTGCATAAATGAGTCGGGACTTATGAATGGATTCAGATCGCTGTCAGTCCATCCTGGCAGATGACTCTATGTGATGCATCTCTTGAGCTCTGGCAACAGAAACTGTATGAAACTTTTAAGGTAGAATCAGATACAGTTGAAAGTTACTTACCTTTAACTTAGCTAAACTTGTGTGAATAAGGAATGATCTGGACAAAACAGACCAAGAAACGATTCTGCTGAAATTGGGCACAAAATTTCTTTGCAGTACTTTAGCGTCCATGAAAACTCAGAAAGATTTTCATGTCCACTTCTGTTGTTGAGGTCCAAGATGATTTACAGGAACAAGTTATCTGAAACCAATCTATCTCTCTCATTTTCTCTATGGGTTTTGCTGCATTTTGGATGTTCTCTCACTGAGCTGGGAGAGAAAGAAGGAAATAACATTTTTTGGTTTGATTGCTATCTTGGAATGAATTTTCCAAATGTGATGGATTTGTAGTGGATTCTCAGCACTCATGTTGCTGCTGAGTTCCCCAGCAGCCAACAGAGCCAACAAAAACCTCTGCAGAAAGGAATCACTACCTGTACTCTGGAGATCGTTCTCTATTAGTAATGGTAATGCTTTGAGTTCATCAGAGGGCAGACCACATCTATCACATAAATAAACAATCTGTTCTTCTCTAAAACACCGCTTGTAGGTGTGAAAGTGATTGTTGATGATTCTGTGGTTTTGAAAGCTTGGGCAAGCATCTCTAGCTGAAGCATAAGTCTTTGTCCCTCAAATATAAGTTGCTGGTGCCTAACAATGTTTACTGCATAGATATGCGAAAATATATAACACTACCCCCTTGATTGTAATATACAGTGGCAATGTAGCTTTTGATAATTCTTTCTAAGCTTTGTGAATTCTTAGATAAACAAAACCGTAAGCTGACTCTTAAACGACTACCTTTTATTAGCAAGCAATACTTTGCACAATCATTCCCAAGAGAAATAGTATTACACTGGTAACAGGAAATCACAAGTCATTTATGCAAAGGTTTGGTCCTTGACTGTAAATTCTCTTTGAGCAAAAATAGTATTCTTTCATCACTCTGTAACAGCGCCCTGGATTTGAATTTGAGACTTTGGGTGTTACGGTAATGTATACCTGTAATAATGCATTGTATGCACATTTACTAGGCAAATTTGTATCTGGGATTTGCATGGTTTTCCGTTTAGTTTACACCCCAGAAGAAGAGAGGAAGCAAAGGTTATTTGAAGAAGAAATATTTTGTTATCGTACCTGACCAGCCTGCCTGCTCTCTGTGATGAGATCACTGGCTGTGCGATGAAAGGGAGAGCAGTGGGTGTTGTATACCTTGACTTTAGAGAGGCCTTTGACGCCATGTCCTGCAGTATTCTTGCTTCCAAATTAGTGAAATCTGGATTGGATAAGTGGACAATAAGGTGGGTGGAAATTTGGCTGGACCGCTGGGCTCAAAGGATGGTGCAAAGTCCAGCTGGCAGCTGATTACTAGTGGCGTGCCTCTGGGATCAATACCACGGCCAAGATTGTTAATCCCTCTATTTACAATGTGGACAATTCGACTGAGTGTGTGCTCAGCGTGTCCCTTCCAGTGGAAATTATTCTATGGTTATTTTCATTTGGGGATTCACAAAATAGGTAGAGGTTGGGCACAAGCAGATGTAAGGCACAGCGAATGTGTTAGCTCTCCTTGCTTGTAAGGAGCACTTACTTCAGAATAGGGCTTGGCAGAGTGTAAATATGGATTCAAAAACATGCTGATTTCACCCGTACCACAGCACGAAGTGGTGTAGGACCAGGCTGGAAAATTCTATCCTAAGTTGGTATTGCTCCTGTTAGCTGAGTTACTACTTCTGGGACTGCCTCTTAGGTATAAAAAGAATCAGGAAATAATGGTATTTTTAATCTGAAGTGGTAAGAGCAGACAAGGTGGATAGTCTTAGTGTCTCTTCAGACGCTATTTTCCTGTGGTTCAGCATTGCCCCCAGAGCTCTGCCTACTCTTTCACTAGCCAGTGCATGTTTCTCTAGGACCTGCCCCTAAACCTAGATCTGCCATTCTTTCTCAGGACAAAAGTGGTATAAATACCACTGTTGTGGGCATTTGTATAAGAAAAAAAATACTGCCTTGTGGTATACAAGCAGTTTAGTACTTGCCTGGAGAAGAAAAACTTTCAATGTCCAGGAGAAAGGTGGCAGCCAGTTTATGTTTTTAATGGTTTGAGGTTTGGAAGTTTTTATTGGTGGTTTTTGTGGACCTCTGTACCAAAATAGCTGTATTTTATCCTTGAAGCAATATATGATTTTTGGGGGGAAAAAAAAAAAATCCCTTGGCATTTTATCCATTGGCTAGTTATTTCTAGATACCTATTCCCACCTGCTGTTTTATAAACTACAGATTTAAAGCATTTCAAATAGACCACAAGACACTCATCCTCCTATTTTGCTGTTCCTATCTTCTGTTTTCGGTGTGCTGATGTAGGTGATATGAGTCATCCCTGTCACTTTTACACTTCCTGACTACCAGCAGTTTGGGATGACACTTTTTTTTCCTCTCAGCTGACATTTTCTTTGGGAGTAAGGGGCAGGGAAATATTTTAAAGTAAATTTAGTGCTTAAAAAGGTTGCCAAAATAGTGTGGGAACTTCTCTCCTCAGTGAAATCTGAAAAGGCACAAATTTCATCCATTTCCTGCTGGGGTTTTTCTATCATGACCTGAAAAGAAAGCCTTAAGGAGCAAGAGGGCTTTTCATTTTCTATACCATCTAGGTTTCTCCACCCTACCTTTTCTTTGTCTTTGCCCTTCCAGGTTTTATGCCTGCTGTTTCTATTTGTTTATTTCTTACTAATTTCCTCCAACCTATTCTGCCTCCCTCACGTACCTTTCCCCCATCTGCATTCCGTGCTCCATCTCAATTTCTCAACTTCCTTCTGATTTCAACCTTCTACCCACTCCTAATTCTTTTCTATCTTTCTTGGGTACCCAGGATCTAAATGATATGCCAAGAGAAAGCAAACATCTCATCATATTGTAGAACCATTTTGTCCTTGATAGCTACTGGCAAAACCCCCCAATACTCAAGTGCTCTTCTCTTCCAGTTGGAATATTTTTTCCCCCTAGATATCTTCTACATTTTTAGTCACATTTTTGGATGGAGGTAAGAAAAAGCAAACAAATATAATCTACAATATATAAAAAAATGTTACCACTAATGTAAAAATGCTACTACCCCAAACATACAAATCAACAGGGTCAAAATCTTGACTTCTTGTTCAGTTTTTTATGCTCATTTTCAAGTACAGCTGCTACCGAGATGAGACAGGAACACAAAACCCACAGCAAAGAACAGACACAATTCATCTTAAAACACTGCAAGGCTGCTGTATTTGTAAATCCTTATGACAGACAGTAAAATACAAATTTTATCACCCCATACTTAGTCAGCCATTCTGTTTCATTTCCAAAGACACAGTCCACAGCAAAGATGATTATCACTTGTGTGATGTCAGAGAGAGAGTGAGCGCATTAAGCACAAACACATAGCATCCATCTAAAGAAAATGATATCATAAGAAGCTTTGGTTTGCCACATCTGATAACATCCAAGTCTTCTACAAGCCAGTTAAGTAATGCATAGTGTTATTTCAGAGCAACACTTCTTTCTGTAAAAAGTACTTGCATTATTATTTCCTTCCCCATTCCTGTTTTAACATATATACATTTTTAAAAAGAGCAAGACTGGGGTTTTCTTTTTTTCCTTAAGCCATGGTTTATATTCTCAGGCTGGGTTGGTTTTTTTTTTGAGTCATTTCTTCTTGTAGAGGCAGAAAATCAACAATCACCTTCAAAAAGAATGCATGTCAGAACCTGACAGAGTAAAATGTATCTCTACCATGCATACACCTCTGATAGACTCCACAACGCTACTACTGTCCCTTGTAACCTTAAAAAAAAAAAAAAAGGAGAAAGATTGAAATACAGAGATTCTCACTCTGAATATTGGACTTCTGATGTACTTTGAAGTCAGCAATTCATTAAGTGTGCCATTCTGGTACTGGAACAACCTATAAAACATTTACATTCTCTAGAAGCATTTATCATGTACTGACAGGAACAATGAAATGTGCCCATTTTTAGAATGCTCTAAAAGATCAGTTTCCACTTCAACACTCAACCACAGCAAAGTTCGATGGTACAGATGGTGCTGCCTCAAATAAGGACTTTCCAAATCAACAAAGATCTATGACTGGACTGGATAAAGGACCTTCCACTCACAACTTCCATTTGCCAGGATAGGAACTTCAGGTTTTCAGCTGGACTTTGCAACTGATGCTAAACACTCTGCAGGATGATTTCAGCCATGCTGCTGATCTAAATAAATTCAATAACTAGATCAGCTATGCCACTTGAAATGTTTTTTATCAGGAGAGAGTTCTTTATAAAAATTTCAAAAATGTTACGTCTATTTTATTAACTGCAGAAGCTTAGGGGGACTTTTACCAAAACCGTTGTACTTTTACAAGCTCGAGGAGGGGAAGGGGGATTTAACTGCCTCTCTTCCAACATGGAGTCTTAGTGAGCCCAGCAAAGCTCCTTGTTTCATTGCTCAGAGATAGGTAATTTCTTGTGAGCTGATGCTGTTCTTGCCAGTGGGTTTATTCAAATGCTTGGAGTTGTCCACTTCCTTAAATGCTTTCCCGAATCAAAACTCTGAGATGACATTCTTTTGGTTGACTCGGTCATTTCCTGTTTGGCTGCACTCCTCACAAAAATCATTTGGTTTGCTCTCCAATGTCTCAGCAAGCAGTCAGAAATGGCCCCACAAATCTTTGGATGGCAATACAAATGCCAAAAGTGGCAGACCAAAGCCACTCCATAGCACTTTAGATTAGTATTTTCACTTCTATTGACAAAACCTCATTCTTTTCATCAATTGCATTTGTCCATTTTGATTAATTTTTATATGCACAACTTTTAGCATCACAGCAAAATATGATTTACAAAGTTAGATCCAACTAACTGTAGATGGGGATATCTAAAAAGCAGGAGCACTCTTCAAAGCACTGATTTTAAAAGATTCATTAGTTGTGAAATATATTCATTCTTCTTGGCTTGTTTCTGTTCTTACTATTCATTCTGTTATTTAGCTCAACACGGCACTTGCTTCAGTGTGAACTCAGTCTGCCCTAAAGTAAAAAAAATCTGATCGCTCTAAATCATAATATCTCAGTAAGAGATAATATCTTCAGTTTGTTATGTCTGCAAAAATATCTGGGCCAACAGGACTGCCAAGGCTCATAAAACTCTTGCGTCACTACCAATTTATTGGCATGAATCTATTGTATCTTCCTTTGATGTTCACTGGCTCATGCCAACATTAACTTCCTTTGATTTTAACTCTCTGTGTGCTTGGGCATCTTTTGGTAAGGGATAATTTTGGTTTGTTACATTTATGTCTTCTTTTTTTAAGGAAATTCATGTACAAGATTGTCTTCAAATTTGGTGTTCTGAGACAGGGAGGGTCTGCTCAGGTTGATAAGCTCTTTTCTTTTTTGAATATTGAAATTAATGTGGACTTGAGCCTAAAAAGATATGCTCCAATATTTTCTTACTTGACAAATAATGTTTAAATGTCATTACTTCAGACAATCTTTTTTTTTTCTTAAAAGGCAATGAATCTCCTTCTATGATGAGACCCAGCTCTTTGTAGTACAAAATGTAATCAACCGCTTTCCATTATTATGTTGTATGATAGCATGACTTCATTCCTAACACAATTTACTTAAATTGAACATTTTGGCAGATGTGTGCATGAGACTAGAGAAGCAGAACTTCTATTAAATCACATCCTGAAACAATAACAGATTGTGTTGTAGATCTAACTATGGAGAAGTTTCCAGCTCTGCTCATAACTTATTGCACATTACAGGAGACATTAGGAAAGAAAACCCAGCAAGAGACTGAAAAACACTCCACGATATGGCCAGAAATGACATGCATAGGTACGCAATTTGATTTGTGATGAAGAGGTTTACATAGCACTGCTACCTAGTCAACAGAGGTCAGTAAACACGTCCACTTGTGATTCCAGTGACACCAATGAGAGGAAATGAACAATTCTTTCATGAAAGATGCCTTTTTCTTCTACTCTGCTGTGCTCATATACTGTTTTCCTTACAATAAGTGACAAACACAAAATATGATTCTTTCTGCAGGCTGCAAACTGTGCAGGCACTGTGGGGGTTTTAGATTTGTGTGTGTGAATGTATTACTGGTTGCTATATAGTAATGAAGACAGGTCACAGAAATTCTCCTAGCACTTGGAATAAAGTCTTATGAGCATCTGAGGAATCTCCATTAACAAATTCAGAGCAGCGTCTGAGATCTGTGTCTCCTGCCTAAACACAAGGGTATTTACACAGCAGAACGCTGCTGAGGATGAAGCAGGATTGTCAACCACAGACTTCAGCTCCAGCCCCAAGGAGCACTTGGGCTAACTAAGACATGCTGGGTTGAGGGACAAGTTCTAGACCTTGAGAAAAATATTCTGTGTGAAAGCCAGAGTGACTAAAATCTGCATCAATATTCATATTTCACCCATGTACTTTCTTTTGCATCTTCTCATTGGGGTTGTCTTTTCTAGATCTAGCAGCTTTGACTAGGACAGTTTCAACTTGAATTAAGTCAACTTTAGACTGAGCACAGGGCAGAACTATTCCAAGTGAAGCATTAGATGTGAGGTTTCCTGTATTTTGGTGGTAGAGATCAATTATTAGCACTAACATGAAAGCATTATTGGTTCTCTACATCATCTAAAAAACAAACATCATCTAAAAAACAAAGCAAAAAATCCCTATGACAAAACCAATTCCATTCTGCAGACCTTGATTTTAGAATGAGCTTCACTGAATTTCTGATACAATCCAAATACAATCCAATATGCTTAAAACATAGGAACATCAATCTCTGAGTGCTATGGGAAGATGAGTTTATCTCATCTTCAGTACTACTTCCTCTTTTCTTGACTTCCTGATTTCTTTTAAAAGACCTATTCAAAGAAAAGAAGAAAAACAACCCCTAAAATGTAACACTGGAGGTGCCACCTAGGTCAGCAAATCAGTAAAGGACATACTTAAATTTGAATTGGGTAATACAACAAAGTACACCAAAGATTTCAAACCTCTGACCAGAAAATAAAACAACTCTTAAAACATGCCAGACTTTAATGAATTTTAATAGTCTTGTGTTTAAATGCATGTTTGAATACTCAGAAAGTCAGAGATCGCACAGGGCAAAAAAACAACCCCAAGTAAAATCAGAAAATGTCTTACCAAAATTGGAATAGGAATTTGCATTCCAAACATAAACAGAAAATATGACTTTTCTAAGTAGGTAATTGTTGACCTGCAACAAGTAACAAAATAGCTGCAAAAGCAATGGGCAATAACAATTACCATGCTGCTTTGGGCGGAACAGAGACCCAGTTTGACCTCCCATGTGTTGAATATCACCCAGTAAATTTGACTTTTTATCTTCCACCATTGAGATCCAATGAAAACTTAAGGATAGACTCTGTCTCTGGGCTTCTCTCTCATTTGCAAAAGACAAACTTCAACAGGCACTTCTCATTGAAAATACACCATCCAAAAACCACAGCAATACTTAAATGTATAGTTATGACAGAAAAAATTAAAGTATAAAGAAGATAAATAGAAAAGGTGTTATTTCCTCTATTGCCCAGTATATTTTAAGCTTAAGAATCAGAAATCAGAGTCTGTGACTGTACTTGTTATTTAGGTATGAATGTAAAGATTTCCTGGGGCCATCTTGCACTGACTTTTCAGTCTTTGTTTTGGAGTTTATTGTTTCACCTACTCAGAATTTGAAAGCAAGAGAAACCAGCTTTTGTTGCAGAGCTGCAGCAACCAGTCTCACTCCCTAGCCAAGAGGGAGATAAAGAACCATCTTCCTTAGACACAGCTGCTTCTTACTACTTCCCCAGAGCAGTGTCGCGTGGGTACTCCCTCCTGCACCACTATTCAGAACTGAGCCTTTAAGACTTCAAGAGCTAAATTTGCAGCTGATAAAGCTCCTGTCAATATACATCAGCTGGGCCTCTAACCCACTAGATCTCTTGTCCATAGTGGTACACAACAGAGCAAGAACCCAAGATGACCTTTCAATAAGTAAAGCCCTCTGAAAGCGCGGGGAGGTCGGAAAGACCTAAGAGGACCAAAGTTTAGAGGACCTAAAACACCAAAAAAGCGGTATTACTACATCTCACCATGAACTTTGCTAGCTTCTGCAGTAGTCAGGCCTTGAGCCAACAAAGTGTTCATATAGCTGTTTAACTTCAAGCACACAAACAGCCATGCCACAGTCAGTAGGATTATTCATATGTTAAATATTGACTACAGTAAATGTTGTGCTGGCTCAGAGCCAACAGACATTTGTTAGTCACGAAGGGCTATTCCTTAAAAGAAAGCAACCAGCAAAAGAAAAGAAAAGGGGAAGTAGCAGTCTACCTGAATGTAGAAAAGGGTGGGTTCAACTACCTTGGCTGGTACAATAATTTCTTTTAGTGGGGTCGACTACCCAGGAGTAACTTAAGGACAATTCTGTTTGAGTCCTCATCTGCCCACTGGAAGCGTGAAATGCCATTACTAAAGAGTCAATGGTGTCTAATGACCTCAGAAATCCTGGGGCTGTGTTACATAGAGCAATGGAGCTGTTTTCCATCCGTTCCTGCCATAAATGAGAGAAAAAAGTGATAAAGTTCGTCTGGGTATTTCTTGTGTTTTAGTCTTCTGGTGTAGTAACCTATATTTAACTTTAACTTTTAAAATTAAAGTCTGATCTTTTCAGTTCCTATTTCTACTAACAGTCCCTATTCATTTAAATAAATATACAGATGGAAAGCTATTTTCAGAAGTGTTCAGCATTGGCTTATATTCTGTGGAAGTCAGCAGTAAAACTCCTACTGATTTTTACTTGGGTGTAGAACTGTGTCAACTCTGAACGGTTTTGAAAAGCACAACTTAAGCATTATTTTGACTAAATGCTGCCCAGGTATAATCCTGAGGAAATGAAGTCAAAACATTTAATTAACTATGTCACCATATTTTCAGTCCACTTTTTCTCTTCAACTTGGGTGCCTTGTCTGCACAGGCAGGGACATACCAGAGAATAAGTCAAATACTTCCTACAGATACCACTGCCTAATTCAAGCTGCTGTTATGACATGTAGCTCACAAAGTTTACCTGAAATGTGCTGGAAATATACCAGCCATTTGCATCCTTGCTGCTACACGTAACTCCTTTCCTTTTTTTCTTTTTTGAATGCTGATATCTGAAAGAATTTAGATAATTTATATTTGAGCTTGAGCAGTATACCATTAACATTCAACTAAAGACAGTAGATGATGCAGTTCTGCAAGAACAGAAAAAAGCATCCTTAATGATGGTAATTCCCATTTATACCTATATATCTCAATTCATAGATGCGTATATGGACACATGTATTTTGGTAATTTCAGCACACTGATTTTTAATGCCTCTTTCCCACTAGATTCAGGATGTTTCCTGAAGAATGAGGCTGTGGTTCCATGATAATTAAAGCCTACATAGGTTGGGTTAACTGCACAAACAAATCTTACCAAAAAACATGTGCTTTAGCCAAATCAGTTCTGAGTGGACTCATTACCTATGTACTCGTGCTGGAGCAAGACAGAAGGTGGAAAAGCCTGGCTGAAGGCAGAGGCACGGGCCACCCTCACACAGGTTGGTTTAAATGGCTGTGGAATTGCACCAGAATATTTTCAATATTCCTTGACATGGTCTGGAGACTGTAGGATTGTTTCCTTCGGATTCTGTCTGGTATCTGCTAGTTAATAGAAAGGCTTTTGCTGATCACAATGAGACCTGGATCAGCCCACGAGCATGTAATAAAAACAGTAAATGTCCTGCTTTCTTTAGCATTTTTCATAAGATTAAGTGATCAGTGATGGTTCAGTCAGTTTTGAATGTTGCCAATGCTGCTGCAATGCTAATATGTTGCTTCCACCAGCCCACATGATTAATGGGGGTCAGGGCTGTTTTTCTCGTCTAGATATATAGTTATATCAATAACTACCTTAACAGAGATATACCTATAAAATACACCATAGTGAGTGTATCATATTTTTATATGTATATATTTATATAAGTGGATATGATATATATTTAATATAGTTATGTACAAATAATTTCTGGGTACAGATATAATGTTTAAGTGCCAAGAAGGAACAAATACTTTCACAGTGTGACAGTAAGAGGTGTACTACATTTGGTGTAAAAGGCATAAGAAACCAAATGAAACGACTTAGAAATTAGACCCACTAATGTTGGATTTATCTCCTTAATTTTCTGCATTTTTTTTTATTTGAAACTTTAGAAGCTGAACATCACTATTTATATCTGGTTATTATTTTCGATATATTTAGGTAATAGCCACAGTTTAGTAGATATACTGTACAGCTATTCCGATAGAAATATTTGCCCATTATGTTTTGAGACACTGCTAATTCCTGTAGAACTTTTCATTAATTTTCTCCACCATAAGAATTTCTCCTTCTGTCTCTGAAAACTGAATTTGTATGAGGTTTCATGAATGTATTATGTTCAAAATTCAGATCAAATGACAGATATATTTGCCACCTCAGCTGTGCTATACAACCCCCTGCCACCTTTTCAAAAATATGTTTTTGCTTTTTTCATTTGAAAAACAAGTGAGGCTCCATTTGGGGCAATGAATATGTAAGTAGAATATGCCAGGTGATGTATTTGAAATAACCTCAGTGATTTCAGAGTCATTTCTCACATTTTCAAAAGGGACTTTAAATGAAATTAAGTCAACTTCAAACGAATCATTTTTGAAAATAGGACTTAGTGAACTTTAAATGGATATTAGCTTTTACAGTTGTGATCTGATTCCCTCTATGATTATGTAGCGCAGTAGCTCACAATAAACTGAACTGAGAGTTCGTTCCCGGGGAGGTCTTTCTTTTGTGTACAAAGATAGGCTTTCATAAGCAGGTGTCAGAATCTGTTCTCTCTACTGCGCTGTGTTGATGTTTTTTAAAAAAAAATAGATGGTTCTTCAAATGTCTAACATGACACTGATCCTCTTTAACTCTGCGTATTTCCATGCTGTTATAAAAGCAGCCACATCACTTTCAACGCTTCGCTAGTAGCTCATTAAAAAAATGCAAAGAATAATGTCAGCATCTCTGTTACGAGGAATATTTTGACATTCACACCTCTGCCAACGGGTGCCCGAACGAACACGCTGCGTGAGCCGCACGGGTGCTGGGTGCCCGGGACCCATCCCCAACCCGAAGGCAGGGAAGGGGCAGCCCGGCAGCCCTCCAGCCCTGTTGGGTGTCGAGGTGGAAGGCACAGCGTGTACGAGCCCTCCGCACCCGCTGTGAGAGGGTTATGACGCTGGATCTGTGTGGTAACGGCTGACGAGAGGAGCCTTGCTTTAGCTTGCCAGTGTGCAAAGTCTCGTTTTAAAGCCTGTTTCAATGGAACCTGCGTTGTCTGTACCAGTGGGCGCCTTTCACAGATCCTGTGATGGGGGAAGGAAATGTCACCCACTCTCAATATGTTTTTGTGTCTCTGCTGTAAGACAGGGAAAGATATGTCCATTTTTTTGTGTGTGTGTGTGTAAAGGAGTAAGGCAGCTGTATGCCAAATCAACTTGAACAAATATTTTAAAATCCTTCTGCTGAGAGAAATTGCAGGGTGATTACAAAACACGGAGGATCTAAGGATGGCATTTTTCTTGTATACAGAACAGTCTGCAGTTCTTCATTGCAATCCCCCACCCCCACCCTCTTCTTCAGCACAAACCCATCCATTACAAAGCTCCTGCAGTCACTGATTTATGTGCTTGTGATCAAACTTTCCTGCTTCTAATACTGTGAGCATTTTATAAAAGATGGTTGCAATTCCTGGATGGACTGAGCGTGTCTGTTCCTGTGCCGTTGTGCAGCTGCTTTATTATGCTCCTGGCCTCTCATCAGCGATTTCAGTCTTACTATGAGACTCTACAGAAATTAATCTCTTGGAAGAGTTCATTTATATTTTCATGATCACCTAATCTGCATAGCTGCTCTGTGTACTCTGCTTTGTGATAACAGTTTGTGATACCAAAATCCTGATAGCTACCCTGCCACCAATTTTTGAGGCCACATGAGATCATACTGTTCCTTGTCCCGGAACAATATCAACTGTCTCACCAAGCAATCTGATCAGTACTTTCTCATGCGTGCATATTAGCATAGGCACATTATTTTGAGCACCAGCTAATATATGAGAAAACGCCTCACGTTCCACAGTTGCGTGCAAATTTCTGAGGAGGATACCGAGTCGGCTCGCCAGGCGAATGTGAATTAGAGCTGCGTGGAGATTTCATAACGGGACTTAGCAAAGGATCTAATATTTTGAAGCTTCCTCCTCTTCCACTTTCTTACATTTTATTCTGTAAAATGAATTTACTTCTGGATGATAACCATAAGAGACATTAGCAATCTCTGCAGCATGTAAAAATAGAGGAAGCCAACAAGAAGCGGTACTTTTAATTAAAAACAAATATGTTTCCTTTATTTTCAGGTCTACCACTTGGCTTGAACTGCAGATCTTGAGGGAAAACCTACCAGATTTTGGTAACAGGAATGAAGGGAGATTGCTTTTTTCTTTCCACTTTGTTTCCACTTTAATAACAACCTCGCACATATGGGCACTGCACAGGCTACTCCATGACACTCTTTCACAGTCTCCTAATATGAATTTACAAACGGCAAGCTAAGAGAGGTACAGAGGCACACTTTAGCCTCTGCCTCCCACTCCTCCAGCCACAAACGTTGCTGCAGCGTGGCACTGGGAATGCAAACGTACCGGTGCTGTGGAGGGTGACGGCAATTGTCAGAGCGAAAGCCCCAGTCACTTACAGAGAGAGCGTCCGGGGCTACAGCAGCGTCACCATTGTTTATAGCTCCCATTTCTGCCTCTGCAGCTGAAGCCACAGTCTTTCAGGTAATGCTTTTGGTCATTCAAATGGCTGTATAGGGAGTGAAGAAACAGAAACCTGTGGCACCTACACACCCAGCTGCTGCTGAAATCACTACACCCGTGTAACAGTTTCTTGGATTGGGTGCTTTTTGTTCACATTTGAAGTGCAGGCTTATGGCTCGAGAGACTTCCTTGTCGCCTGCTGAATATCGGTGGAGTTGGGTTCCAGCTGAATTTGTCATTTTATAACATAAAGTCCCCAGACTTCACTTCCTCTGAACAGTCCCTGTTGACTGTTTCAGATTTTCACAGCCTTCAGAAAAGCTACTATATTTTTTCTCCAGGGACAGTTGAGGAAAGGCTAAATTATGTGGTGAGTTAAGCCCCTTATAAGCAAGTTGAGGAATGGGGATGCTTTTGTTAAAGTTTCTTGATGAACTGTTCTGTAACAAGTGGGGACTGCTACTGGTCTTAAATATATTGGTTTTAATTTCACTATTGCAAACTAGCTGGGACTTTCAAAATCAAGCCGAGCATTTTATTCCTAGCAACAGGTGGTAGGATGGGTCTTTGAGCATCCCAACCTGCTGTGTTAGCAATTAAGTAGGTATTTTAAGATCTCGGACACTATGCTGAAAAAATCAAAATAACAATATATTTTCTCATTCTGTACAAAAGGCTTCAGTTAACTGAACTCAGAATCTAAGATATATTTTATGCGTGTGTATATATATACACACCCCATCTGCTAAATATCCTGTTTCTATTTTTTATTTCCATTCCAAGACAGTGTTGAAACAAAGCACCATGCATAACTTTATACAGAAAGCTCCTCTTGTCCAGCTAGCAACCTCTTATTTATCTTGGGGTCTATTCAGACACCCATGGAAGGCTCTCATGGCCTGGAAAAAGTGGAAGCTGATTCAAAAATACCATGATTTTTGTTGAATAACTTCACTACCTCCAAGTACAGTTGATTTATCAGCAACACCCTTCTCTCAGGGAAGGGAAATAAGGCATGTATTAATATGTTCCATCTCATACTATGGAAGAGGAGGTAACAAGACCCCAAAACCTGAGAGGAGTGTTGGGTGATTCCTGGTGTTTGGGGAGGGCTGGACAGATGACAGACAGCAGGACAGCTCTGGGCAAAGCTACGGAAGGGCTAGATCCCATTGAGGGGAACCTGATGTGGACAAAGCTACAGAGCTGTGTCTATGGAGAGATGAGCAAAGCATCAGGGAAACACAGGAGGGGATAAAAAAAAGTGTAAATCTTTGACAGCAAAAAAAAATTACTTAATGTCTTTTGAATAGTGCTAAAAAGCTTACTAGTGCACTCGGATATTGAGAGAAATCAAAGACATCCTCTTAGTTGTCTCTATTTTTGTTAAATATTAATGATTTCGGATACTCACACCACAAACTGCAATGTTGTTTTATCTGGGAGGACAAATCATAGTAGAACAAGCTGCTGAAAAGAGACCGAGAGGACCATAACTATCTCATCCGGTGGCCTTCAGAACATGCAAAAAGCACATCATAACTTTCAGTTACAGGGGTGCAAATAGCTAAGTGTCATTTGCATAGTTGCTCTGGAGTTCCTGTGGAGTTAGATGCTCACAAGGGTTTGCTTTAATCATTTGAAAATGCTGATTGTTTTCTGACTATTGCCAAACATGACTTGCCTGAAAAGAAATTTGCCTGTTGTACCGTGGGGTGACATTTTTATTTGTTGCGAGAAGCGTGTTGGTATTGAGATGTTTGCATATAGGAGATTGAGGAAAAACACCACCAAAAAGCCTGCACCTGCAATATTTACTAGTAAACTGACCTCACGAGGCATGAGGCCAAAAATATCTTGGAAGATTCAATGCATGCAGTGGAAGAAAAAAAGGAATAAATGTTAAACCCTGATCCTGCTAGGAATATTTACATTATGTAGTAGTTGGGTAAACAAAATCAGGGCTGCAGAATCAAATGAAGAAGGAGCCATCCTGAAGATCTCCTCTCTACTGACACCATCAGCAAGCAACAACAGCTTCTGTCAACAAAGGGAGAAGCCATAATAACACCGTATTTGTTTGGTACGGAGTGATGTCCACGTATGTTCACATCCTAATCACTGGAGCAATTACTGGTGTTCGCATCTCCATTTCATTTCCTTGGCTGAGCACTCCTGGGATTTTGGACTGTGATTTCATTATTCATTTGGCTCTGCCATTTGTATTGTGTACCTGCTCCAGTAGATATCATCAACTCTTAATACTCCTGTGCTATGCAGAACAAATCATTTGCATTTGAGTAGGTCGCTATGGCTACTGGCTACCTAACTGTGTACTGCATCTGTAAAAGCCAAAAACTGAAGGTGCTTTGCAGAATTCAGACAAGGATCAACTGTTCACTCTTTGAAATCATATCCGCACCCATTGTTGTTGCTAACAGCACGTACTTGTGTAGGGTTGATTAGGTACAATCTCGCTCTTCCTATTTTGGATTAATATTTAGAGATCCTCTTTCTCAGGGCTGCAGACTGACTCCAAAGGAAAAAATGGTCTCTAGAGGACACTTGCATGACAGTGAGCAGATTAATTATACCTGCAGTGGTTCAAGGTGTAGCATAAAACCTAAAGGTTTTCCATTAAAATTAATTATGTGCTATTCGAAAATACAAATTCCTGCTGGAGCTGTCTGAAAAAAAAATTTGGTAATTTATGCTGTAGTAGTTTTCAGAGTACAGAAAAACCCCTTAACTGGGACTATCACAGAAGGTGTCAGCTCAGTAGGCTCCAAGTCTTTAACTTGCAGAGGTTCACTCAAAAACACTAACCCTCGTGCTTTGTTCTGTTCCCTACATGAATCACAAAGGCAGGGAAACAGTATTATCCCCAGTAAAGAAAATTATGAACACTGGAAGGGAAGCGGCACCAGAAGGAGACAGTGAGTCAGCATCAAAGTCTGGACCAAAACTCAAGTTTGCCAACTTGGAGCCTTCTGCTCAGAATTGAGAACAAATGGAGAAATCATCTCCGTGAAAGCATGGGCTGTAGCATTGTACTGAAAGAATCTGCCTGAGGAATCATCCCTGATATGAATAAAATACAGTCGAGAATTGCCCTAAGAACACTAATTTTGTTGGTGTGAATGAAATAAGCCTCCACGATCAGAAATTCAATGAACATCAGTAAATTGCATGTTTCAGGAAAACCACTTGTGCATATTTGGAGATATTTGGGAATGCAGTCATCGTGTCCGTGCCACAGGCTGCGTGTCCCCCCTTGCTGTCCCGCATATGAGTCCTCCCGTTACAACTCTCTGCTGAGAGATCCATGGGAGCATCAAGGGGAATTTTATTGCTTAAAAGTAGCAGAAGAATGTTACAAGGGTTGCATTACTGCTTTTGTTTCCCCCACCAAATACCTTCAATTAGCTATTATTTTGGGAGGGAGGCTGGAGAATGTAAAAATTTCTCTCTCTCCTCTTCACCAAAAGAACGGGCTCATTTCCAGGACAAAATATACATCTGACCTGAGAACATGCTGCTTTGGTAAGTGTGGCAACAGAACACAGGTGGAGTGAAATATCCGTTCACTTATTTACCACTAAAATTCATTAGGTTATGAGGCAGGCTAAGGTGTTCTATTGCCTAGCGTGGAGTAATATCAGCATTTGTGGATAAGGTCCACTTGCTTCGTGAGTGTTCAATAAGAAACTGAATGGCTGAACAATGTTTCCATACACATAATATATTAAAATGAAAAGGCTGTAAAATAATATTAGACATCATTTGGACACAAAGATACAGAGGCAGAGCACAGAAGTGGCCAAAAAAAATGAAACTTGACATGCATGCTTGCTCATCACTTTGAAAGTTATCACATTAAGACTGAATAACAAAGCTCAGCAATTAAAGTGAAAATCACATCTGAACATAGTTTGGGATTATTTCCTTAAAGCATTTTATTAGATTCTAATGTAAGTTGTGATCCAACCTTCTTCTCTGGAAAGACAATTTCTATTGTTCACCCTGTTGTGAGGTGGTAGTGGGCTTTGTTGTATTCCAGCCATGACAGCTTCCAAGCTCTGGTAAGACTGAATTTCTACACTAAGACAACAGGTAGAGAAAGCAAGGAAAAAAATATATCGGACCTTCTATACTGAACCTGAAAGAAGACAGAGAGTGGAAAATAGGACACAATCTCTCTTTTTTTTTCCTATCAGCAGGTCATCTCCAAATTTTGTAGACCTTACAAGCAGCTTTCAAAAAGAGTTTTTAGTTATGACCATTCAGCGTGGCTAACTTCATGAGTTCTTAGCAAATATTGTCACTGTTTTTTTGGATATTGTCACTGTTTTTTACTGGCTGTAAATGGAAACACCTATTTCATAGACGTCTTCCGGTACCTGTGGCTTTTCCCCACCTTTTCACTTGAGCCTTCCCTGCTCTCCCCCAAGATGTGCAATCCCATGGATCTGCCCCACTCCTAGCCGCAGGCAAAAGGGGCCTCCAGCCTGCCCGCCCGCCCGCCTGCCCACCGAGGAAGGAAGCCAGCTTGGCTCATCCAGAGAAGCAGCAGTTGAAACACTGTTTGATTTTAGCACTAGGAAGAAGTGATTACAAAGAACTACCAAGCCAACTTATAATAAAAGGGCTGCACGAGTCTATTTTGGTCTTCCATCCATCCCATCTGGAAGCCTAATTTTTTATTTTTTTTTTTTTCAGAACTTGCAAAGAGCTTCCTTCTGATTGCCTCCATTGTTTCTGCAAAGAATTGTTTTTGAATGACCTCCATCAACTTTAGCAGGATGTTGCTTATTTGCAGCCATGGCGCTGCCTTTCCAATGGCTGAGTTTAGAAGCCAACCAGTTAGAAACATTTGCACAGCAAATCCTTCCCTAACCCCGCAAAGCCATATGATCATTATCCCAACAAGCAGATAACAGTATTAAATTATTATAGCTAAGCCTGCCATTGTTGCTGTTTAACTCGTTTTAATTTACAAGTTGTGTTGTGTCATGGGTGCGTGTTTCTTCAAAGCACCTACTAATTACTTTTGTTGGATATACCTCGCATCTGTATGTTCTGGGGGGGAGGGAGGAGCCTCATCTGTTCATCTCATCATGAGAGTGGCAGTGAGGACAACGCAGCCCAGGCTTCTGTACCGAGCCGTGCACCAGGGAGATGTCCATCACCTCCCCCTTACATGGCCTCACTGCGCGTCCCTGTTACAGGGTGGGTCTATTCGCTGCCGACCCGGGAGCCGTGGTGGGAACAGAGATGCTGCCATAGAGTCCATGGGTCAGAGGCAGAATGGGTCAGGCTGTGTCACACTGAATTTTGGCTACAACAGCAGCTGTTTCAACACGAAACTCTCCTAATACTCATTTTTAGCTCACCTTACAGGTTTACTATGCCAATTATTACAATGCTGTTGAGAAGGCAAGAAAGTCAGTTTGTTTTGGCCTTACAAGCTACTTGAGAAACGCCTACATTTTAATGTCTTCCTCGTTCAACTGCCGTAAGCCTCAGCTCTGCTGATGTTCCCACACACCTTTGTTACCGATGGTGCTCCCACGAATTCCGCGGTGATCTCGCAATTAGCAGCGGGCATAGGAATACTGTGGGGACCACAGCTGTCTCCCCAGTCTGATCCACGGGAGGATTAGGCTTTGTCTGTGCGCACCGGTGGGTCAGGTATGGCCCTTGGGTGAAATGGCTGTCATTACTCATCGCCTCCATCCAGACAGTAACAGAAGATCCCAGGTTGGTGTGCAGCCTTGCCAGAAAAGGCAGAATTTGTTAAATAGCCTCTAAATCGCATATATGTTTGGGTTTGGGATCTTTTTTTTTTTTTTGGTGAACGCCCAGCAACCATGGGGGTGGCAGTGGTGCACACAACGCTCCAGAGTGGTGATGGCGCGACGAGGCCTCAGGGCTCCGGCGGGCGCTGGGGCCTCCTGCAGCGGTGGGCAGGGCCGGGTAGGGCCGGGCCGGGCCGGGCCGGGCAGGGCGGTGTGGTGGCTTCGGAAACGGTTATCGGAGGTGCCCGAGCGGCCGAGGCGGCGGCAGGTGCAACCCCCTCACCGGTGTAAGGCTGGCCGGGGAGCCGGCCCGAGGCCGCCCCGAGCCGCCGGGCCCCGGGCCTGAGCGAGCCGCCTCGCTGCTCGGGCCTAACCCCGCGGTGGCCGGGCCCGGGGGAGGGGATGAAGGAGGTGGTGCGGTGCGATGGGGACGGAGGAGAACGGGCGGTGCGCGCCGCCGCCACCGCCACCGCCACCCCCGTGGCAAGCGGAGAGCCGCGCCCGGGCCGCCGGCGATGAGGGCCGCCCGCCGGCGCTGCACCTCCCGGGCGCCGCCGCTAGGGGTC
>VUYV01000352.1:116181-174681 GCA_008711295.1 Anarhynchus alexandrinus | reverse complement strand
CCCCTCCCTTTCCTCCCCCGACCCGGGGGCAGCTCCCCCCCGACCGGCCTGGCGGCACCCTCCGCCGGCCGTTCACCCACCCACCGACCCACCCCCCGGCGTGGGCCGGGAGGGGTCCTTCGTACCCCTCCGGCCCGAGGGTGTGAGCGCAGCGCGGCTGCTGGCGGGGTCGGGGGGAGCCGGAGGGACCCCGGCGGGGCTGCGCAAGCCCGGACCTCAAAGGAGGAGCCGACAAGGCTGGGTGTCGGTGCTCCGCCCTCGGAAAAAAAATAAAAAAGGTGTGGGAGGGGGGGAGAGTTATCGCCTGGTCTCCTTCGGCCCTCGGCTGGCAGACCTCAGCTTCTGCCCTCCCTCTCCTTTTCCCCGAGGGGCTCAGGGGCGGGCGGGGGTGAGGTGAACGCCAGCGCGCAGCCTAAAAGCGGAGCCCGTGGCTTGGCGCTGCCCCTGGGGCGGGGGGATGCAGGCCCGCGGCTCGGGTGCCCCTCCCGGGGGGGACGCCCGGTTGCTGGGGGTGCGAGGGGAGGCAGCTCTGCGTGCCGGCTCTCCGGCACCGCCGCCGGGGCTGCCGGCCGTGGGCGCTGCCTGCCAGGCGTGATCCTGCCGGCGTTGAGCAGGGTGTACGCATCAAGCCCAGCAGTTGTGGAGATGCTCAGAGGTTTAAGGCTTCCAGTTACAAAACTCGTTTGGGTTTTGTCGGCTTGATGCAACCGTTTGTTGTCTGAATGCGACGGAAGGAAATCTCTGCCTTGGGTGCATAGCCGAAGTGAAAAAAAATGAGGTTTTACGATTGAGACCAGAGCTTTGGGGTAGACCACGGAGGGATGGGCGTTTCTGTAGGTCGCTGTAGCCCTGGCCTTACGGATGGGGACGTAGGCAGTGCCGCTGTAAAGGTGCTTGCAAGAAACAGGGCTTCATTTTGCACCAAAACCGTTCGAAGCAGTCAGTGTTCAGAGACCTCTGCAATGGTGTCTGCCTTAGTGATATCCAGAATTTTCAGAGGCATCCTTTGCCTTGAAACATTTGCTGAAATGGGCACTGATGTTTCTGCAGAAGCTTTTGATCTTGTTCTGTCATTCCATATGAACGTTTGAGGTGTTGCATTTATCCTTTTTTTTTTTTTAATGTTTCATAGTGGGGTAGGTTTTAACATCTGGTGGTCTTGTGATCAGGCGTTTTTCAGTCTTGATACTCTCAGCTTAATGTTTTGAACAAGTGACTGCTTTTATAATACTAAAATATTTCATAATAGGAATTGCATGCGTGCATTTACTGCACTTGAACTGTCTTCATATGCCAAAATGTGAAATTTTGATGTTTGAATTAGATTCTCTTTAGACCTCTTTTCCGAAATGAAACATGTTTCCTGCCATTTTAACAAATTCTTTCTGGAAAGCAGCAAAGAACCTCTACTTTGCTTTCACAGGGAATGATATAAGGAAGAAGGAAAGCAGAAACAAAGCAAATTCTTTCTATATTGCACATGAAGAATTCCTTTCTAAAATTACCCATAGATTAATATTTATTTATGGAGCTTTAAAGGAAATATTCCTTTAGTGATGCTCCGGTGATTTCATGGTTGCTTAGCATGTTGCTTCTGCCACTCGTGTGAATCATACTTACTGGGGTTAGGAAATCCACTGGCCAAGAGCGAAACTGTCATATTCTTCAGTGGCTATTTTTCTATTTAATCTCTTTCCATTAATTGTCCTATTTCAGCAGGTAAAAGCAACAGACAGCAACTATCCTTGTGAGTTTGTGTGAGTGATCCGGTTTATAAATCAAGATTTCTTCTACTTAGCACACTGAGGTTATCAGGATTTCTGTCATGCCTGTTCGGCTTGCTGCTCTAGCTCCATGTTTATAAGCAAGAGACTTGTAGCAGCTGACTGAAATCAAGTTGTTACAACATCGATATCATACAAGCTGACCCTCAGAAAGTTAGATGACAAAAAGTATATTGCCTGACAGCTTTTTGTGAAGCTGTGTAATGTAGTGCTTGGTTATTTTTTTTTATTTTTTTTTTTTAAATGGAAGACGTGAAGTATTTGTCTCTTCACTGTTTAGTTTTCAAGCAGACCTTTAGAAATGACTTTGCAATGTGGGGACGGGAAGGAAGCCTCTCCTTTGCTTCCATTACAGACTTTCGGTTCCTTTTCCTGTCAGTTCTGTTCCTGAATTCCCTTGGCAAAGGTTTTGCGTTTGTTGAACGGTCCCTTTTGCACTTCCTATGTAAAATGCTGCCTTGTTGGGGTGGGCGGCTGTGTGGGTAAGTGGGATAGGGCAGGCGCTCTGGGTTCTGGTGCACCATCAGCATCCTTGGCAGTCAGGTGGACAAGTTACAGGAGTAAAAAAGGACCTTCTCCCTCCCTCCCCTGTTTCTTTTGTCTGATTAATGAGCAACAGACTTGCATTCTCTTCAAATGCCTTTTGGGGGGGGGTGAAGTGATCAGCTGCTGTGCTTCTTCACAAAACATGTATGAAAACATGAGGGAACTGACAAGATTTTAATAGTTAAATTTTTTTTTCATGAGCTGTTTGTGTGACAGGTGCAAGTGATCTTTCTTAATCAGTTTTAATTGATCAGTGTTGAATTGTATGGCAAACCTACAAGAAATATATATCGTCTTTGATGGCTTTTCATGACTTTCTCTTTGCAGGTGTTTAATAAACTGTAAAGGATTATAAACAGTTTGGTTTGTAAGTTGTATGAAGAAAAGGTATCATTATTTCTTTTAATTGGCAGTCCTTTTCCAATACAAAGCTTAGCAAAACAGCTTATGAGCATGGTAACTTCATTTAACAGCTTGATGAATTGGCAGCTGTTTTTCTGGGCAGAATCTTTTTTTTTTTTGTGTGTGACTCAGTAAATAATTAACACAAGGTGCTGGGTGTGGAGACTTCGTCAAGGATCCCTCAGAAGGTCTCTGGTCTACCCCCCTGCCCAAAGTAGGGTCAGCTTTGGGATCAGACAAAGCTGCTCAGGGCTTTCTGCATTTGAGTCTTGAAAATGGAGCTCCAAGGACAGAGCCTGTGCAACCTCACTGGGCAACCTGCTCCATCCACAGTTTGGTTGGTTCACCTCTGGCTTGAAACATGTCTCCAAGCTGTTACTTGTTTACTTTTAAGGTAGTATCTCTAGGCTTAATTTACATCCTTAATTCTGAGTACTCTGAATAAGTGTCAATTTGACATCTGTCACCTCTTCAAAAAAACTGTATGTAATAATCAGGAATTGACAAAATTGTATTTTGGTTTAATAAAAAAGTATTAATGTCTGTCAAATGTCCATGTATATGTATACACAGGTATGCATACACGTAATGTATTAAAATCACCTAATGTGTCAATACAATGTATGCAAGTATATATTGAAATCCCCACTATATTTGCGTATTTAATGTATGACATTGAAATCACCATGTGTGTACATCTCTGTATATACATTAGTATATAGGCTTTATTAAACCAGTAGTCTACTCCGTACCTCCTTATATCGGGGTAATGAAGAGACAGAGTTCTAGACTGCTACTGATAAAAATATAATTGGTTTTATATATGGTAATAGGTTCATTGAAGTTGTTAGGTGAGCCGTCTGTGTGGTTTTAACATGTAAGTCTAGGGCTGTGTGTTATTGGATTTAAATTCGGGGGATTTTGAAAAAATCCCGTGGTGTAAGAAGATTAAAAGTAAAGCAAATTGAAAAAATACCGAATTACTTTCTGTAAGCTTGGTTAACTGTTAGAGCATGCTCTTGCGATGAGAGTTTACAACACTTGCTGCCAGGCTGAGGATTGCCAAGAGCAATGTTGATAACGAGCTAGAGCCTGGAATAATTCGGAGACAAAGAACTCACTCTTAACAGAAGTCAAAACTTTCACTCTGACCTGTGTGTTTTTGTTTTGTTTTGTTTTTTTTTTAACTGAATGCAGTTGGTCTAATGGGCCCTTGTTCACACAACTTGATCTGCAATCTGCCCTCCTTTCCTGACTCTACTTCATAAATACCTACAGCTGGGGTATTGAAAACACATTTTCCGTCCCTTTTTGTGATACCAAACCAGCTGAGAATGTCAGCCAGTAATGGCTGGCATGTGGTTTTGAGTCTTCAGCCCTAAATAAGTAATTTTTCTACCTTTGACTGTAATGGGACATTGGTTGTGAAACCTGAGTATTTGTTTTTTTTTTTTTAATTAGTTTTGATTAAAAAACCTTTAGAGAGCTACCTGATTATTAAATCTTGTTGTGCTCTGCTGTAGATTCCAAAAGCTCTGGAGATGCCTCCAGTTACCAAAATTATCTACCTTTGCTTGTGAGAATTGAGTCATGTAACAAAGAGAAACAACATAAATGGGGATAATGGCTCTGTTCAAGAGGATCAATTTGAATGACAGTCAGTATGTCTGTATGTATAGGAGAGTTAAAAAAAACCCACCACACCTCAAGCTCCTTGCTATTTGGAGGATATAGGATTGTTTTGATGCTGCACTTCATGGCAGAACAAATACTTGACAATGATTCAAGTAATTATAAAACAAAATTACATGTGATGGAAATGTGGGTAAGGGGCAGTACACTCCACAGTGTGTAACACAATACAATACACAGTGTGTAATGCCAGTATCTTGCAGTGGCTCACAAAACATGCTTTCCAGATGACAAGCACATCTTAGTGTGTGAGTGTAAAGATATTAAAATAAGTGATGCTTTTTAGGAGGCTGGAAAACCTTAAGCCAGCTGCTGATAGTAAGAACACTGCTATTCCACAGTTGTGTTGCAGGTTTCTTGCCCTGCATCGATTAATAGAAACTGGAGAAAGGATATAGATGCGGATATTGCTGGTTTCTTTACTTTTTTTTGTTGCTGGTTTACTTTATTTTTTCCCAGTGTAGCAACTTTGTAAGTGCTGTGACTTCTTCAGCTGGGAAGCAGGATTTCTGGTTTGCCATGTTTTCTTGATGGTCCTCTTTAGTATTAGGACTTTAGTATTAAAGGTTAAGTGTAGACTGCAGTGATTTCCAAGGCTTTCCAAAAGAAGCAAACCTTCTGGTCAACTGGTGGCATTTCATGGATTGTGGGACAGCTGAGCATTAAGCAGAGGAGAGCGTGAGCCAGTGTGCTTTGTGGTTTTGTAATCCAGCTGCTGTTTTCAGGCTGTAGTTCAACATTGCTTTTTGCCTGGCAACCTCCCTAGTTCAGGAGCTGGCTGCTGAAAGCTGCTCTTCCTCCTTCCACCAGCGGCCGCCACTCTGTAAGCCCAGCTTTTCCAGCTCTCTTTGCCCCCTCTCTAGGCTAGTTTTATGATCCTGTGCCATGCTGAAAGAAATGAGCTGTGCCTTTTTTGGTAGGTGTCAGCTTCTGGTGGCTGCTTCGGAGACCTGAGTCAGAAAATGGCCACAAGCAGTCAAACTGGACCAGCTAAAAGAGCAGGCAGCTTCTTTGGGGAAAGAGCCCCAACCTCTAAAACTGCATTTGCTGAAGTTGATGTAATAGTATTTAATTAAGGTGTTAGTCCCTTTACTTCCCTCTGGTGACCTGCAGCAGGGCATGGACAGTCTTTTCACACCTGGACCCCACTTTGGTTCCTGGTTGTTAAAAGTCACTGCGAAAGGCAAAAATCCCCAAGGAGCTGCGTTCAGGGATGGATAACTCCATTCAGTTCCCACTGACCCATTTTGAGCTAATCCAGATAGCAATTCCCTGTTCGTCCCTGTCTTCCCCTAGAGTACAGCTTATCTATTCAACCACAGTAGATAACATATGACAGGAATGGGGCAAAACTGGTTGTACCTGTTCATAAAAGCATTTTAAAATTGCTCCTTTTCAGAGCAGGCTACCACTGTGATCCAGTATGGCAGTTTGTATGATTTACGTAATTTCTGTTTGGAATGGCAATGAGTAAAACAAAGTACATGTCTAATAGGAGTTCAAGATGGGGGCAGGAGGGAGGGTGAGCAAAAGCCTATATTGTTTGGGAACTGTATAAATACTGGACTTTAAGGTTTTTGTAGCTATGAAACAGGAGTTTACACAAACACAACTCAAATTTAGGTAATGCAGTTATTTGGTGCTATTAGAATGAGAATTTAGTGCTATTAGATTAGAAGTGATACCATTAATATTTTTTTTTGGTGAAGGTGAAAATTGCCTCCTTATCCACCTCCAAAATTTAGAAATAGCATCCAGTGGACACACAGAGAAAAATTAGAGATGGAGAAGGATTTTGGAGTTAGTTCCCATTTCTCTGTCATGGTATTGCATCGTCTTTGTGCCTGCAGCAAACCTTCTCTATCAGCACATTTTTGAAGTAGAGATTGCTCATTCTGAAGTTTTGACCCTGTAAAATTGATTTTTCTCTAAATTATGGGCTGTGCAAAGGGCTGATTTTCTTTTTTCCCCACCTGTTTTGTCAGATACTATGATACAGTTTTGAGACAAAAAGCTAACTTGACTTCTTCTTTGCTTAGTTATGTAAATCTATTTGTAACTGGAGTTTTGGATGTGGAATATGGAGTTCTGAGCTGATACAGTAGTTTTATTGCATTCTGCTTTCTCATCATTTGAAAAGTAACTTGAAAAACTACATTTGTTCCCTATGTCTCACCTGAAAACATGGGGAGGTAGATTGTTGTTGTATTAGTCTTACAGGTTTGATTCTGTTGTAGTTAATCTTTGAAGCTCCTCATCAACTAGTCATGGCTTCTAGGCCTTTTTTTCTTGAAGAAAAGATCTTTTTAATACACATCACGTATAATGCCGGTATGTTTGTTTATGTAAACAGTGAAGAATACATTATTGTCTAGAGGAACATAAACTGAAGAAGAGAAGAAAACTGTTAATGCAAGAAAAAGGCAGTGGCCTTAAAAAGGGCATTTGTTAATTTGGGTATTTTCCTTTTTTGCTTTATAGGTGCTGTAAATTTAAATGTACATAGTGTTGATTGATCATAGTTTAATTGTTGAGTACTTACAGTATGTAAATTAGGAGGTTTTGTACATGCATAGCGTTAGTAAGTATCTGGACCTGTAGCTGGTGTTAAGCTGTTGGGTTGTTTTGAAGCTTGTTTCATAGTCTTCTGCAGCTCTCTTACATGTGCCTTGTCTGTCCTCTGCCCAGTTCTCTTAACTATGAAGTGGCATAAAATTGCTTTTAATGACATGTCTTTCAGCATCCTAATTTCATCGCTGTTTTCTTTTGCTAGTTCTGTCTTTGGTTCCATTAAGTCTTAGAACAATAATATTGGTCTGAAGTTGCTTAATAGCAAACTTTTTAAACTGAGAATTTTTGAACTCCACCTTGTCCTTCTTTCAGTCTTGCTTAGTTCCCAGAACTTAATTGCAAGCAATTTGCAGATGAGAACTTGTCCCAGAGTCCAGAAGAATATGACTTATTGTGAGAATGTCAGCTTTACATCATTAAAAAAAAAAAAAAANTCACCTCACCACCCCCCTTAGAATTTATTGTTTAAATTTTATGTGGGAGAACAAGAAGGGGAGTTGGAAAGCCTAAAATGTCAAAGACCAAATAAAAGACCCAGGGTAGATGTGAANAAGGCAAAACAGCACCACCCCCCTTAGAATTTATTGTTTAAATTTTATATGGGAGAGCGAGAAGGGGAGTAGGAAAGCCTAAAAAGTCAGAGAGCAAATAAAGAACCCAGAGTAGATGTGAGTGGTTGAGGGAGTTTTGAGGACTTCTGAAGGTCCCCAAGGGGACCTGGACACTGGCAGTCTTTCTCTTCTGTTTAGATTTCTTTCTACTTTGGTGTTGTCTTCTTTCATTTCTCATGGTGGTAATAGAAGTTGTGGGGATTTTTTTTTCTTTTTCCTGCTAGCCTTAAGGCCTGAAAATCCAGTTTCTCCTTTTTACATGTGTAGAGTGTTCTTCAAAATTGTGATGCCATCTCTGAGCTGTTGAGGTGAAGTGTTTTACCTTTCACTGCTAGCCTGTTGTGCCTGTTCATATCCAGGCTGAGGTGACATCTCTGATAAAAAACAGCACTTTCTTGGTTGGGCCACAAACTCTGTTATTTTGGGGAATGGCCAAGATGAGATGGGTCAACAGGAGAGGGGTGGATGCCCGTGATGGGCAGTTCGTGCTGTGCGATCGGGGAGGGAGGGTTATGGCAATGATCTATGTTGATAGTGAGCATTGGCACCATGCACTGAGCTGCTGGCTTGCCATGGCCGACAAGCTTTGTTAAGTCCCTGCTTTGATTACCGGGAGACTTCCCTTTGGGCAGAGGATCTTACGCCTTTCTGAAGGTGTTTGCAAGAAAATCCCATGAACAGGTGAGCTTGGAGTGAAAATGTAATATCTGATAAACAGCAGGGTAAAATTAAATCAAAACATTCTACTTTGAAATCGCAGTCTGAACTATTTCTGACAACATATTCAAATGAGACTTAGGATTTGTCAGATGGTTTTAGATTAATTTATAGCTACAATACAAATTCTAAACTACTAAGTTCCTGTTTGAATCTAACAAAACTTCTGTGGGCAATGAGCAAAAATACTGAAGGTCAGTACCCAGGCTCTGAAAATTGAGGCTGACATAAGGTTCTTGGCTCATCTGAAGCATCCCCTTTCATTTGAGTGGGGCTGCGCATGCTTGAATATAAATGCGTGCATAAATGTTTGTAATGTGTTTTAAGGAAATTGTATCTCTTAACTGATAAGAGGAAGAAAGCTTTAATTAATCTGTCACTTAAAAGAAAACTTCTGGGTAACAAAAGGCTGTTATGTACTCCTTTCTCAGCAGAAAGACAAAATGTGATTTATGTGGTGCTATTGACTTGAGAACTCAACAGCAGGAGGCTGAGTTTTCTGGTGTTGCTGTAAAACTGGTGTTTGACACTGAGGCTGGTAATGAAGTGGCCTCTTCCTTTTAAAGAGGGATGTTGGGGCCTGGAGCCCGTATGGAAAGTGGGCCGTGGGAAGGGTTAGCGTTGGGTGAAGCTACCTTGTGCTCTGCAGGGCTTTCCTCCTGCCCCATGGTCCTCCTCTGCCTGGACCTCCTGCCCCTGCATCGCTGTGCCTCTGAGCAGCCTGGCTTTGCTGTGCAGTGGGTTTAAGTGAATTTTGCATGGATTTGAGGTTACCTTGTTGTGTGTCTGCTGTGGTTTTGGGGAGCTGAGTCCATCCTTTCTGAGAAGGGCTCAGGGAAGAGAGGGCCAGGACAGGAATTAGTGGCTCTGATGGATCGAGGTAATTAAAAAAAAAAAAAGTTTTTTAATTCCAACTCAGGAGGTAAAACCAGATGAGAAAAACAATCTGTAATTTATCAAAAGGATGACTGAACAGCACCTTAGTTGCCTCCAGAAAGAGGAAATACCAGGCAAGGAAAGGCACGCCAAGTACTGCTGTCTGGAAGGCGTTCAGATAGGAAACCGGGGACATGTTTTTGTGACAGTACAGGCTTGGGGAAAGCTGTGAAGGGAAGTATATTTTATGCCTCCTGATGTGAGGACTGCGTAACTAATTTTCCAAAGAGGTAAATACAAGATGTTGGGCTTCATCATGGTAAACAGGAGAAATGTAATAGCCTGTGATGTGCAGGAGGCCAAATCAGATGTTCTCTGTTCAAATTGTGGGATTTAAATTCTGTACCCATGGGGAACTCCCAGTGCCTTTAAAAACACACCCCAAGGGGAATACAGCGCTGTCTGGTCACACAAGGTTTTATAGACAATAACACTGTTTGCAAATACAGCATAAGTTAGTTGTTTGTTGATTTTAGGATACAAGTTTTGGTGTTACCAAAACATAATTACACCTTAAACTTGTTTGACTTATTTCTTTTAAACCTGTTGTGAGTTAGCATTTTCTCTGACAAACTGCTTAGTATGGTTTGGTATTTCACAGATAAAAATGTATTAATATTTTGCAGAACTACCCAAGGAAACAGTTGGAAGGTGTCTGTTCTTAGTGTTAAATTGCAATAAAAAGTGAGTGATAAGTTTTCCGCACCCGTTAAAAGATTGTGTTTTTGTTTTTTTTTATCAGTCCTGCTAAAACAAAAGACCCTGGAGCTAGAGCTGAACACCCTCAGGCTGGGCTGGTTGGGATTGTTTCCCATGCTGGGTAGTGCCAAGCAAGTTTTGATTCTGTCTGCTCATGGTCATGTTTGCTCTATGCATTCAACCCATCTCTGTGGCTTTCCACAACAGAAATTTTAAAGAAAGGAAGCAAGAGTATTTAAGGAATTGGCTGGAGTTGTAAACGGCCTTAACAGATAAGGAGTACTTATGAATTTTCAAGTCTTCTCATTTTTCAAATGACTGAGCCTGCAAAAGAAAAAAATCCTTGAGAGGATGATCACTAAATAATGTATCTTAGGAGCGATAGCTCCCCAGCGTTTCTGTAACAGCTGAGGCTGGTGTAAAAGGCCACGTGCACCTTTGGGGAATGCTGTGTTTGTTTAAGCTTGAGCAAAGGCTTTATTTATGTCCATTACTTACTGCTTTTTAATTGCAGAGAATAATTTGGGTAAGGGAAATATTTAACATTAGAGGAGCTGGACACATCAGAAATCTGCAAGTTAAATTTCAGTGTGGTACCCTTGCCTTGGCTGCCAGCAGCTCTCCCTGAAATTAGGCTTCTGGCAAGGTATGAGCTTTTCCAGGGAGACGAAAGAAAACTGAAGTAATTGTGGATCCCTTTGCTTATCTCACCACTCCATTGGAGTATCATTTGTTTTGTCTGTACTGTGCTTGTCTGGAGTCTTAAGATTTGCTTTGAATTCTTGCCTTTACTTTGCCCTCTGCAAAAGACTGGGTGGGGAAGCCTCTTGGGTTCTCCTTCCCCTCGCCCAGCACTGCGGTGCTGCCACTGTTCCTCTGCAGCTTTCCTGCCTGTCTTGGCCGATGGGTATTGTCAGGAGCCGTCCCTCCAGGGCTTGAGGGGCTTTTGGGTGTCTGCCACACAAATGAAAATTCCCATTCTTATTTACTGTGCGGTCAATAAACTCTTTTGTAATTCTTGTTAGATTTGTCTTCGGGTCAGTGCTGTCTCTGTCAGGTCTTTTGTGGTATTCAGCTGCTTTTGTCTTGCTCTAAAAGTTTGAATTCCTGTTTCAGGAGAAACAATGCAGTGTAAGGTTCATCTAGGAAAAAATAATCAACAAACCCCAGAGAAACACCACCCCCAATTCTCACTCTAGCTATCTTACTTTGAGAAACATATGGTGTCACTGGCTTCCTAATTCAAAGGCTGCTTTTAATCAGCAGCCAAATTGTTGGTCTGCCTGAAGGTGATCTGCAAGGGAAGAAAAACTGTGAGACCTCATATGCTGCTTTGTGGTGTATGTTGTAAAAACCAGACTGAATCGTTCTCCCAAATTGACAGGAAGAGGCAATAAACAACTTCCCGAATGTTTTTTGCAAAACTGGTGAACCTCTCGCAAGAATCAAGTGGAAAAGTAGGGAGGAACCCTTACAATTACTAATTAATCTTTAGGTGGCTTAACACTTCGTAATTAAAATGCCTATAGATTTTGGTAATGCATACCTTGCAGATTCAACCTTCTACTGCTTTGTTGGATTAACAGTGTATGTTGTAGGATACCAAGTTTTCTTGCTAAACCAGGTGGTACAAAAATCGAAAACTGATGGGTTTTTGAGTCAAAATGTTCAGAAAAGAAAGGGGAGTATTTTTAGCCAACTGTTCCCATGACTTCAATTACATGTCATAAAAAAGCACATAAAAATTCCTTTGGGAAGTGTCTCTGCGTTTTCAGTCCTATGTAGTCAAATCATTTATGGCATCTAAATTGGTAAAATGTCAAGAACATCTCAGGTTTCAAATTGTGTGTGCCACATCCCCCTTGTTGTTCTGCTTGTGCTTTGAAAGGAGAAAATGCGTCTGGGGCAAGAAGGGCACGCAGGTTGTGGGTAGCATGCCTGCCCTGTTGGGATGTGGCTCTTCAAGTCCGTAAGGGGCACGTTGCTATGTATGATTTTTACCCTTTCCTTTAGGCAACCAGGGAGTGCAGAGCTTTCTGAAGAACTTCCTTTAAAATAATGTTTATTGTTTCTCGAAATGTTACTTTGGAGACTTTGTTTAAATTGGAGGTGGGGAGGGGGTGGGTGTCACTAATTGCATGTTTGGTATTCTGGACACTCCCTTATGTCTTTCAGAGAGGGTTTATCTCTGTAGTCAGTAATGTTGAGTATCAAGACCAGAAGATACAAAGAGTGTAGAAATAAAATAGGGGTTGAGCACCTCCAGAGTTAAACTGAAACTTTGTATGTCTTTTTAAATGTATTTGTACAAATCTGTGCTAGTGGTTTCTTTTAGTCTGCCTAGAAACTTCACCCCCATCTTTTCCTCTCAGACCTGAAATCATACCTAAAGTTTCCTAATTAAAACAAACAAACCAACCAAACCAAACCATGAATTTTTGGTTTGGTGGGGTTCCTTTTGGATGTTTTTTCTTTGTTTGGTTTGTTTGTTTTTTGTTTTGGTTGTTTTGTTTTTTTTTTTTTAAACCAACCCTTGGTAGCTCCCTCTCTGATATACTTTAAAAATATTCTTGAAATTTCTCAGACTGATTCTCCCATCTTTGTCAGATCATGTATATTTTATTAAAAAAGTGTTTCTGGTGCTCAGAATCGTAACTGTTGTTGGTCTTTTTTGGTTTTGGTCTCAGCCAGATTTATGTACAGTATGTGGTAGTAGTTATGTGCAATGTCTAGATTTGGTTTAAGCATGCAAGCTAGATTCCCTTGTAAGTAACAATAATGGGCAAGTGGCTTGTAAACCAGCAGCTGACAAGTTAATTGCATGTGTTTCAATATACCTTTAAAAAAAAAAAAAATCCAAGGAATGGAAAGGATATAATGGCTTTGTTTTCAAAAGCAGCATACTGGTTATGAATTTGTGTTTGCAGAACCGAGTAAATAATGCAGTTCTACAGCTTGCATTGTTTTGATTAGGTGTTCAGAAATGCTTATCATAATTGCTGGATCGTTGGCATTTGCAACAGGCAGCTGGGTTTTTTTTGAGAAATTGCTCACTTACAGCATACCACATGAGCGTTGGAAAAACGAAATTTTGTTTAGACATAGCTGAAAATGCAATATTAATAAAGGACAGCTTGTCATTTGGAATAAGAGTGCTTCATCTCAGTGAGGCTCTACTGTCCCCTCAATTTTCAGTAAATTTTTAATTTTGTAGTTGTGTTAATGTGAGGGATGTTATGACTTATGCGGAGAAATAGGCTGGCTTAATTTTGTAGGCGTGGATATAGATACTGCATTTCTTATAACCACCATTAGATAGAAGCATGCATTTTTACTAAAAAGAAATAAACCTGTGTGTGTTATTGCTTTTTTTGTTGTTGTTGTTGTGTTTGTTTTTTTTTTCCCCAGGTGGGATGTTAAGTCCACCTACATAAATTCTAAACACCTTCCCCCCTCTGACACGTTTAGTAGCTGGAGTTATCTCCAGAACTAATTCTGAATTAGAGAATGGGTTTGGTTGCCTGAAACTGTTTGAAATACGTAGCCTAGTTGTACTTGAAGGTACATATAAAGCAAATATTTTGTTAATGTTGGGTTAGTGGACACACCCATGTCTCAGGGTGGATTTCTCTCTCTTCCCAGTTCTTAATGATGGGAGGATGTGGGAAAGATGCATTAAAATTACATACTTTGCTTGCAATGATTATCGCTAGGAAAGATGCCTGTGTTGGCTTTGGTGCTGGAAAGTCTTACTAACTTGTGTTCGGTCTGCTTGGCATGTCCTCTGCTCTGTCACTGCTACGCCTGCCACCTCCATGTCTTGGTCTCTCTCTCCCTTCTTCAGTCCTTGTCCTCAAAGCTGCAGTGTGAGCCACGGGTTTCTCCTACAAGCCATGACTGTCTTCCAGAAGCGCCTCTCTTGAGCCCTCTGCAGGGATGGCATTTCTGCCATCCTGCTTTAATTTTTGGTTTGTGATAGTGTGTGGGTGTGCTTGACTCGGATTGTTGTTTTCCCTTCCCCGCGTGCAAGCACATACAGTTCCCACACAGATAATTTTTCTGAGGTGTCAGAAGGAAACAATTTTCTCTCACTGAAGCTTAGTTCTAAAGATGATGCTCTTCTGAAGTGGGGGGTGAGCAAGTGTCTGCTGATTCCCTTCTCCTGGGGAAGTGGTGCTGGACCAAAGAGTAGGCTCTGGCAAGGCACTAAGGTTCTGTTACTAGCCCCTTCCTTTTGTCAGCTTTGCCCATACCTTTAGGAGGCAAGACACTCACAGTTAGTTTGGAACAGTTTTTATGGCTTTGAGGGAGACATTTTTCCTAACAGATGCCAGTTCTGAATGAATTTATACTACAAGGCAGTGGTTGTAGGTTTGCCAGCAGGTCTGATAGGTCTGTGGACTATTTCTAATAACTTTGCAAAAGTAAGGAAAGAAGAAAGACCAGCTTCCATAAACCTAGCTCTTTTGGACTAGGTTGTGCATTTCATGCATATTTTTAGAGCCTCTTGGGAAGTGGAAGCAATCGTGCTGAGCCTTGTCTAGTTATGTGACATGTGCTGCTATTGGGTGATAAACCCTGTTGAAAAGGTGTGTTAAGCCTTGAAGAGGAAAATGTTACAACAGTGAGTGTAGATGATGAAGTAGGTCTGTGTTGTGGTATGGGGTGGGTTTGTGCAGTGCTTTGATTTCAAGAAACTCAGTGAGTCTGGTGATTTTGGTGTTCCCTTTTGATTAAAGTTAGTGGCTTTATGCTATACCTATATTAGCATTTATGTTGGAATCACCAGCGTGGGCAAGGAGAAGGTGCTGATGGGCTGACTTGCTGGGCTCAGTGCTGTACTGCAGGGTGTCCTTGGGGGGCATGGGCTGGCTTCTTCCACAGTGGAACCCAACCAGAAGATGTTGTCCAGGAACACACCTGAGACACGTTTGCCCCTCATGGATACCCACACTGCATAACTGGACTAGGTGGGATTGGAAGTGAAATGCACTGAGGACTGGTAGAAACAGCTGTTCTTCTCTTCTGGTCCTCTCCATGTCTAATGTAGTTGTAGTCGCAGAGGTGGTGGGAGGGACAATGTCTTCCAGCCATGACAGCTTGTAGGGACACTTAGTTTGTCTAAGGTAGGGTAGTCACTGAACCATAGTCAGAAATGTAACAGTGCATGCTAAAAAGAAAAATGTGAGTATCAAACTACTTTGGAAATGTCCTCGTGACTGGTTGGTGTAATGTAAGGAGTTGCTGCCTCTCCTGTCTCGCAGTGTCACCTGTCTAATAAAGGCACTGGGGCTGCCATGTCGGTGACCAGAAACTGTGGTTACGCGCCACTGTCCTTCTGGTGAGCATCTAGATGAGGGGAGTGGGGAATATGGTCTTAAATAGTGCTTGCAAAAAGAAAAGTTCAGCTTGAAGATAATGTTTTTTTGCACCTCTCCCTTTTTTATAGGGGCAAAAAATGGTATGTGGCCATTTGGGAAAGACCGATAAAAGCAATCCATATCTCTTCCAAAGCACTTAGTGACTCCTTGGTGTAATCTACAAGCGCATTCCTTCGAGGGCACAGTCACATCCGCTGTTGGGAATGGGTGGGCATTGAGGCAATGTGCTGAGCGGGCAGGTGGCTGGGACCCAGGCTCCCCAGGCATCCCTGCCTCACCTCAAGGGGTTTGCTGTTGTGTTCGTCGTTTAAAGGAGCAGTGCAAGAGCGAGAAACAGTTTCCTGCCTCTTTTTGGGGTAGCTGCTGCTTTCTCTTTTGGCTGTGAAGGGGACGCCTTAAGAATATTTTGATGTGGTTTGTATGTTGTGTTTGGATGTAGGCTAAAGCTGGCAAAGCTGGATGCCTGAGCTGTACACGTGCCTGTGTGGTTTTGGTTGGTTGGTTTTTTTTTCCTAAGTGCTGACTATTTGGAGTCTCTAATGAAATTAAGAGAAATTATTGCTCACTTAGAAGATAGAGGCTAGCTTCAAGTTCCCTTGCCTTTTTTCTTTTTTTTTTTTTTAAATCCTTGCCAAGTTATCTCCTGTGTTGTTAACAGCTTCATAGCTGTGAAAATAAGACGACCCTTGCTGAAAGAGGTAATGACCATAGGGTGGAAATATAAAGCCAGCTGTAGGTGAAATCCAGTCTGAAATGGCACTGCAGGCTGTTGGGGTTGCAAACAGTATTTGTGCTTGTATGTTTACGTGCATGCATACTAAAGATAACTAATGCTAATTATGGCTAGCTGTAGAGTGCCTATGTGAGGAGAGAGTCAGATGAACAGGGCTTATTAGTATCTCTGAATTTGTATTTGCTTGCTTGAGTGGGAAATGTAAGGTTGGGGTTATCTTGCACACACACCTCCCCGCCCCTCAATAAATAGTACATTAAATTCATCCTGCTAATATCATCCTAAAGTTTGCCTCTGGAATAATAAAGTCAAAGGTGGAGTGTAGCAGCTCAGATATACATTTTTTTCTCTGATAGTTTGTGTCTGCACAAGCAAATGTGATGTCAGCTCCATGGCATTGAGCAAAATCATAAGAGTGGCTGCGCATGTGTAGGGTTGAATGCTCCAGCTCTCAATGGGAAACTTAATAAACAAAAGTGTCTCTGGAAAATGAAAGTGTTACCCAACTGGAAAAATAAATAAAACCCACCCTGACTTTTTTTTTTAATAGGTCTGTAAAGGTTTCCAAGAGTATGTCTGTATTTCATGCTCTTTTGCTGAAAGTTGTGATGCTGGTAAATACTTTACTATCCAGTACTATGCTGTTATATCTTCTTCACTGAGCACCTGAATTTTTTTCAGCTTTTATCTTTTACTTCTTCTGAAGAACAGCATGCTTAGGTTCAGCAGCACAGCTCAGATGCTATGTTTGAGTTGAGGTAGTTCTTAATCATCTTTTATTAAAATTGCTCATTTATAATTTAATTTATGGTCACATACTCAGGTGGCTTGCAGAGAAGTTGATGATAATGCTCTAGCATCATGTATTTTTCAGAATTTATAGCAAACTGGTTAAAATGGTACTTTTCCATTCTTGTGTTTTTCTTTAACAAATCTGTTTGAGTTTCCAGCTGTCATCTAAATTTTGTTTAGATTTGCTTAATACATTAAATTAAGAAGGAATATCGCTATCATAGTTTCTGTAATTTCAAAAACTTATCAGGAACAACTTGCTCGTGCCCCTTTATGGAATTGTTCCATAGCATTGCATAAAAATTTTACAATCAAAGGCCTTGAAAGAAGTTTGGACAGAACTGCAATGTCCTCCTTCAGCAGCTGCTGTAAGTGTTTCCCAGCATGACTCTTGGAAGTGCAAAAATGATCGAGGTATGCAATGCAAGATGAATAAACCATGGTCAGTTATTGTCATCTAGGTGATAATCCCAGTTTGACGTTTTACTGGTAAATATGCTATTTTTTTCTTAATCACTTAGAGACCTTCACTTTTTCGTCTGCTAGGAATAAGGTATAAATGTGCACTGTGTGGGATCTGTTCTCTTGAGGCAGAATATTTCTCTACTAATCATGTATCAGGTGTGCCAATGGTAGATACTTAAAACAGTGAAGTTAAACATGTACCAGTTGCAAATCTGGTCTTGCAGATAGAATAAATGACCAAGTGTAATTGAAGAATGTGCTGTGCTGACTATGCGTTGCATATCTTGAAGCTGAACATACTGTAAATGTGTACAGGATGCACATGTCTCTAGCCACTGTAGCACTGATTTCCAGTGTGTCTTCCTTGGTCATTGTTATTGCTGGAAGAGATGTTCTGTCGTACCTGTAATTGCAAATAAATCGGGCTGACAGAGATGCTGCTCGGCTGTGCTCTGCTGCATGTCAGGGCCTCAGGAATGAGAAGAGATTGGAGCTGTAAGAGTATGAAGAGGAACAGCTGGATATGGCAGCTCGCATCTGAGTGGCAGGCTTTTCTTTTGCAGAAAGAAAGCAATGTTTTCAGAAGTGTAATAAACCTTAATGGATGCAGTTAATGTTCTCATCAAAGCATTACTTTTACTCATGGTTTTCAGGTGTTTGCTGGAGTCACAGTTGCAGTGTGTTAGGTTGGCAGTGGAAGGGAAATGCATGGAGGGGGCTGACAAAAAGCAAATGTTGAGTTGCCGTTCTTGAATGAGGATGAGATTAAAAGTCAAATGTTCTGCCTGTCTTAGAGGGTGATTTCTTCATGCTTTAAAGCTGAAAGCAAGGCTACTGGCTTTGGTCAGAAGTTGGTTCTTTAGAGGGTGATCTTTGGTCTCTGTGAACTCGTGGGAGCAGAAATTTTGCAAACCAAGTTCATGTAGTTGCTGCTACATGAATAGCACGAAGTTATTAAGGTTTGCTACCAATAGGCAGTGATGCACTATCGCAGGGATGAAGAGACTGAGGTGAAGGCTTTATGTGGTAATCATGATCAGTTTACACGTAAGTGTGTGCCACTGTCCATCTTCCCCAATTAGATTTGAATAGCCTAGTAAACCTCAACTGAGGTTGTTTGTGATTCGGGATACAGAAAAAACAGATGTGAAATTTAATGACATAGGGGAAATGTTTGACTTGGTGGCTGGACTCCTAAAGCTAAATATACTGGAATCTCAGCACTCTGTCTGACATGAAAACGCTTCCTATTTATATTTCATTTTAGGCTTTAGTGCATCACATGAGACTATTCGCTTGCAGCTTCAGCACTTGTGATTTATTGAGGGTATTGCTCCATATTTTATGATGAAGTCAGGTGAGGCAAATAGCATCAGTCACATGCTCCGATGGAGACAGGCCTCGTGGCAGAGTGGGGTGCGTGGGTCTGAGGCGGTCCTGGCCTGTTTGGTGTGGATGTGCTACTTTGGAGCGCTCTGCTGCTCAAGGAGTGGAGAGCATCATATGCAAGCCATCTGGGAGAGTAGTGATCACAGGTGTCTAGTTTTGGGAGTGTGGGATAAATAAGCATGTCAGTTTTGAAGGCAAGGGCACGTCCTGCCAGCCTGAGAGCCATCCTCTTCTGCACTTCTATTGTGCCAAGTTCATCCTGAACTGGGAGGAAAGAAAGGAACACACAGCATTGTTGCGTGTAAGGTTATATGCTGTGCTTAAGCTTGGGAGTTTTGGAGTCCTGTGGGATGCAGTAATTGTGCAAGAAGTACTCAAGGTGGTTTAAGTCTTGAGGTTTTAACTAACCAACACTTGTACAGTAGGCTTTAATAGTAGTTTGTATTCCTCTGCCATAGCTGAAGCTAAAATGAGTGTAAACGAGAAGTACTAGGAGCCTCTTGAAGCTTTCTATCTGCTGGGTGCTCAAAATGATTCTGTTCCTAGAGGTGTATGGTGTTCTGTATGGCTGCCTGGCACTTACGGATTGTCCTTCTCAGAAGAATATTTCTTATTGCTGCTGTACCCTTACATTTTCTGTTGAGTTGGGATAAAAATAAAAACTTGGAATCATGTTTGTAGTCAGAAGTAGTAATAAAAAGAGCAGCCAAAATCAGGCTTTTTTTCTGTTGCTGACTTCACTTTCAATGTCGTAGCTATAAAAAAAACCTCTTGAACTAATTGTTTCCTGTTGTTATTTTTAGGGCAGTCGTCAGTGTTGCATCTGGACAAGAGGGCGAAAAGGTTTCTTGTTTACTGTACTGTGAATTGCCATGTGTGCCTGCTAATAGTTCCCACAGAAGTGCCTGTTAGTGTCACCATTATACGTTCCCCTGTATTCAGGGAAGAAAGATTGGAAAAATGTCTGGGTTAGAAGCGACCCTTAAGTAAATGTGAGAGACTGGGTTGCTTTAGTCACTGTTTCCTTGCTGTAAGAGGATCGTTTTTTACAGGCACTTACAGTTCTTACCAGTGTGTTAAGGGATGATGCCACAGCCAGTTAGTTGTATCACTGTCCTGAAACCTGTCCTTAGATTAATTTGGTGGATTTAATTGATTTCTCATATATTCCCTCTTCCATAACAGTATAAACTTAGAGTCTGCATCCTAATCAACATTGTGTAAAACATTCCAGTTTTTTAAACACCTTGGGTGTTTGCTGAAACATGTGGAAACCTCAGGTGGATTACACGGGATTACTGCCAAAAGAATTTCTGGTGCAAATGGAAATTTCAGGATGGGAAACTTCATTCCGATGGCTGCTTGGAGATGGGCCCAGGCTCCTTTTCATTCTGTTGTGGGGTGACCAGGCGAGCCCGAGTTTGATGCTGGGGTGCCGCCTGTGCAGTTAGCGGCCGATGCAGCCTGCAGCTTGCCCAGCGGCACACTCGCAGTGCGGCAACCCTGGGGCGAGCCCCTGGCCGGACCCCGGGGGGCCAGGCAGGGTGGTACAGTATTAGAAAGGGGCACAGAGGTTTCCTTGCTTCATTGCTTCGGGTTTGGCTTCAGTTTTCAGATTCCTGATTATTTCAAGGTTGAGTTTTCACTGTGTGAGACATACTTGGGGTTTTTTTGCTTTTTCTCCTGCGTCTTGTCCTTGCTGCAAGTTGATGTTAATTAGGCCACCGCTATATGTAATTTTTGCTGACAGGCAGGTTTTGCACAGACTCTTGCAGTGTGTTGTTGTGCTTTGGCTGCTCTGTCTCATGTGCTGCCAGCTCGGGCTCGAGTGCTTGTGGATGCCTCTTAATCAATTTGGCCTCGGTGCGACCAGATCAAATGTTACTCTGTGTGATCTTGTTACGTTCACATCCTGTAGCTTACTCCCGGTGTTTTGATGCCTGCCTGACCGCAGACAAGTTTATTTTCTGCTTTTTGTAATTTGTTTGTGATAAACTGAATGGAGAATTAGAAAACGGGATAACATTTCTGGAAAAAAAAAAAACAACCAAAACCAACAACAACAAAAAAACCCAAAACCAAACCACCAAATACCTGTGTGATCTGTATGTATGTGTACTTCAGTTAGGTTTGTGCGGTAATTCAAAATCAGTTGTCTCAGCCCTGCTGGTGGAAGAAGAGCAGGCTTCTCGGCTGGCTTGGTGGCCGAGTTCATCACTGTCCTGACTTAAAGAAACTAGCAGTCCCTGGGATTGTCTAATAGTCAACATTGTTCTTCAAAACAAGAAGTCAAAAGAAAATCCGCTTGGAGTTGGTCTGTCTTGAGATAAGCGTTTTGATTTATAAACAGTTTATGTAGCTTCAGTGGCAGCTGGTTTCGTAGGGAAGTATCGTTCAGCTCCGCGGAAGTGGGGGATGCTCCTCGCTGGTGTGTTGATCTGGTCAGGCAAGGAGTGTTTCGCATTTCACCTGTGGGTTTGTGTGGGACAGTGTCCTGACGTTACAGTTTGAAAATGATTTCATCTTTTACCCTTTAACTTGCATCCTTGGCAAAATGGCTAGAGGTCTGTATTCCCCAGTGGATTTAGCCTGGTGTATGAGATGGAGTTGTTATTGCTGTACCAGTGCGTACGTTATAGCAGTCTTGATTGTGCAGGAAAAACAAAGGTTGTATTTTCTGTTCCTTTTCGTCTACATTATCTCTCCTCCTCCTCTATTCTCCTACGACAGCTGAGAGATGGGTATTCTAGACAGCCTATGCAGTGATTTTTATAAGGAGTGATATTGCCTTTGATTATTCAAGTTTGTTATTATTAAAAATAACTAACTTTCTTAGATCAGCTAAGGGGGATGTGCAGGGAGACTACAGATCCAAGAAAACAAACGAATATTTTGAATAAAATCTTTTCTGTGGGTATTTTGTAGAGCTGATATGTGTGTCATGTACTTTTCTTAAAAATCTAAAGCAAGGATTTAATTGCTGGTAATTTCAAACTAGGTCTGGTTTCATGTCCTCAATGAGTTTATGATAATGAGATGCTCTGTTTGGGAAGGAAATTATTTTGGGTAATAGTATTAAGGTCAGGTTTGATAGTTGAATTAATGCAGAAATATGTCAATATTGACGAAAATGTGATGTTGCTTTCTGATCTCTTGATTGTGAAGGTTGATGGGGGGGGGGGAAGAATGGAACATAAAGGAACCATTTTTTGCTATGGAGTCCAGTTACAGTTCCTGAAACTGGTTCTTGACAGCACTCTTCATTCTCGGTTTTGCATTTATTTTTGTATTCCTTGAAGCTTGGTAGACATTTAAAGTGGTACTGTCTTTGTGTTTGCTATGGCTCAATATGTTTGTCCATAATGAATGGTTTCCAAAACTGAATTCAGTGTGTCAGATTGACTAGTAGCAAATGCTTTCTGTGATGCTTTAGTCTTAGATTTCTACCTTTCAGAAGTCAACAGAACTGCCTGGGTAAGGCTTGAAGGTGGAGTGGGCTAAAAGGTGGGAAAAAATGGGAGTCTTGTCCCTACCGTTTCCCTTCCCCTCCTCTGATATACCCTCAGTCTTGTCCCCCTCTTCCTTATTGCGTTTGTTCTCCAAGAAGAGCTTGAATTGGTTTCTTTTGAAGGGACCTGTTGTAGGGAGCATTTTTATTTCAGCTGGTCCGATATTACTAATGGCAAGAAAAGAAATCTCCTGTTGTGGTAGAAGGCTCTGCTTTCCATCCATTGTAAACTGCCCTTTGCAAAGAGAGGAAGAACTTCTTACCTTTCCTTCGAACACATGCATTTTTTAATATGATGATATAGTAAACAAGTGATCCCTTCCAGAGTAAAAGCTTGGTTTTATTTGTATTGTGCTGGGATTCATGAAAGACTGAATGGCAGCTGGGACTATGCAGGCTTCGTAACCATGTACTGTTTTCAGTAGAATAAAGAATGGGTAAGAAGTGCTTGAATGGTGGTCTGAAGAAGCGATTTTGTAAACAAAATTGATTTGGGGTGTTTACTCTTACAATAGTTTGCTGTTAACTGTCAAGTGCACTTCACATCAAATTTTAGCAATAGTAAATTGCATTGCTACTTCGATTTATTTATTTTTTTTTCCTGGCAGACTTCACAAACTGTTTAATATACAGATAGTACAGTATAAATGACTCCATATCCCCAAATCTATATTTATAGAAATAGTTTTTTAAGATTTTTTTCAAACCCTCTGGTTAAAAGTTTCTTCCTTCCCAAATGGTGTGTTTTGAGTGAAATCATACCAACATTGGGCAAATCATGATGGGGCGAAGGCACTGATTGTAACAAGCTTGCTGCAATAATGTAGGAAGCAGAGTAATGTACTTACTGTACTGCAAAATAACGTTTGAGAATTAATGCAGTGTGTCTGCATAGCTGCATCCCTGAGGGATGCCCCTCCTGGGGGAAGAGGGTGGGGTGAGCCCTGCATGGCCGTGCTCCCTGCACACTGCAGGCACCGTGTCCTGCCAGCCTCTGTGATGACCCTGACACTCTGTGCTATTTGGACTTTTAAAAACGACTGCTTAATTTTTCTAGTAAAATACAATGTTGTTCTAGGGGAGCAGGGAAGACATCCTTTTGGGGAATCTTACTGTAGGAACGTTTCTAGGTCCGTCCACCTTACAGCTCTGACCCATATTTTCAGCATATTTTGGTAATACTCAAGCACAGAAAGTATGATCTAAACTCTTGGAGGTCTTTAATTCAGTCTCCTCTTCAATGGCAGTGGTGACTTTTCAATGGTTCAGAAGGTTGTTTGGACATCTCTTATTAAAACAGCTTCTGTTTCCCTTGATGCAGAAGTACTTTGCGAGTGACCTGAATGGTCCTGAACCTAGAATAGAAACCCAGTGGTGGTTTTGTCCATCCCTATAGCTCTCTCTGAAAACATCTTCATACTGCTCTTCCTGTACCTTGTTATTTCACGCAAACCCTAGTGCAGGAGATCAAACAGTTTTTTAGTGCTTCAGATGTTACTGTACATATAATCATACCCATACACTGTATGATCATTGAAATGGTTTTATGGTGTCTGTTTATTCAGGCTAATTGTTTTTGACAGACTGTAATAAAAAGTTTTGACTCAAGAGTGGGTAGATGCATGTTTGAACAGCTTGTATGTTAGAAATGAGAAAGTTGCCTGAGCTAGAGGCAGAATGCAGTATCTGTCTGAAGAAGAGAGTTTTTCAAATCCTGTGAAAACAGGCCAAAAAGGTCTGGTGACACGACCACCCTGAAACCTTGCAAACATCAGAAAAAATGGTATAAAATCCTGTACTTGTTTGAAAAGGCTATGAACTGATGGCTTGACATTTAAAACAAACCTGCATTTCATTTATTCTGCTGTACACTGTGGGAAGAAATGTGTGTTGTAGACTCTAAACTTGTCAGGCAAATATATTCTGAAGATTTACCGAGATGCTGAAAGGCATGGATATGGAATCCAATTCACTATGAATGTGTAAGGACACACCTGGTGAAAACAATAACTCTGTTTTTCCTATTAAAAGCTGAGAAACTGTTGTAGAAGAACTAAAACTGTCACAGTAGTTCACATTTGGAAACCAGTAAGGTGAACAGGTGTTTGCTGAGATCAAGAGATGGTGAGGGCAGGAAAAATCCCTATGTGATAATTTACCAATACTTAATGCTCTTTGGAGCCTGGGATGAGCTCACTGCTGTACTTTACTTCTGAAATGCAATAGATGTTTTCTATTGTGATTTGACACAACTGAGTTCACTTTTTAAAAACTTTTTATTATGTTGATGTGAGTTAAAACGCCTGAGTAATGTTTATATCGTGATGAATTACTTTACTTTGTATGCGTTTCATGTTTGAGAATAATAGGATGTTTTATGTAAACGTATATATACTTTTTAAGGGAAGTAAGTAAGGCTTTGCAGGTGCCCGTGGTAGGTGCTGAGCCTTCCCTTGGGAAGTCTGTCTATTCAGAGGTTGGTACGTGAGACCAAGTGACTGCCCACTTGAGCTCTGTGTGACCTGCAGTTAGCGCGTCTAGAGCAAAGAAAGAACATCAGGTGATCATTCTTACAGCTTGTCTGAAATATTAGTAGTCCTTGACTGTTATACTGTTCTTAACCTTATTTTGTTAGTTTAGATTTGATGCGTATTTTCTGCCTTTATGTAACAAAAGAAAATAAAATGTATATCTGAAACTAAGTTTGTGTTCTTCTGACAATACTCTTGGTTACTTTGACACAACTTCAGCTCTCCTCATGGTTGTAACAGTGCAAGTAAAAAACAATGCTGGTGTTAATGGATGATATTCTCTATGACGTTAGCAGAGAGAAGAACCATGTAATGTACATTGACTGACCCCAGAGATTGGGGATGAAAGATAATGTGACCATATTAGCAAAAGGGAAAACTGTACTGTTGTTTGAGGGACTCTTAAAAATTATTAAATTCTCAAAGTAATGTGGTTGTGGGTGACTTGCTGATACAGAGCTATACCATCAACAAAGGCCCATTGGTATGCATGTACATACTGGGAATGTAATACCAGGAATCGCTTTATTTTCAATAAATCCTCAGTTTCAGGTCCTGCATTGTGTGGAGCACCTCATCATTGCAGGCTAAATGTGATGATGAACACTTAACTTGGCTAAGCCTAGTCTGGGTGCAAGTAAGGGAGCTGCTGTGTCCTCTCCTGAGTGTTGCCAGGGCTTCTGGAGCCAAACACTCTGCTGCTCTGTTTTAAGCTCACCCTGCTGACATCTTGGCAAACACTGGGAAGCCATGCCTGCCTTCCTGAGCTCATGGGCAGGAAGGGCACAGCTGGGGGAAGGCAGCTTGCTCGTAGCTCACTGTCAAGCTCATCTCTTGCTGGAAGGTGGTGATTACCACCTGGAAGGAGAAGGACCCTGAGCTCCAGTGCAACTCTCTGACCTTTTCAGCTAGCTTGGATTGAAAGCACGAAGCAATTCTTGGTGACTTTCTGTATGCAGGTGGTGCTTGAGATGGTCCCAAGGCTGACGTGAAGCTGAAGCCTTCCCTACTCTGACATTTCAGCTCTGTGACGCACTTTCAGGTCTTCTTTTTACTCTTTTCTTACTTTCCCCTTGGTATTTTCAAGGAATTCTGCCAAAGTTATTGCAGCTGGCATTCTGAGCTGCTGCTTTTTTCAGCAGCTGAACAGGGCTGGAAAGGGGAAGGAGAACATGAAGAGAGTCTTCTCAAGGTGGGAAATAGCAGAGCAGCTGTAGGCTGCTCTAGAATATCTTAGCCTGTACATGGAATAAGAGCAGGGTTTTAAGGTAATACTTGATGTCAGCTGTATTTTGTGCTGTATTTTTAGTGGTACAGTTTCTTTCAACCTCAGCATAACAAGTGAAGTGAAACCTAATTGTAAAGACATGTCAGATTTAAAGGTTTCTTGCCCCAAGATTGAGCGTGTGTAACTTTCAGAGAGCACATTCTGCAGAAGGGGAAAAAACATCCAGAGAAGAGGCTGTGTTGCAGCTTGGAGTGACTGTTTTGTCAATGTAGGCCATAAGCAATTTTTAATATCTGCAAATCTGTGAGGAGAATTGGAGGAGAAATAATCTGGTTTGTGCTCTGCTCTGTAGTGTTTGGATCATGGATAGCTTGTGTAGAGCTTGTGTTTTACATCTAGTACTCTGGTCAAATTCCCGATGAGGGGTCAGCATCCCTGCGTAGAGTCCTTAGGCATTGCATCAAGTGAAATAAAATAAACATTATTTCTGCTTTCACTGCACGTTGTGACCGAGCTAGTCTTAAATAAAAGTTGACAGCCGTTGTGCTCGTTTCTCTATTAGTGAGTAGAAAGAAGGTTTCCTGTACTCCCCTTACGAGGTATCATTAGTGTTCAGTGGGAATTTCTGTGGTTTTTTACTGAGCTCCAGGCTCAGTAACCAAATACAGATTTTTCTTCCCCTCCATGGTTGGAGAGTGTGTGACATTTTTCATGGTATAACTCGCTCTTATTACATCTCAATAAAACAACAAGTGGGAAGTGGGAAAGCATAGGTTTTTTTGTTTACGATGATGGTTATCAGGATGCTACAGCTGATGAGCTTTAAAAAGCAAGATGCTGTATTAATCTTCCATATTATTCATTTGAAAGACAAATAAAAGATCCCCATAAGTAAGCCACTGTTTGAAGGTTTTGTATGTTCAAAATAGCAATAATATAATGGAGGTATTGAAAAATGAGCGTTTTTTTTTTGTCTTGAAGCATGTGGTTCCAACGTGATTGAAGAAACTGGAGATTTTTTTTCCCCCCCTTAGGAGAGAGTTAATGCTTTGGGGTTTTTTTTATACTTAATGATCTGTGGTGATTTTTGTCTACTTATTGGTAAGGAAACAGTGCTTCATCTTTATTATGTCGTCTTATTTGGATCCGTTCTCTCATATCTGATAACAATAGTCAGCAATGAATAATCTCATTTATCTGCATCACTTGAGGATCTGAAAGTGCCTCAAAGTTCATCTTAACCTCTTTCATAAAAGTCGATTAAATTCAATTAGTATGAATTTGAAATAGTCTTTAAGGATGCTCCTTTTGAATGCAATACTTCTCATAAGCCTTCAAATCAAATGCATTTGAGCATCTCTCTCTGGTTTTCACTGTTATCAAGATAGAGAGCAGCTGCTGTTAGTGAGTGGACGTAGCAGAGGACTCTTGGAGTCCTTAGTATAGTTTAAAAACCAGAAACTCCCATTCTGAATTTCGGCTTTCAGTTCACCTCTTCAATCAGTTACTTTCTCTGTCCTTGTCTGAATGCGAGAGTTTTGTCCAAGCTTCTGTGAACCATAATAATGGCATGTCTTCTTAAGGAAGAGCAAGAGCTGTCTGGCACAATTTTTCTCATGTTTCAAAGTTTTGTGTAACTAAACTTGCATGAGATACCTACTGCTATGTTATTAGAAAGTTGTTATAAGAATACCATGCTGGAAGAAAGTCCTTGCATTTGCCGGATCTAGTCTGCCCCCCAGACCTAAGCAACAGTCCAGGTACTGCCAAGTGCTGCAGGTCATGGTACTCCATAGTGCTCAATACGATCAGAAATCCAGACCCATGGTGGTAGTATGCATTATGGATAGGAAAGAATGAAAACATCAGCAGGGTACTCTGCTGTCTTTTCGGTGTTAACATCTCAAACATCGAAATCAGTAAGGCTTTTTGTAAAGACCATCTGTGGAAGAATTCAGATGAAGGCTGTGTCTTTAAACATAGCTTTTTTAGGCACTGATAACAGTTGCTGTAAGATACCACAGGTAGGGTATGAAAATTTAAATGCACGAATCAGAAAAATTAATGTACTTTTGTAGCATTGGTCTTCACGTATTGGGCAGTGGGGCTTGGGAGTGTTCTTTCTCTCATCCCGTATTGCTTCCTGCATATTAGTTACTTTTGTCTTCTTGAATTGCATAATGGATTTTGAAAAGTTCTAGGCTTGTCATAATTATCTTTATCTTTATCTTCCATTTTTTGTGTTGTTGGAAATTGACTTGATTTGAGGTTGACTGAATTCCCTTAAGTCCAGTTTTGGTTGGTTTTGCTTAGTTTTTCAAGCTGAAGAGTTGTGTTCTACAGAATAACTGGCTTGCATGGTCAAGCCAGTAACTCCTTCTGTTTATTATGTCCAATAAGATTAAGACTCCTGGTTTAGGTGATTTTCCCTTGTAAGTCTATCATGATTATGCAGAGGGTGTGTATAAACCTGTTGAGTGATCCCTGCTAAAGGGAGAATTTGTGCTGTGACCCATCATATGTTACTGTTGTCCAGCCTGCTGAACAAAGCTGTTGGGTTGCTTCTGTGAGGACTTCCCTCTGCCTTCATCTGTTTGTTCTTTTTCCTTCCTCCTGTTTCATGCTTGCAGGTTCTGAGAAGGAAGAGGTGGTTGATTTTGAGCGTTAGTATGATTACATGAAGTCCATGTGTATGGTGTGCATAGTACAGTAGCATTTAGTGAGTAAAAGAACATACAAAGTGCAAATTGTAGAGGGGAAACCTGAAACGTGCCCAGTTGAGAGAATGATGGAATATTTTAATTCTTCCCCAAACTGTAGAATCCTCTGCCTTTTTCTGTTAAGCACTTCTGAAGGTCTGTTTCTGTATTACTTAAGTTTTTGCCACTAATATTTTATGTATGCAATGATGATGGACTTGGTTTTGGTGTGGTGGATGAAATTAAATAAGCTGTCTCTGTCTACTAGAGCCAGAAAGCAGAGATGAAGAAATGGCTTCATCTTGGAGACCATGAGAGTTGGGCATAGCATCAGAGGTTGAAGGCCAGACTTTCTTTCTAAAGCGTGACATGATTATTACGAAAAAGATCATAATATGTACAATTTTTATTGCAAAAACCTGTACTGAACATGGAGTATCTGCGCAAAAAAGAGCAGCTGGGTGCACAGTGATATAGAAAAAGTTTGTGTCTAGTGGGACAGTAGGATTTGGGTAGGGTTTGTTTGTTTGTTTTTTTTTTAAGTAACTGGTGACTCAAGTACCCTAAAAACAGATTCAGGGCAGGATCTGTTTCAGCATGGGGTGTCTAGTAATGCTCTATTAATTCACTTATCATGGTATTGCTGTTGTGGAGAGGTAGAATTTCATACATTTTTACGGAGGAAAGATTGAAGGACTGGACCTTCAATTCAACTGAAAATTAATCAAAATCTGTCAACCATCTATTTGATGTCATGTGGCAACTAGTATCAGGCTTCTGTACATGCCTTGAAAGTAATCCAGGTAATTTGCTATGTTGTTTAATCCTAGTGTTGACAGATTAGTTCCTCCTGGCTTGCTCATATTGGTGTGTTTGTGAGCTAAAAAAAGGTTTGTCTAATTAGAGACGTGTTGGCATCTTGGGTAGCATAAATAATATCTCAGGAAGGATCTTATGGACGTGCTCTTCCTTGTAGCAGTCAGTGAGTCCTCACCTTGCCAAACACTAATGGTTAAAGTCAGCAAATGCCAGAAATATCTTGTTAATTCATCTCCACATTGTTTGTGGAATGAAATTGGGAAATTGCTGTTTTTGTTAGTAATAATAATTTTAGTAAGCCAACCAGTCAGACAACTTGCAGAGGAAGACTGTGAGTCACAAGCTTGGCGCCTGGGCAGAGCATAGTTCTGCATCAAATGAAGATGAGAGGGACCTTTGGCATATGTGTGGAGTGCTGTAAGAGTGCAAAATAGCTGAAACACTTAATGTTAAAAGTAGTGAGTTACATCAGACTTCTCACATGTTCAGATGTTTGTGGTTCATCCAAATGGCAGCAGAGGAGGATACTGTTCTGCATCGTTTGAAGAATAACACAAGCAACGTGGTCCATGGAGCAGTTAATTTAGCAGTGTATGTTGTGCCTCTGTGTTGAGGGTAGATAATGAACCGTATGTAAAAGAAATAATAATGAGAACAAAATACCAACTTCAGAGCTTCCTTTGAAATTCAGTTCATGCAGGGTGCAGGTCCTGTTTCACAAGCAAAATTTCAGCTCTTCTGACATCTTCTGCTCAAGTAGATAAGAGTTTGTTCAGTCAGACTGCAACACAAGGAAAATCTGCTGAGCAGATGGGTTGCAGCTTCTGTTCTTTCTTGGAGGAGCTTGCAAAGTGCACTGTATATTTCCTCTACTGCAGTTCTGTAGATTTAGAGTAATTAGTTCAGTAGTTTAGCGTTGTCTTTCTATGATAGGAAAACAATGTAAGCTTACAGAACTTTCTAAATCTGGAAAATTTCGTCTCTCTTTTTCAAGGAAGTTTGTTTCAAGAAAACTCAGGTGCTTTGTATACTTTAACTGTCTTTATCTAATATACTGTAAAAAATATAAGATGTTAGCTCTGTGGAATGTATCAGTCATATAAGTATCATGTGTGGAAATGCAACTTGAGTATTTGTGTTTTTCATATTGTTTGTTTTTAAAGTTTTTATTATTATTATGTATTTAGAAAGTTACAAGTCCAAACATTTAAACAGGGGTGTTTGAAATTGGTCCCAGAACAGATGACAATACATACTGTAGACAAAGTCTGCTAATTTGCCCATATGTGCATCCTACTATATAGGGTCTAAAAAGAATAAAACCACTGCTGAAGAGGTACTTTAAATAACATATTTTGTTCCTTTCTTCCTTCTTCAAAATGCTTCTAAATTAAAGATACGATTCTGTGAGAGGTTGAGTATAATTAATTTTATGGAGGGGAGGTAAGATGTAAGCATCCCTCAAATGGGATAGCATCCTCTTATAAACTATCCTTTTGCAACTCAATTTTAGCAGGAAAAGTTGAAAAAATAAATAGCGTAAAAAAGGACTGAAGATTTTATACAGAAGAATTCTTCTTCCATGAGATGCTTAAGTGAATGAGGTGCTGGAAGTGTGATGGATGAGATGTGAAGCTATCTTAAAGTCAACGGCTACTTCAAATGAATTCCTGAAAACTGAAGACTGTTTAAAAATAAGTCAGTAAATTAGAGAGCACTGACATTTGAGTGATATAGTTTATTTGAGAAACTGACATTGCTCAAATGTTAACTTGTTTATCAAATTTCTTGAACCTAGGATTGTTCCTCAATTTTTGACCTGACAGATAAAATTTAAATTTTGCTTCATGGTATGGAGTCTGGCTCTGCATATAGTAATTTTCCTTTTCACCTCCTACCTAGGTAAATATGCATTGAAATAGGTTTAAAATATATCTTACACCAACTTAGGGTACCCTTTTGCAAGAAAAAGGTGCTTTAATATAAATGAAAACTAGATCTCGTTTAGGGATTTTTTTGTATACTTGCTCTTACCTTGTAGTTTCAATTTTATGGAAATGAGTTTCAGGTGTATAATAGGAACCTGAAAGTTATTACTGAGTTTGGAATAGTTCTATAGTCTGTTGTGTTGCTGAGAAATATATTCTTTCTTATACTTCATGTATTTAAGATAAAAGAAGTGATGGTGACCCTGAGCATGGGAATAGAAGATACAATGCTGGAATTAGACCAAAAGTTAAAGCATGTTATTAAGGGCATTGTCCAAATCCCTCTTAAACACTGACAGGCTTGGGGCATTGACCACCTCTCCAGGACGCCTGTTCCAGTGTTTGACCACCCCCTCAGTAAAGAAATGCTTCCTAATGTCCAGTCTAAACCTCCTCTGATGCAGCTTTGAACCATTCCCATGCGTCCTTTCACTGGATCCCAGGGAGAAGAGGTCAGCACCTCCCTGTCCACTTCCCCTCCTCTGCAGGAAGCTGCAGAGAGCAATGAGGTCACCCCTCAGCCTCCTTTTCTCCAAACTAGACAAGCCCAAAGTCCTCAGCTGCTCCTTATGGGACATTCCTTCCAACCCTTTCACCAGCTTTGTTGCCATCCTCTGGAAACATTCAAGGACCTTCACATCCTTCTTAAATTAAGGTACTCAACCTGAACGCTGAGGGAGTGTGGGTTTTAGGGTTTTTTTTTGGAAGCAGCCATGTTGCTGCTCTGTAGTGTTGGCAGTGGGGGAGTAGCTCTTGACACTGTACTTAGTTGTAGAGAAGTGTCTTTTTATGTAGCTGACACAAAAATCTACCTTATCTGACTTGCTAGGAATACTGTTGCTCCCTGATACTTTCCTCACATTTATGACGGTGTTTAGAGATGTTGATTTTTATAGCTAAATTATAGTTTTTAGTCTCTCTTGCAGGAGCATGGATGTGTTTGTGTGGTGAAGCTGGACAGGCTGTTCACATGAGCTAGGCTTTTGCTGCTCTCATGGGCCTCTTCATTGCTTGTTAGCATTCCCAGGGGCCCTAGCTGGGGAAATCCCTCTTCTCTTGGGCATGTGTTTGCACGTGCGTAGGCGTGTCTGTTCTTCATTACAGAAATGATAGCAAAATTTCTGTTGAAGTCTTGCAAGTATCTCTTGTAAGCACTTGGCTGCTGGGTCGCTCAGCTCTTTGGAGAGGGGAGCGCTTATCTTCCAGTTGCTCTGTCGGATAGCCTTGTAAACTCAGCACTTAGTCCTGGCATATTTTTGGTTTGGTTTTGGTACTTATTTTGATTTCAAGGTAGACAGATGTCTGGGACTTGGTTTGGGTAGCATCTTACTGGTACTTGGAACGTGACCTGAGGGAAGTGTTAAAACCTAAGACCAACGTATGGAATGAATACAATATATGCCTTGGGACCTTGTTGAAGTGTGTGGGTGAGGAGAATGGTTGGCTGCCAGAAGATAGTTTTGAGAAAACTATTGCTTTCTCTGTGGCAGCCTTGGAGACAGACTTGCTTTTAATGTATTTGTGGAGCGGGCGATCCTTGAGCTGCTGTGGAGAAGTAGGCAGTGTGCTGTTGTGATGCCTTTTTGGCATTGCTATTTATGAAGCAGGCCAGGAGGACTGCACACAAGTATTTATACGTGGGCTAAGTAGGTTATAGGCAGGGCAAATAAACATCTCTGATTTTCCGGGAGCTTTTCAATGGAGTCTGTTTCTCAACCAAATTTCAGGTGCCTCTTAGTTCACAGGGTGCTGGAGCTTCTCCAAATCTGATGACTTTTTGTAAAGGAGATGTGTGTCTTCCCAGGATTGTATGTAGGTTAGAGAAGTGGCCCTCTTGGTAACTGTTTGCCAGAAACATTTTTCTTCCAGGAGGGAGCAACTATATTGAGCAATTTTACTGAGCAATCAGGAGAATGTTTTTTGACCTATTTCTGTAGGCTGTTGACAATAATAATTGCTGCTGCTGTTTCTATATTAACATTATACAATAAAACACTGTTTCTAAATTATTCATGTTGATTTTGACAACCTATTACTTTTGCGACACTGTTCATCTCTAAGGAGAAGTTAGGAGATGGAAAATTTTCCCTGGTTTTGGCAAACAGCCATCTTAAAGTTGTGAGGAGGCAATAATTTGACATTTCCCCCTTTTCTAATTTGGGTGCTTTATTTTTATTTATTTATTTGTCCTGATTGCATTTATTAAGAAAGGAAGATTTCTTTTTTTTTATTACTTGTCTACCTGAACAGGTTTTATAATACAAATAGTCTCTAAAGCATTTGTGTTCTGTGTAGATACCAATTAAAACTAGATGAGAACTAGTATTTTATGACTTAAATAGTAAGTCTGGCCATCTGTATTCTGTTTCAGTGGATGGTATTCTGTAAAGTGGATGGTTAACCAATGGGCAAGAAGCTATGGATTTGTGTCTGGTGACATGAGCCTATATTAGCATGGCATTTGCCTGGTTTGAACCGTAGACTTCTGGAATTGAGCAGTGATCTTCACTTGTAGGGTGTGGCAGACCAGACATAGTCCAGTAGAAGAAACTTGATATTTCTGCAGGGGATAACAAGGTTATCTCATGTTTTGCTCACTGAATGTGTAAGGCCAATAGAAAGTCATTTTACACTCATTTTATTTTTACCTCTGTTCTTTTTAGGAAAAAATACCTCTGAGCAGCCCCACTTGAAAGATAGAATTTATTTTATTTCTTTAACAGTCATAGAGGAAGCAAACTGCTTTGCATGGAAATTGGTGCCACTGTAGTTAGTAAGAAACCTCAAATTTCAACCTGAATGTGGTATAAAAGTTTGGAGGAAACACAGGCATGGGTTGGAAGGGTGGCGTGTTACCTGGGTAGGCTTAATTCTTCTCAATATTTGAACCCCCTTTTGATTTTTATTGTCAGCAGAAGTTGTTAAATGTTAAAACTGTACTCATTGACTTCTCGGCTGAAGGACTGGAACTGGTGTTAGCATTAAAAACGGAAAGCAGGGAGGGATTATTTTAATCATCTCCTAAAATAAGGAGGGTGTTTGCTGTTCTTGAGTAAGTTGTAGATATGGAGGTTGTTATTGAATGTCCTCTCCTTGAAAGTAATTGCAAATTAAGCAATTAATATAAATTAAATACACTTTGAAGGCTTATGAAAGTGGCTTCAAGTTAATGTTGTCAGAATGAAACAACTTAAACCATAGAAGCTGTCTTAGAGACCTCTGGGGAATCTTTTTTGATGTTTAATAATAGCATGTACAAGGTCTGATTCTTATTTTCATATCACATTGTAGTCCTTAATTATAAGTTAATAGCAGAGCTATCGGTAGTGAAGTTGTGTTACTTTGGTCCCTTGATGGAAAAACCCCGTGAGGGTAAAACCTTCTAACCTACGTTTTCTGAGTATAACCCTAGTTGTGAACAAAGCCAACAAGTGTTGTTGAAATAGGGATTATGAAGAACTATTAGCAAATACACTAATTACTTTTGTAACTGCAGAAAACATTGACAAAGTGGTTGGGGAGAGGGCTCCGCGTTCTGTCTTAAATAATGGTGTTTGATAAGAAAAGGTCTTTTGATATTCAGATAAAATGGTAATGAGCTAAAAAACTCCCAAACGCTTTTTTTTGGTTAAGTTTTTTTTTTTAATTTTGTAATTATATAAATTTCTTTCAGTCTGTACTCTGCTACCAAAATCCTTTTTGAGTGTCTCGGAAATCATATGAATGGCATCTAGCGTGCTGTGTGGATGTGGAGTGCGTGGACGCACTAAAGACCCCTTGCACCTCTCCTCAAATAGATGTGTTAAATTACCAGGTCTGAAAGAAGGGAAAGCAAAAGATGTACTTCATCTTAACATGGGAAGGAAACACATTCCCTACATCTTAGTCTTTTATTGCTTGTGTGATGTCTTGGTTTATTTTCTGTATCGTTGACATTTTGACATCAAATGGACATTCATTGGAATGAATGTTTTCCCTCTGAAAACAAACAGAAAAATACAATGAAACACCCATTTTCAAAGACAGGCTCCAGTAATTAAACAAAGTCATTCAGGTGGCTTTGCCAGGATTTACCTTATTTTGTCCTAATTTGACCAGGTTTGTAAATACTTCTTTGATACAATCTGATGGGAAAACAGCAGGATTATGTTCTTCTTCTTTCCTTATCCAAAGCAGTAAAAACTGATAAGCAGTTCTATACCTGATGGAGTTTCTCTTACAGAGTTGTTTTCTGATCCCAGTCTTTAGCATTGATTGGATTTTCTTTTTTTTTTTTTAATATCCGCACCTAAAGACAGAGTTCTTGCTGTGCTTTCTCTTTGAGAGTAGGCAAAATACTGAAAACCTGTAGTTGAAAGGTATTTTAAATTTCTTTGCTGTCAAATAATATTTTAAGCCCTTCAGCATTTAGCTGCTCATAAGAAGGAAATGTAGCAGAGAAGCATGCAGAAGATGCACACGACGGTGAAATGAGTCTTGTGGCTGGAAGACAGGTTTCTGAAATGCTGAAACCCTTTAAGGGAGAACCTGCTGTCAGCATTGAGCGTTACCGTGGCCACGCATCCCTTCTTTCAGAAATTGTACCCTTACTACACTTTTGAAAGTTAATAATTAAAAAATGTCTAGCAACTTAAATTTTTTTTTTTCTGTATCAAAAATGTCAGGCTAGTGCTTGAACATCTTGTGACATATTAGACTAATGTATTTGCAGAGAGCTCTAAATAGTGTGTGATTGATTGAGGTAATTTTTTTCAGAATCCTGTAGTTGCCATTTTTCAAATTTAGATAGTTCCCATTCTAGGAATTGATCTCTAATCCATTTGTCTTGTAAAAGTGATGAGTAGTGTTTTATTTGGTCTTTGAAAACTGCGTATACTGTGAAAATCCGAGCATAACTTTTGGAGTTAGCTTGAGATGGCATGCTAATTGGTCTAACTGTTATTTAATGATTTGCCAAGAGGCAGAAAAAAAAGCACATGCTACTTCTTCGAGGTCATATGCAAAGTAGACAAAATAATATGTGATTACAGTTTCATTAATACGCTTGGAGTTTTTACTTTTGCAGAATACTAATAAAGCAAATAGTTGCTGTTAATGTAATTTGTGTCGCATGAGTTGTTCTTTGGGAGACTAATCTGCCCGAGAGCTTTAGGATTAGTCAAGGAGTGATTTGCCACTATAGGCGTTATTGTAACAAACTGGACTGTAGCTTTATGTTATTCAGCATTACTGTATAGAAGCTGCTTATCTATGTAGATCAGTGCTCTAGATTATTTAATTGCATTGTAATTCAGATAATTTTTCTTGGCAGGGCATGAATGTAAATGAATTAAACCATTGGCTGTGGAGAAAACTTAAATGATACACAAAATTCTTCACCCACTCACTTATTTTAGCTGGATATACCTTTGATGTGACCAGTGATTCATGAATTTATGTATTTAAAATGTTATGACAGCATGTATAGGACAAATTGCTTATCACCGCCTCTAGTTTTATGCTTATTTCACGCTCCTGCCTTGGGTTGTGTTTCATCTAAGTGTACGTGTTTTTAAAAGAAGTGCTACTTTTTCCCCCGTGAAATACTGTTGTTCACTCCCCTTAGTGATGAAACAGCTGTTGGATGTCTCTGTTAAAATCAATAATAGCTCATCCGGTTTTACATTATCAGTAACTTGCGCAGACTACAGACCACTCTTGAAATTAGTTGTTAGCTAAGTTTAATCTTATTTTTGGCTTTGCTGTGATAGTGAAGCATCACCACGATGCTTCTCCCTGGGGAGAAAACCAAACTGCATTTCTTCCCAAAGTGCTGTGATGCTTGAGGTCTTCAAGACAAATTTGATGGGGAGGGAGGGCTGAAAAGAAAGGTGGTTCTTTCTCTTGGTGTGACATGCAGTACATAAGTGCTTTTAGTCATTTACCTGGAGATCTCAGGGTAGACTCACCAGCAGTTTCTAGCACACCTTTCATTCGCTGCAAAGCTTTTCGAGCACTGTCCTAGTGAAAATGTAGTTGCAGTGTTGGGTAAAGCTTAGTCTTCAAATGGCAGCATAGCCTCGAGGTACTCAAAGTACATCAGCTGGAAAAGTTTTCGATGTATAGTCTTCCGAGCTGTTGACTCTGAGAGGTGCAAAAGTCTGTGGCAGAGGCCGCTGTAAGAGCTGGAGGTGGGAGATATGTGTAAACCCAGAAGACAGGCAGGTGAGCACGTTGGAGGTGAACGTTTCTGAATGTTTGCACAAGAGATGAAATGGTATGCAGTAATTTTGTTAGACTGTCTGTCCCTTGCTTACTGGGTTTTGTGCTTTTTCCTACTAATAGATGCCACACTGAACACATGAGCAGAATTACAATGTGAGGTTGGAAATTGGCATGCAGGCCTTATCAGCTCAGGATTACTTGTCATAATGAGTTTTTTAGAACATAAGGAACAACTGAAGTGTTTATAAAACTGGGATTTGTGTAGGTGGGAGAGATCCCCAGGTTAGAGAGGAGGCACAGGCAGCAAGTGTCGGAGACCCCCACCGGTGCCAGTCCAGACCAGAGACACCTGAGAGGCTTCACGTGTCTCATTTTCTCCTCTCGTATCCATCAACCTTATAAAACTAAACGGCAACAATGCTTTCATGAATTAATTGCTTAAACTTACTGTTCTTAATTTAGGAATGTGTCCTGGATTAAAATAGATCCCATAAAACCAAGGCTATGAGAACTGATCTCTTCCAGGCACCCTTTTCAGTGGGTGCCTTGGGAATGCTCTTGTGTTCAGTGGTGGAGCTCTGGCAAGAGGGGCAGCACGGTGCATCTTGCTAACAAGTTTTCATTTGCTGCTTCACTCTGTTCAGTAAAATTAACAAAAGTCTGTGTGTTATATAGGGTTGCCATGGAGGGCTGCATAGAGAAATGGGAAGAAATCAGAAAATGTCGCAACAGAAATATTCTTTATTATTTAGCATAATTATTTTGGGCCAAGAATGGATTTTTAGCTTTATGGATTTGAGGGTGTGTTTGTGAATTTTGTTGTAGTCCAAATGATTGCAGAGGAGAACAATATGTAGAAGAGCAGATAGCAATATATAGCTTAATGCAGTAGCTGCAGGTTTTTGGCCAATGATGTGAAAAATTTACATGTTTTCCTTTTTTTTAATGTTAGAATCACTGTCAGTCACTGTGTTTGTGACATGTTCGCTCTTGGGAAAGTGGAAGTAACAATGCTGTGAAGCATATGCTTGCAAAATGTCGTGAAGGGAAATCTTTGTCATGGACTTTTAATAGGAGCATCTCGCTCAGGTGTTGTCAAAGTCCCAGCAGAAGCTCTAAATCTAGGATAGATAAGGCCAAGCTCAGATCTGGTAATGATCCCTTCCTTTGCCCTCGGTCAAAATATGCTCCTAGGCTTGACTGTTGTGTTTTGATGATTATCTCTACAGAAAAGCTTCCATCAACATCGGCTGTTTCTGTGAATTGTGCAGCAAGAGTAATTTCTTGACAGGCAGGAAGCCGCCAGTTTTCAATCAGAAAAAGCGCCATAGCAGATCAACTTCTTTTTTTCTTCAGAAATGGAATATTAGATGGCAAAAATCTTGGATTAGAGGCATATATTATAGAAAGAGCAGGGAAATAGCACAAAGGCTATTTCAACAATGAGTCTGTTCTCCTGTTAAAACTTTGCAATGATGCTGCAAGTTTCATAGGTACTGTGCTGAAAATGCAATGTATAAAATTCCTGCTTATTACTAAAGGTTAGAGGCTTTGAGTTTAAATACCAGGGCTACACAACGGTAGCAAGCACTTACCTTCAGCTATTAAATAATTTAATGTGTCTCCCTCCCACCCCCTGATCTAAAAGGTTTAAAAAGGTGTTATTTCCACTCTGGTTGTTTACAAAAAGTTAATTTGAAAGCTCAGTGTTACATCTTAGCCGGAGATGTAGCAGACAAATCCATTAACCTACTATCCTTGCTTTAAGGACACTCTAACAGAGTTCAACTTGGGAAGTTGAGTATCTGAATTATTCATGATGATCATCTAAATGCTTTAGTTCTGTTTACAGTGTCTGTTAATTGCTCCGGTATTTCTTTATGATTAGAAACATTTAGCTGTCCTAATCAATAAGATGAAGTGCTGTGCTGAGCAGTTCGTTAGTATGGCCCTGTCAGCTCAAAATAGAGAAAGCTAGATGTGATCACGACTTGCTCTGGTAATTTCATTAAGCTGGGAGATGTCATGTCTTTACTGAAGGGAATGAGATTTTAAGTAGACAGTCATAGGTTGTCATGTTGTTAGAGTTAAATTGATAGCACTCCAAGTAAGCAGCCACACTTGTTTTTCCCCAACTTTAGCTGTCTTCCTAGCTAAGGCAAAAGATACCAAAACGCTCCGTATTATAAAGCCACAAGACAAAGTCTCCATAAATTTACAACTTCTGATTAAAAAAAAATTTAAAACTGCCACAGCATGACTGGTGTGTGCTTTCTTAATTTAATAGAGATCTCGGTTAAAGGAGCTGACTGTGAATAGAGTTCAAATTCACACGTCACCTGTGAAATGACTCACTTCTATTTTTATTGAAATTTTGATAGGGTTGTGTTACATCTATAAAGAGAAAAAAGTCATTAATTTGGAGGATTTTTTGCAAGTGTTTGTTATAGATGTGTCACATTTGAGATGCTCTCCGGAGTTTCTGAAGATGTTAGAAGGAGTAAGCATGTGATAGTTTTACTGATCAAGGCAAGCCAGACAAGGTGTCATCCCAGTTATTGGAAAACTCTCTAACTACCCAGGGGAAGGACAGTGATGGTTGACTGTTAAATCGTACAGAGCTTACTAGTTCCACAGGAGAAGAGAAATTGAGATAGTAAAGGGAAATCTCTGCCAGTAGAAGTGTTCCTGCTTTATTTTTTTAAAGCTAAACTGTGCTAACATGTTAACACCTTAAAGAAGGCAGGAAAATAAATGTTCTCTCCTTTTCAAAAAAGAAAAAAACAAACTTGTTTTAATTGTGGCATTTTAACTTAAAATGCTAATGTTAGGGTAGTTGGATGTTGACTCCTGCAATGTTTCATGGTGTGATACCTTTTTATTACTGTAGGGATGCAAAATTAATGAAGTTTTTTTGTTTGTTTAAACAAAGAGCAGGGGAACTAAGATATGGGGTTTGCATACCTCTTGTAAGACAGTAATTCTGTTTCTTCAGTTTTTCATGAATTTTTAAAATCTTTTTAATTTTCCTCTTGAGAAGCCTTCTAGCTAGAAGATTAAAAATAGATATTTAAATGTAATTGCATGCTCTGCTATACGAATGTGATGGGCTCACCTTTGGAGTGTGAGGGGCAATGGAGAGTCATTGACTTCTCTTGAGGAACCAAACCTGAAGGGGAGACTTATCTTTCCATTGTGTTTCTCAGGTGGTAAAACTGGAGCGTGTACTTTCAGCTTACCTTACCGGAGGCTGGCTACATCAGAGGGCAGAGGGCTGAAAGGGAGAGCTGTTAATTTGCCTTCATGGTGGGGTCCCATGGGAGGGATTTAAACCAATGTTGAGGTTTGTGGGGGAGGAGGGTTAAGTTGGGTTATAAATGCATGTAGGAAGTTCACAAGTGTTCCAGAATTGCATTTAATTGGGAAATTGTTGAGGGCGGCTCTGAGGTTTGGCTCCGTACCGTGGCGGCGATCAGGTGTTCCAAGGAGGGAGGTGGCGGGTGGGCAGCCTGCCGACCGGCTGGAGACCACCAGGAGCCTTTCGGGTAGCCTGCAGTAAGCCTGGGTATTTTAATGGTTGTTTGGGTAGGTGGTTTTCTGTAACGCTTTGCTGTGAGCAATCCCATTTAGATAGCACCCCAGGCACTGTGTTTTAAGGTTCAGTCGAAAGCTTAGGTGGGAGCCATTGCTTTTAACCCCGCCACCTTTATAAGTCATTACAAAATACAGACTGTGTGTGCTCGACATCTTGATGAACTAGAGAGGGTCTTGAAAAAAGAGATATTGTGAGGGGGTTGTTTTTTTTTTTCTGGTTTTGTTTTTTTGTGTGTGTTTTTTTGGTGTTTTGTGGGGTTTTTTTGGAAACTCCTGAGAAAAACTTGGTAATTTTGCTAATTGCTAGTGATACCCTCCTGCTCGCCTCCCTCGGGTATACCAAGTATGTTTGGAAAATTAGATTGCTGTTGTCGTGCTCCACCTATGCATGTTGTTCTGTTTAGCCCAAGTCGATAAGGTGATCATTTGGTGCCCCAGCAGAGTTTGTTCACAGCTTTAAACTCTGTGCTACACTGTTGTGTTCCGGATTTCTATTAAGACCTTATTTACACTTCTCATATCTGCTTGAATCAAACAACTTCAGCTTTTGCTGCCATGGGTGGATAAGCCTAGAGTTTGGTTCAGGCTTGCTTGAGCTGTTCCGCTTTGGATGGACGCATCTGTCAGACATGAGATTAAAACTTTTTTTTTTTCCCTCCCAGGTGCCTGCTGATGGAAACGCTGGGTTGTTGGCAGAGCCTCAAATCGCCATGTTCTGTGGGAAACTCAACATGCACATGAACGTGCAGAACGGAAAGTGGGAATCGGACCCCTCTGGTGCCAAGACCTGCATCGGGACAAAGGAAGGGATTCTCCAGTACTGCCAGGAAGTAAGTACTGTCCTCGGGAACAACTGTGGTGGTTCTTCTGAAGCACCAAGGTGCAGGTGCATGCTGGTGAGCTGTGTCTGTAGGGGCCTTCTCTTTCTTTTTCTTCTTTTCTGCTCCATTGCCCTTTTGTCCTTTTTAAAGAGCTTCTCCCCAGATCCTGTTAAAGCAGCTTCAAAACCTGGTTGCTGGGGGTCACTGAGGCTGTTGGACAATTTTGTCCCTCTGCCTTCTGCCCTTGGGTGATAATTTTGTATAGTATATACACAATGAACTTCTTGCTCATGAAGTATTTTGAATAAAGCTGAGATGACAGTTTATTATGTAAAATGCCCTTGTTCTTTCTGGCTTGATCTTGAAAGAGTCAGCTGTAACATGTCTTCTGTCATCCTACCATGATGCTGAAATACACTGGGTCAGTCCGGAGTTACTGGTCTCCATTGCACACTGAACCATTCAGAGTTTCTTAATAGAAAAAGCTTGCCTTACAGATGAAGTCACAATGACTGATTTCATATTTGAGAGCAGAAACTTATTACCCACTCGCTTATATCCTAAAAACAGATTGTGGATCTAATTTTGTTTTGTCTCCATGCTGTGATAGTGTGATAACCTCGTACCAGCGTGTGACAATTCGAAAAGAAAATGTGGATTTCATGCCATGAAACAAAAGGGCATGGCTTGAGTCGCTTTAGTTCTTAGTCTTTCTATACCAACTCTGCCTTCTTTTTTTTTTTTTTCTTAAAAACTGGGACTATTGCTTATTGCCATAGCAGTAGCTGTCGTGCTTCCTAAATGTCAAACAAATTCCTGTGAAAATGCCTCTTTAGAAAGCAAGGTAATTCACTTTTCAGATCTCCACTCTCTTAGCGCCTTCATTCCTGTCCTTTCACCCATTGATTGTTCCTTCTGTTTCTTCCAGTGTTCTGTTCAGGTTTTTTTAAGTTTGGGCTTTATAGTCTAGAATATTCATTTTTAAAGAAGATACTGTAATGGCTAATAAAATTGATTCATCAGTAGCTTTGTCTTTTTACTAAGAGTATTAATTAGTTTGTGAAATTCATAACACTTTTGTTTACCACTAACAAAAATACCAAACCTAACCTACTAGTAAGGTTTCAGAGGTTTCTTCTGGTTTTCTTTTCTCTCCTTTGATTTATCTAAATAAAGTTGATTTATGGATAAGGAAATTTCTGAGGGTGAGGAAAGGAATAAGAAGATGGAAGTAGAGAATTGGTGAATAAAAGTCTACAAGGTAGTAAGTCTTTATCTAAAGTTACAGAAAGAAATGCGTGAATTTACAGGAAGTAAGAGCAGAAGGTTTGGGGCATTTTAAGGCATGAATAGCTCAGTAGGTCGGCAACTTACAAATGCTGCAGGTAGGGAGGGATTCCAGAACAAGGACTCAAAGCTGTAAATCTCAGCTGAATGTCAGGTGATTTTGAAATTTTGGGTGGCATTAAAAAAAAAAGCCCTCTTAAAAATAAAGCGAAGAGGAAAGCAAAATAGCTTCTCAGCTGTGGGGAGTCCATTGTTGCTTGATGCTCCAAATATGCTTAGTGTCCTGGGGTAACAAGTGAGGTGGTTTTCCTCTTGCCTTCTGCTGTTTACATTGGCTTCGAGACAGTGCTTGCTATCAGGCCCAGGGAACAGGGTAAATTTACATTTTCCCGTTAGCAGGAAGCAATAGGCATCAAGGCTGAGATATGGTACATCTTGCATTGGAATAGCATGCAGGTAAAAAACTCCTTTTTAGTTAGTTTTGCCAAATATGACCTTTTCCTTCCTTCTCATGCTGCTTTTTTCCCTCCAAAAGGAGGACTGCTACTTCTTGGGGTGCATTTTTTTCTCAGTATAGGCAGAGGCTGGGCATATATGCTTTGCTAATCAAGCAGACAGCCTGTGTCTATGTTCTTCATGCTCCCTGGCACTATGGTAGCCTCCTTGGTCTTCAGTCTTGCTGTAGCAGCAGCTGTTAGTACTACTCTGCAAAGGTACTGGGGGTTTTCCTCAGCTCTGAGCAGACCCCTGAAATGTCAGGGAGCAAGGGAAGGTAAGATTTTGTTTTATTTTTTCCACTGCATCTCCAATGAGAAATCTGTCCATCATGGTTTTTATTGCAGATACCTTGTGTGACTCTGCAATAGGCTTTGTAATTATGGCTGTAGTGCAAGAGACGATGCTCTACTGCAGTAGATCCTGTATAGTTAGCTTATGCACCCAGTTCCTCCTACACCAGGGGCATATCGAAAGGAGCCAACTGGGCAGAAATTCAGTGAGCAAGTACAGTGGAGAGCTTGCTCTGTGACTCCTTGGCTCTAAAATAATACAAGTTAGTAACTTTTATCGGGAAACCCTGGTTAATCAAAATGATGCTCTAGGTCACCTCTCCTCTGGCTTTGTTTTCTTCCATGGGAGGTATCTTACAAAAAATAAAATCTTTTCAGTAGAACTTAAAAGTAGATGTGTTCCTGTTTTAGAAGAGCTTTTCCTGATGACAGCAGGCCAGATGCCAGGGTGGTGGGCAGAGCACTGGGCTGGAAGGTGCGTGAAGTACAGAAGGGCTAACATTTATTGGGAGCCTTGTATCTTTTCCTTGAGATTGTCATCGTTGCCTCTCCTCGTCCACTGCCAGCGTAGGTGGATTTTGAAGTCTTGATGCAGGAAGTAGCAGTAGGGGAGCATCGCAGGGGCAGAAAGGGAGGAACAGGGAATAAGCAGAACCGCCTACGTGTTTTAAAGATATATGTCACTTGCTGTTGCTTTGCTTCTTTTGAGTGGGAGCTCAGTGCAGCACAGGAACTGTCTGGATTTATATTTGGACAACGCATCACCCAGTTTAAAGATGACAAAGCTCAGACTGTACATTACTTATTTGAAGGGAAATGGAAGATACTTGAATGCCACCTTCTAACTTCCTTGAGTTCAGTTAGACACTGCTACTTAAGTCACAAGAAGTGGTTCTGGAAGCAGAACGCATCCATCTCTTCTGCCTTCAAATCAGCACATTCTCCCATGTTCAGCCTTAGCTGGGTGCTTTTCATTTTTTTAAATATGGCAAAATCAAGCTTTCTTGGGTGGAATGAGATGCTGGTTAGAGAAGTACAATTTACTAGTGGTTTCTTTTAATCTCAAACTAGCTAGTGTGCTGCTATATTGATTGTACCCGTTACCGAAAATAAAAATGGCATGGGCCTGATCTGCAAACAGCTGTCAAATGCAAGTGCTGCAGGTGCTAGAACAACATTAATGTAAATGGAGTGGTTACACCTGTGTACGTGCCAAAATCGTTAATGTGTTGTGAGTGTAGCTGACCCTTCAAATCAAGCCACCGGTCAGTCTAGTCCTGCTGCTGACACTGCGGTACCAGCTGTTGTGGAGGGGTGTTGGAATAACCCTGCCATACACAGTTACTGGATAACTAGTCCCCTGGGGGAAGTTTCTTCCTAACAGCCCTTGATGGGAGGTTAGCTGATGTTCTAAAACGGGTGGGGACCACTACTCCTGGATTTTGCTTTTTGTTGTTTTGTGGAAGAAATCGGGTACCCCCACCTGCACATGGTCAAGTGGAAGCTGGGAGCATCCCCAAGGCGGCACGATACTGTTGAAGGAACGCGCATTTTAGAAGCTCCTTGTCTTGCTAAACAGTTTTCAATAAAACCAGTCTGCACCCTGCCCTTTGGAAAAGTATGTGTTTTCAGAGTCACGTGAATATGCAGAGTAGGAAGTTAATTTAGATGTGCTCAGTTCCCTGTTTAAATGGAATGAGTGTTCAGGTGGAAGATACTGGCGTATGTTTTATTATATTAGAAATTTTGAACAGCTACTGTGTGATGAATTTTATGTCTAGTAATTAGGATACATTAAATGAGTTCATTGAAGGACTGAAATTATTTTGCTGTCTGTGCTGAACTCGGTGTCCAAAATGAATTGTAAAAACAACACTCACAGCTGGCAAAAAATTCATTTTGTCTAATGCATATTTTTTCCCCCCACTTAGTTTAATTTGAAGGTGCTCATTTCCATTTTAAGTATGCATGGAGTTGAACAGAATGGAAAGGAACGGTTCTGAAGATTGTTGTTTTTTTTTTTTCCAAGATCAAAGTAAAACTAGTTTAGGTCTGGATATTGCATGCATGGTTGAGTGGATGGAGTGTAAACCTGAGAGCCTGGAGATCTGGACGTGCTTGTAATCAATAGCTGTCTTTCTGCAAGATCTTTGGCTAGTTGCTTAGAATAACTTTCAGACGTAGAGTATGCTGGCTTTGGCAGGTGTTATACCTGGCATCTCTGAAACCACATTATGACTGTTTGATTTCTTTTGTAAAGTCATAACTGTCCACTTTCTTTCTAAACATCATTGAGATCAATGAGCATCTTGCAGTGAATGTGTATTTCTTACAGAAGTCCTCCCCAGAAATAAAAACATTAATTATAAATGCATGTTACTATGCTCTTAGCTTTATCTGTGTTTTGTGGAGCAGAAAACAGTAGGGTAAATTCAGATAACAGCTAATTCATTATAACTGTTGACAGAACAGTGTTTACATTTCTAATCCCTAATCATAATACTTCCAAAAATGATGATATCGTCATTTGCTCAAATCTTGTGTGTTTATGCCACGTGTTTCAGTAAGTTGCTGGTGAAACCCAAAGCAACTTCTTAGCCAGATCCAGTAGAAGCTGGAATGTGACCGTACTAAAGCTTTGACATTAATTCACCTCACAGCCTCCTGCTTCGAAGAAGTCCTCAAGCCCTCTGTTTTGTCGATGGGCCAAAAGGGCCATGAAACAACTGCCCCATCTTAATTTTACTTAACTGTTTGGCTCCCTAATGCCACTGTCTCAATAATCATCCTGTGCTTGTTGCCCTGGGGCCTCTTGCCCTGAGGCCAGTGCCAGACAGAATTGGGCAGGCAGGGCTGGTGGCAGTGGTTCCCTCCCTCTCTAGTCCTTGTCCTTGTTGAGAGCTTCTAGAGATTTGTTACAGGGTGCGTTGAACGGGCAGGGATGCTGAAGATTTTGAAAAGGAAAAAAAAAAAGTTTGGCCTCTTCTTCTGAGAAGGCAATTTGAAATGCAATGAAAATGGTCTTTGCTTTGATATGGTTTCTCTCCACATTACCTTGTCATTTTCATTCTAATATGAATTGTTGTTTTTATCTAGGCTGCATAATGTGCTCTTTCTAGTTTCTCAAACCAAATAGCCACTGTATTGAAGAAGAAAATGAATTTTAAATCTGCACTACTCTAAATTCAGCAGCTTAAAAAGCCATACATTTTGCTCAGAGGAAAATGATCCATTTAATGAAACATCATGGAAAACATACAGATTTTTGGCAGCACAGACTGTCCTTAAAAACAAATGGCATTTTCAAGGCAAATATGCGTTGGTATATTCTGAGATTTGCACAGTCATGCTTAAAAGTTTGGGTGAACGTTATCTTAGTGCTCACATTGATTATTGAGGTCCGTTGTTTTACATAGCTTTTGGTCCACAGCAAAAGTTGAATTAGTGCACTCTGCCAGTGATTACATCTCATTTACTTCAATGAAGGCTTAGATTTTGGAAATGCAGATTCTGCCACTTAATAGTATATTTGTCCTGCAGTTAAACCTTAGTATGCTCACCACATAACCTTGAGAAAGAAGGCTAGGCTTTTTAGCTGAGATTGTAGTCTACCATTTCAATATATTTCAAATCAAGTGACTAATAAAACTCGGGAGCATGTGTTGCAAGGTAATGCCTGCCTTTCTTTTGTTGATAATAAAAAAGTCTCCTCTCATTTTTTCCCTACACAAACCTTTTTTTTTATTGTCTCAAAAAGATATGAAATGAAAAACATGAGGATCTCAGTATGTTGTTGCATTTATGATAAAATTTCCAACTCCTTTTGAAGTAATGTGTTTTTTTTCTTGGGGAAGGAGGGTGCTTCTGCTTTGAGGCTGAGGGAGGAAAAAGGATGAAAATGGAAGAGGATTGTCTGCATAAATATATATTTAGGTAAATGTGTACTGCAGTGTTTAATGAAGCTGCAATGCTGCATTTTCCCCTAGATTAATTTTGAATTTCACAGATATGATGGACTAGATGAATGGCTCAATTTAATTGCCAGGTTCTACCAGCCTCGCGTTTGTGCCAGGAATACAATTGTTTCTTCTGTCCTCTGAAATGCATGAATGCAATGGCTGTATGCAGGGTAGTCCTATTGCCTTTTTTGGTTCATAGTTGAACTAGCAGACAACCATTTAGTGTCCGATCAAGATGTCAAAGGACATGTGCTAAACTGGAGATATGAAAGACAAGAAGAAAATGTTTTATATTCTTATCGGCATGCTGTGCTCTGCTCCTTAAGGTTGCAAAAGGACCAGCTAACCACACTTACACAATCTCTGCATGCCTGGGGAAGGGAGCGAAGCTCGACGGGCCCAGCCCTTGGCCTTACTGAAGCCCAAGAAACTTCTGAGAGGGCTGTGTAGTGTTGGATGTGGTCTGTAGAGGTGTCACCTTTCCTGCACTTGTGATTTTGCATGGAAGATGTCCTGCTGGGGACAACGTGGGGGACCTCTACTGCTGCATCTCACCATTCTTTTTTCCGTCTTACGTATACAGAGTTATCGTATTGAGTTGTCTGCTATTTTCTTTACAGATACATGTCCCAAACATCTTATATTGTGTAACTCTGAGATGGACTGGTAGCAGCTGTTCCTTTAATAAATAATATTACAAGCCTAAGAGATACTAGGCCTAAAGTGTGATGGTTACCTTAAGTAAAAAAAAATCTATTATAAATACACAGCTGTTACATTTCAATCCTTTTGAGGAAATGTCCATGCTAATCTACTTTTTTTTTTTCCTCTGCCTTTTCAGACCATGCTTGCATGGACATTTCAGTCTGGCACAGGTCTATCCCACTTTTGCTAAAGGTCATCCTGGGTCCTTTTTAACTCCTGGCATTTTCCACTGTGATGCAGTTTTTATTCTTAGGGGGGATGTTTTCAGAAGTAGGTCAGTTCCTTGATCCAGCTTTTGCGTTAGCGCTGGCTTGTTGGAGAGGTCTTAGCAGTAAAAGGACAAGAGATGGGATAAGGCAGGAATCATGCCTTGGCAACATCAGAGTTGTGTCCAATTAAAGGCACTGAAACCATGGCCCTAGCATCTGCTGGTATACCTCTGCAGATGGATCAGTGCAAGTGTGACTCCTCCTTGTGACAGGTGTTCCTGAGACCTGAGAGGCTACCTGCAGGGTTTGGGTGGTTTTGAGTGTTCAGGGGCTTCAGCTCCTTCTGGTTTTCATTAGGGTTGTGTGCATGACTAGGTGTATGTGTGAATAGGTAGTACGCTTTGTGTGAATAGGTAGTACGCTTTGTGGCACTCTATTTTTTGGGTCATCCACATCTCTTATGGACTGCTCTGTAGCTCTTCTGTGCTATCCTAGAATCATAGAATGGTTGAGGTTGGAAGGGGACCTTGAAGGTCATCTAGTTCCAACCCCGCTGCCATAGGCAGGGACACCTCCCACTAGACCAGGTTGCTCAAAGCCCCATCCAACCTGGCCTTGAACACCTCCAGGGATGGGGCAGTCACAACTTCTCTAGGCAACTGTGCCAGTGTCTCACTACCCTCAAAGTGAAAAATTTCTTCCTAATATCTAATCTAAATCTACCTTCTTCCAGTTTGAAGCCATTCCCCCTCGTCCTATCACTACATGCCCTTGTAAAAAGTCCTTCCCCAGCTATATTTTACTGCTTTTTCTTGTGGTGGTAGTGCTACTCTCTTCTGAGGGTTTTCTTTCTCTTTCTTTTTTTTTGGGGGGGGAAGCTTCTCTCTTCTTTTGTTCACCCCCTGCCCGCTTCACCCTTGTCTATCTACGTTGAAATATATGGAAATCAGAAACTTTGGCTACAGCTGTGTTTATTTCACTATAACAGCGCATATGAAGCTTATTAGTAGCAGACAGTGGGCTGATCTGTCTAGATTGGTAGCACAGAATAGGTTTGTGTTCAGAAGTCTGTCTTTGCAAGTAAAAAGGCAGTATGCACGTATTTTCAGTTGTCAGTTCTGCAGGCAAAAATAAAAAAGGGAAAGACAGTTTCTTTTGCTTTGTAGCTTTGAAGCTGTCAGGAAGGTGATGCTTGCTTGAATTCATAGCAGGGCAATGCCCTAAGGTTGGATGGGAGAAATATTTCTTGATTTCTCGGACATTGCATTTTTTTTTCCCAAGCAGTTTATTGCCACTGCTTTCTAATTCATTCTGTGATATAATCATCCGGTTAGCCTTTCTCCAATCAAAATTATTATGTAGTACAGAACTGAGTGCCTGCCACTCCGTGTCACAGACTTTGAGTGTCTTCCAAATACCGTATACTTCTGGCTAATAAAAAAATCCCACTGATAATCTGTTTTTAGAGATGTGTGCTCCTTACAGAATATTGTTCTAGGTGGTTGTGGATTAATTACAATTCATAATCATGGAGATGTTTCTGAATATCTGGCCAATTATTGATGGCTTTATCCACCTTTTTCCTGTGTATACATTTGGGTTTTTTAATAGTTTAAACATAATTTTAGCTGTTAATTTTTTTTTTTACTTGAGTGGGGCGAGAATTTCACTCAAGGAGTGTTATTGCAAAGTGCTAATGAAAAATTTTGAAAGGTGGGGATTGTAGATTTTTACTTTTTTTTTTTTTTTTTCAGAGCTCTTGAGGTGTCTGGCTTAATGTTGAGACTGAAAACAGAGCGTTGGATTAAGGTCCCTAAGACTATTCCAAATTGTTTTGAGGCCTTATTTTAAACCCTTGCTAGGGAAAGGGTAGGTGTCCTTCTCTTTAGCTAAGACAGGAGCGTCTACTAGAAAGATACTGTGTAGTGTTACATCTGTTAAAACATCAGCTTTGTATTTTGTAGGTGTCAATAGCTGTTGCATATATTAACACAGAGAGAAAAGGAAAATTACTTGTACAGTAATGACAATATCTTGTTTAAATTTTCTTCTTCTGTTTGGGTATGAGTATTGAAACATGAATACTGTTAATCTGGATATGAGGAAATATGTTCTGATACAAAATTTTTTCTTGCCAGCATAGTTTCTCTTTCTATAAATAATTATTATAGGTCAGAAAAGCACTGACCCCATGGAAATTTAATGATGTCCAATTCCAGCTGTTTCAAGAAACCTCACAGTGTTTCCATTACAATGTAAACCAATGCAATTTAATTTATATGGTTCTTATCCTAAATCATATGTCTCCTTGAAGAACAGTGATAATTAAGGATTTATAAAACACCTAATTTCCTCCATTCATTACTCACTTCTTCCACTTGGCCTGGGAAGACAGCTCTGCCAAAGAGTTGTGGTCAATAAGTGGCTTCTTTGTAAACTCAGCTTCTGAGTTGCACGTGGGAAACTATTGTATTTTGAGGCAGTATCAAGATCGTTTAGTATTTTTTGTTTGTTTGAGCCAATTACAGACTTTTTAAAAAAAATGCTAAATTCGATTTTGATGAGTATTCCTTTGAACATCTGTGAAGTGTTGCAGCTAACACTTCTTGTCTAAGTTCCCACACAGTTTGGCAAGTCTGTACACTCCATCTGAGAGGAAAACAAAAATCAGAAGGGATCATCTAAGAAGCAGGAATTACATTTATGCTTCTAAACAAGGAACCGAAGGGGATTTGATAAGACTGATCTTATTAAAACTAAACTTGTGATACCATATAAGTTCATATGTGTACACTTTTTAGTATTTTAGAGGAGGTTGTCAAAGAAGCTCTCATTTTGAGCTATTCCTGAGAACATATCGGTGGATATGCTAATAGGCAGTTACTTGCTGAAGTCTGGAAGATGGCTTTTAAGATTCTGGTGCCTGTACGGATCAGAGCCGCTCTGTTGAGCAGCAGTGTGATGTTTTCCTATTACTGTTTCATTACTCTACAAAACTGTAGGTGTTTTGTACAAGAGCACCGCTCTGGTTCAGAGTTTGGAGTGACACAGTGGACCGGGAAATCTCCCATATTCAGCCAGGTTCGAAGTTCCTGAACAGCCCCACTTTTGCACGCTTTAAATTTTAGCATCTTGAGCTGTTGTAGCTTAAGATCTGTGGCAAGAACAAGCAGTCTCTCCTATGAGACGGTCAGATTGCACAAGCTAATTTTAGAATTTCTTACCAAACTAACAGGAGTGCTGCTACAGAGCGGTTTAGCAGAAGTGTTGAGCTTAAGCGGTACATGCTGTTGCAGAAAGAGTCAGTTTTCTTCCCCTCCTCCTCCTCCTCATTTCTGCCCTGCCAGATTTTAGCATATGTCTGATCTTGCGATGAGGAAATTTAGGGAGCTGAACTGGCGTAAACCTAACCCCCGCAAACAAACAGAAAAAGGATGAGTTTCTCTCTCTGACCTGGCTCACCAAGGGTCAGATGGGCTGGAGTGCTACCGCAGGAGAGGTGGAAGGGGAGGGCAGGACTTTCCCTCCTTACGGCAGCTGACCAGAGGATGGCTTTGGTATGGTGTTTGAACAGCCTGTGAAGGGACAAGCTTTTTCTGAAGGACAAGCTATTTCTGAAGGCACTACATCTTTCTGCCTCTCGGTCCTGTGTGTTTTCAGAACAACATATGCAGTTAATACCTGGATTTCCCCGGTAAGTTTTCTCTGGTGGTGGACACCATGAACAATTTAGATGGGAAAAAACTGGATGTTATTAGGTCTAGAAGACAGATGTCAAATCAAGCCTATAATGAAGAGCAGGCCACACGTTAATCAGAGATGCAAATGTGGCTCCATAATTTAATTTTGGGCAGCAGTCGGAACATAAGTAGAGAGCAAATAAATACAAAATACCAGCATCTGTGTAGAAAAGGAGAGAAAAGAAGGCAGGTGAAAATAAAGAAATGTGAACAAGGCTGGCATTTTTAGGCAGGATCATGGCAGCAGGAAGGACAGAGGAGAATTGACAGATGAATGAAAGACTGAGAAATTTGATGTAATGCAGTATCCTTGTAGTGGTTATCTGATCTGAAATTTAGTTTTCTTGGGTCATTTGCTAAACTCTTGTTCCGCAGGCCTGCCATAAGTACTTTGAGGAAAAGGATGTGGACTCCATCTCAAATGCAGAGTTTGCTGCTGGTTTTGCTGTTGCTTTTGCTTTCTCCAGGGTTTTGCAGCTGGAGGTGCAGGAGAGGCTGCGCTCGGGAGGATCAGTGTCACATGCTGTTTTCTAAGATTAGGGTTCTTTGTTGCTGCTGTTTTAGCAAACTAAAATCCTGTCTTAAGCATAATGCAGAAGTGGATTCAATATTTTCAAATTAACGGGATGTATTAATTTATCACATTGTGTAGCCATGTCATAGAATTTCTTGTGGAGATGCTCTGGGCTGTCTTACGGGGTATTAGAGGGTCAGCCTGATGGTTGTCACAGGGCTGCACCAACAGATCGATGTAAAACTGCTTGCACTGTGCTAGGAGTTTGATACAGAGTTATTTCAAGTCTATGCAAATCCTTACATTGACTTTGCTGCTTAGATTAGTCTTTAGAGAGGGAATTTCAGTCTAGTTTAATGTCTCGCTTTCATGAGTACTAAAGAAATAAAAGCTTATCTCTGAAACGGTTACCCTGCTAAACAACAGAAACTGCTAAGCCGCAGAGCGTGGTAATAAAGTAGATTGCATCATAACATAATCCTGAAGATAAGAGCATTTAAAGCTTTGATCTGCTTTTTTCGTTTCTGAAAGTTTCAACAGAAGCGTAGGTGTGGTTTTGCGAGGTGAGAAGTAATCTGTCTCCCAGGAGGAGCCAAGGCAGTAGAGTGTTAGGGATTTTTTCTTTTTTCTTCATCAATTTGAAGATCCTTGCCATCTGGAAGTACTTGATTGGAGTGGTCAAACTTGATTTATTTTTTTTTTTCTTCAGTCCAATTCAGTGAACTTAGTTCTTGTTGGAGAAAGGGTGCCAAAGATCCTTTTAAATTAAATGTATTGTTTGCCAGTCTTAGGTGAAACAAAACTAAAAGAAGAGACGTAAGATAAATTGTCATACTTACTTTTTATATTAAAGTTCTTTCTGGATTTTGAGCAATTGGTGAATTGGAGGATCATGCAAGAACAAAACTATTTGATTGTGTTACTGCCACCTGAGTTGCGATTACCAAAATGACTCCAAATGTACCTGTCTGTATAGCAATTAATAAAAAAAGGTTTTGTTCCTAGCTATTATTCATGATGCCAATCAGTTAAATACTGTTGAAGTAAACATTTTTGATGACGAAGGGCAAGTTGGTTTGATGCCAAAGGTTGAGTTTGATAGTACTTGTAAAATGGTACTTGAAGCCCCTTTCTTGTTACTCTTTCCTTGACGTCTTTGCTGGGCTTTCCTACACAGAATGTTGTGTTCTTGAGGTTCTTTGACCTTGTTTATTTGGATGCAGCCATAACAACTGCGTGTTAATTAGTTGCCTCGAGCAACTGGTTAATTGGGGAATTGTGAACAAGGAGGAATGATAGTAGACCCTGGTAGACTCTGTCAACAGCTTTTGTTGGATGGTGTGCTCACCATGTGGTGTCATTTTCTGGGAATTTTTAGTTTCTGTTTTTTGTAGCTTCAGAATTGGAAATGTTAATCTGCATCATGCTAAAACTTTTTTTTTTCCTTTTTTTTTTGTTTCCTACCAGCAGTAAGAATAAAATAACTGAGGGTTTTCATATACTGTTTCTTCTGTGAAAGGTATTTGTGTATCTACCCGGTAGGGCTCTGTTTGAGGAACCCACTCTTTGTCTGTGCAAAGGGCAGTCATGTCCAGCACGGGAATAACTGAATGCTCAGGCAGGAAGAGGACTGATGCCACACATCAGACCTGCTCTCTCAATTGGCTTTTTTAAAGAGTATTCAACCACTTTCTTTCCTGATTTTTAACGTTACCATACTATTAGCCCAGCATATCTTAAAAATGACAATCAGCAAGACAGGAACCCAGGTTGAGAGTGTTAGCAGTCAGGAATGGCTGAATTTGCACTCTGAAGCCTAAGTCTTTCAACACAGTAGACCATTTTCTGTGGTCATATCTTCGTATTTCTTTGGAGATCGTGTCTCAGTGAGAACGGGGTGCAAGCTTCAACAGAAATGAAATCCTATTGCAAACCTCATTGTTTTCCTCTTCAAGAGCAAAATATATTACAAGCTTGAGGTGTGTGAAGTTCAGAAATGTCTGTGGAGTGGAGTTGGTGCTAAGCTCTTAAAAATGATAGTAGTATTCACCTATTCCCTGCCCTTGGAGATGGTAGAAACCAGTTCTGTATCATGTTTTGGGATCACCTTACTGAGCTTGCATAGTTCAGATTTCAAGTAGCAGAGCGCTTCATGCAGGGTAGGAGTCAGAGCTTGGCAAGTGACCATCTTCCTCTGGTCAGCTTTCTGGCCAGAGGAGGTCCACGAAGATAATCAGAGGGCTGGAGCACCTGTCCTATGAAGACAAGCTGAGAGAGTTGGGGCTGTTCAACCTGGAGAAGAGAAGGCTCTGGGGAGACCGTATAGCAGCCTTCCAGCATCTGAAGGGGGCCTACAGGAAAGCTGGAGAGGGACTCTTCATCAGGGAATGTAGTGATAGGATGAGGGGTAATGGGTTTAAACTGAAAGAGGGTAGATTTAGATGAGATATTAGGAAGAAATTCTTTACTGTGAGGGTGGTGAGACCATGGAACAGGTTGCCCAGGGAAGTTGTGGCTGCCCATCCCTGGAGGTGTTCAAGGCCAGGTTGGATGGGGCTTTGAGCAGCCTGGTGTAGTGGAAGGTGTCCCTGCCCATGGCAGGGGGGTTGGAACCAGATGATTTTTAAGGTCCCTTCCAATTCTAACCATTCTATGATTCTCTGAAGTAGCTGTGTCACGCTGTCAGCAACCTGTTAATGCTGTTACTCATGTTAAGTAAACATTTTTTTTTTTTTGTTTCATATTGAAAGCCTGATTCATACAGTATGTGGACTGAGAATGTGTGGCGGTATTTGCCCCTTTTGACCCTGTGACAGTGTCTGGCTGAGATGCTCTTTGCTCTTGGCCTGGGTGTTCGCCTGTTGTATGAGCAATTGGGAGATCTGCTGGTGAGATGCATGGTGCAGAGGGGTAGGTGCATGGGGATGTTCCAGCTGCGCTGTGTTTTGGATTGGAAAGGAGATGCAGGATTACAGTCCTTCTTACTCTGTCCTTTAAAATTCAGGATTGGCACATCTTGTAAGATTCATAATCAACTTGGACTTTTTAAGTTTATTCTACCACTCCCTTTACTCCGCATGCCTTTGAGGACTTGGAAATGCACATCCTGTTTCTGCTTGAGAATAAGGTCTTAAATATATTGGTGTGGAAGTTTTGTTGGATATGATTGGACTTAATGTTATGCCACAACAATGTTGTTCTCTAGGGATTAACATCACTGTGGTCAGTTGAGTCATTGGGAGCAATTTGAAGTGCTTCTGGTTTCTCCATTTGGCAACCGTCCTAATCCTCTTGAGATTGTCCTTTTGTAGGAGAAGGAAAACAAAAAAGCTTTTCATTTTTCTGGCTTTCTTTGAGTTGGTGGATTCAATCTTTCTGTTAGAGAAGTCGGTGTCATGGTTCCCATTGACTTCAGTGGAGCATGCAGTACAAGGCCTCAAAAAATGTTTTGCCATCTGTGTGGGAACAGACTGTGGGAGGAAGAAGGCTGGCAAGAAAATGTTTAGCTTCTTTTTTGGTGGGGGATGGAGCGCTAAGACAGTTTGTTCTTTGGTTTGCGTGCTTCTGAGCTGCTTCTCTTAAATGTACAGATGCCTATAGACAGCCCAATGACTGGGAACTTCACGCACAGCTAGTTTTGGTGCTTGTATACCAGTTTATGAGCAGCTTCTATTAGAACCTTTCTCCTCCTCATGTCTGCAAGGTTCAATAGCCAGCTCTGCAGCAAAATTCGTTAGCTGTAAGAGAAGAAAATTTCTCAAAAGCTTTGGCCCCTAACCTCTCCTGTGCTGTGTGAACAACTTGAAGCCCATGGGGCTTGCTGGAAAGCTGCAATGGTGGAGCGTGGGTCTGAGGGGCTGTGAGCTCCACCTCATGTGTTCTCACTGCCAGGAGATGCAGCAAGCCAGGTGGGTCTGTTGCGGTAATGCAGCAACGGAGGGGGATTTTCTACTATGTGGGTTTCACTCTGAAAAAAACAATTATAAGATATTATGATTTTACTTTTAAAAAAGTGCAAACCAAGTGTTAGGTGGCTGAATTGGCCTGGGAGGCACTGCATGTTTCAGACCCATGGCTAACTCAATCTGCCGCTACAGATGTGTGTGTGTAGTCTGTTGTAGAAAAGGATGGTAGGCCTTCACTTTATGGTAAAGCACAGATGATGATGCCCACTTCATTTCTTGCTTTGCTTTCAAACTGGCAGTTGCCCGTGGACTCTAGGGCACAGCTTCATCCAAAGGATCGTTGGCTGAAATCCCTTGTTCTCAAAAGGGGGGATGGCTGGGAGGTCTTCCTGTTAAATACGCACATGGGCATCATTCATGGGCTCAGGGTGACGGCTTATTTCTTTAGCAGCTGCAGTATTAAGCAGAAAAATGGGATTAGTTGGGTTTTCAGTCCAATTTAGCAACTGGAAATGAAGATGCCAACCAGTTTACTAAAATAAGCCTGAATTTTTACATCTTTCTTGGACAAATTTCCAAGCTTTGCAAAGACATCTGCAAGGGACAGTCATTGCAGACCTCTCCATACCCTTCTTCTCTTCTCCCATCACCCTGGGGATTTGAAATGTCATGAAGCAGAATTAGAGAAACAGTAAGTGGAATTTATGAGTAAAAGTGAATGCTAAGTGATCTGGGAGCCATAATACTTGTAATGGTTAATGAAGATTTCTTAATATCCTATTGGACATTAGCTTTCAGTAATGCTTTGTGAGTCTTATTAAAGGCATCAGCAGTAGACCCTGTTCCGTATAAAGCAGAATTTGCACCATGTATGTACGAGCTGCTTCCTCAGCAGATTTCCTTCTTCATGTGACTTGTGGAGGCCTCCATTGCCTGGCACTCACACTGCCCTTTACTGACTGTTATTCCCCCCTCTTTTTTCCCAGCGTGGAAATGTGAAGCAAATTTCTCCGGAAGTCTCAGCAGTGTTTATAATGCATCATTTTGTTGTTCTTCTTTTACAAAGCTCTCCATTACTTTGGAAAATAATTGTGAAAATGCATTCAGCTTTTTAATGCAGTTTCTTATTTTAGAAGCTAAGCATTTCCTTGGGTTATTGGTTTGGGGTTTTTTTTCTGTTTTCCATGACCCAAAAGAAGTTGGTTATGTGGGAGTTCACAAAAGACAGCCATAATTAAAGCCGGGGTGGGAGGGAGAAGACCGAAAAAAAAAAAAAAAAAAAA
>VUYV01000352.1:25238-116175 GCA_008711295.1 Anarhynchus alexandrinus | reverse complement strand
CAAGCCTGATTTATCTTCAGTCATGTCTTCTCCAGGTTACTGTCCTGAGAGAGCAATTTGCAGGCAGAATAACTATGTTTATGTGAGAGTGGCAAGGCAGCTCTGATTACTCTGGACCAAATGTTATGAGAAAGACTTAACAACTTGGAGAAAAATACAAATTTATAAATATTTGTGAAGAAAGATGCGATTTCGTTAGGAAGGAAACTTTAATCCTGTTTTGTACTGACACTAAATATTCTGTTTGTATTTTAAAGCTATAGTCTATACAGTGTATATCTCAGGCACAAGAACAAGAATTACTAAAAAACACCACTGCTTGATTGAAAATTAAAAAAAATGCAGATGTCATCTTAGAGCTACTCAAGTAATTACCATAGGTATCCTGTTTCAAAGGACCAACATGGAAATATAAAACACTGAATGCACATTCCTGAGCTATTCGCTAACAAGAAATGGTTCTGATCTGAATGTTTTCTGCAGATGTGCTCCCTATAGCTTCGTTCCTCATGTTCAGCTTTTAATTTTTTTAAGGTCAATTTGTATTTTAGAACATCAGGTATTCTGTTTCTACCTTGCAGATTTCCCAAACTTTTTTCTGTATTCCTTTCACTACAGGAATAAACCAGGTATGGTTTTCTTGTATTCTGTGTGATGGAGTATGACCACTGTTTCAGAAGATGGCCTTACATTACCACTTCACGTTCTTGGTACTAGAGCCTGAAGTTGATTTCATGAAAAGGGAAATCACAGCCACGTTTGTCTCTTGGGGCATTCATACAACTGAATCTAGGCTCTTAGATTAATAAATTACCCTTTGGCTAGTTCCGCAGTAAACTCAAGAATGCATAAATTAATTAGATTATTAAAAATGAGTTCCCAGGCCTGTTACTTTGTGACAGTTCTTGCACGGCCCTGAGGACAACTTTCACATAAAGTAGGTCATTTTGTAAGCAGTGGAACTTGGAAATAGTTGAATAGAGAACAATTATATTTTTGTAGATTTTATGCTACTGCTTAGGTAGGCTTTGTATTGTGATTTATTCAACAAACGTAACTAACAACTCACTTATAGTCACATATGTTCCTGTTTGACAGAAAGGTGGGAGAGTTCTTTAGGTGAAACTTGTGAAACTTCAGGTAGGTAATTTGATGATTTAAAATGTGTATTATAGCCCATTTATATTGATGATTTCTTTCAAAATCTGGGGAAAAGGAATTTGTAACTTTCTACATGTAGTGATTTTCACAAAGCCTTTAAATTGCTTAATTTCATGCCTTCAGAATGGTACCCCATCTTTGGACAGAAATTGCTGGCACAAGATCTGGTTCTTTCCCTGATGGCCCTTTTTGAAACATATCATGCTTGAGATGAAATACGGTGTTTCATCATCATGATAATACAACTAAAAGAAAGGTCAGACTTTGTTGTTTGGTTGGTTGGTTTTTGTTTTGTTTCTTTTAATATTTGCTTTTTTAAAAGAATAGTCCTACTAAGGACTGCTCCTGAAGATCCAGGTCAGATAGCTGAGCCTTTACTGCCATCCCCGTTGGATGCTGGTTCTGTAGCCAACATAATTTTGCTTAAACACCCTCCTTGCATATTAGTTGTCTTACACAGAAGACTGACATTTCGTATATTGATGTGATCAGGGAAGGAGCCGCTGTCAGGAGAGCACTATGCCTCGCCTTCCTCCCACTGGTGTGTGCTGCCGGAGGGATGGCAGCCTGCAGGAGAATCTGGCAAACCAGACCCAGGCTCTAGCTGCTTACACTGTCCCACCTTCCTTGATATGGTGACACAGTGGTTCAGGCAACCGTTAAAGAGGGAATGGGATGGATGAAATCTATCATGCCTAAAGGAGATTTTTTTTTTTTTTTTTTTTGGAAACTACTTCTGGCTGCCTGTGTTTTCCCTGTTGGGAGGACAGCAGTCCTTGTCCTTTATACACGATATGTTACTTTGAGATAAAAATACCCTGTTAACTTGATTAGGCAGTTATTCCGTCTCACTGCTCTAGTACTTAACCTTATTCCTGCAGAAATTAAATTAAAAAGAACCAAACACACAAACAAACAAAAAAAGCCCCAAAAACCAACCCTAAAACCAAAACTGCTTTTAGTGATGCTGTGGAGTAACAGGCAGATGTAGTCTCATCTTCTGTGTTTGTACTTGAGCAGAGTAAAACTGTGAACGGGCTTATGGTGGCATGGCAAAGTGCACTTTGCTGTCTCTCTGTGAATAAAAAATTCTGCCGACAGCAAAACAGAAGTGGTTGTTGCATTTAAACTAGTAAGTGCTTAAGGTGGACAAGGAAGCAGCTTAGAAGAAACCGTAAGTCCAACCCTGTTTACTCTGAGGTTTTACAGTATGAGCAGCTATATATCTGCTGTAATTAGACAAGAGAGACTTTAGAGAGCTGATGTGGTAAGCAGAATTTGCCTGGCAGGCCTGAGATTTTTGGTTTGGTTTTCTTATTGCGTGCAAGCATATTTGTGTTATAAAATCAAGGACTTGAAAGGCAGTGAGGAGAATGTGGTTGACCATGCAGCCTTATTTCTGTTTACATAGGCTTCTGCCTTCCCTGCGTGCAGAGGAAAGCACACAGAGAAAGCCAGTGTGCGAGTGCTCAATTAAGTCTGTGTTAATGCACGGAGCCCTGTGTGTGAATTAGGGTCGAGCAGGCTACCTCATGTCTGGCACTTTTTCTGATTGCTTTAATTACAAGGTAAATGGCAGTCTTCCGTGAAATTCCAGATAAAAAGCACATTAGGAATTTTTTTTAAGAGAAGAGATCGTGTACATATGAAGCTTCTTGTGGGCGAACCAACCCCACTGGCCACTGTACTAAAACCAGCTCATGTTTCTGCCACTCTCAATATAACAAGCACTTGGGATACTATACTGGGATTTTTGTATATACCCTGCTCACACAGAAAAGCAGTGAGTGCGTGACCAGGAGTGACACCGCAGCAACATCTTGATCACTTCTCCCTCTCTGCCCCCATCTCCTTCCCCGTCTGTGGACAATGCCTAGAATGTTCATAGTCTCCTCACACATCTGTTTGTTGTTGTTTTGTTTTGTTTTTTCCGTAGGATAGGATCAGTAAAGAAAGAAACTAGTTTGAGTGTTGAAATGTATGCTGGCTTTGCATGCTTGGAGGAAAAAATGAAGAGGTGTAAAAGGCGCTTAGGAGAAGAGGACAGAGCATTTGCCTTTTAGCACAGGACTTAAGAGTTGCAGGGTGGGCAGACAGTTTGAAAACGAGAACTAACAGGATGCCAGGATTAATGGATCGGAGAGGCAGGAGTTAGGGTGAAAGAGTGGGAAGGAGTTTCATGGCAGGAAACTCTTGAACAGCAGCTCTGTGTGTAGTAGTGAAGCAGCCGAGGTGTTGGAAGGGTGGAGGACGATTTGTCAGATGGGCCCTAAGAAATAGTTTTAAGAGCAGTATGTGAGACTCCTCGATGAGGCTGAGGGTTGATGCAGACAGCTAGTGAGGCTGCAGCCATTAAAAACTGAAGGATGTTATGGATGGATGCTAGGTGATGTGGCTGAAGATAAGAAGTATTATGTCTTTGGAAACTTGTCCTCAGGGGTTAATTAAAAGAATTCTCTGGCTAGGTTGGAAGATGCTCAGCCTGGGATTATTTATTTATTCTAAGTAATAGGGTGTGGTTTTGCTTTTTAAGGATTGATTACTTCTCTTTTCTTTTAAACTGCAGGGTTAAAAGGGTTCTCTCTTCCCAAGTGGCATCTGGAAATGAGTGCAAATACCAGAGATGTTATGCTGATTAAGTTGCAGAAGCAGATACCTGGGACTTGTGGTACAGGGCAGAACCGTTCTTTCTTGGTCACCTTGCTCTTTCTCAGGTTGGCCCATTACACTGAATTTGGAAACTGCTCCAATGCAGCTAGTGCTGAGTTTGACTTTCTCTTCATAAGTCTTTTTGAGCGAGTGAAGGAGTTGCTTAGGTTACAGAGAATGGCAGGAAAAGTTGGGATGCCAACTAGCCCTGTGCCTTCGCTTCTGTGTGTAGAAGTGCCTGTGTGGTTGAGAAAGCCAGGGGCCAGTGGCTGAGCTTGGTCAGGCATGGCAGGGTATGGCTGAAGCAGCAGAGACGTGGCAGAGAAGGACAGGCGCTTCTGTTCACCGGGGGAATGCCTGGACTGGACTGGAGGGGTGATGGTTCCTGGCCAGGGGGCTGCCACGGGGAGAGCTGCGGGCCTGCGTTAGGCAACACTGACTGTGTAAACACGCGAGGACCCTGATATTTGCAGTGGTAGGTGAAGCACAACTATGTTTTGCATTTACTTGGTAACGAGGAGAGCCCAGTTCATATTTCATAACTTTCTCTGAGGATAGCTTAGCCAGAAGAACAGCACTATTCCTGCGTAATGACTCTGAGGAAAAGTAGAAGAGACTAGGATGTGGTGGCTGGGAGGTGTGCCAGCGTGGCAATATACGGTTCATCTCTTGTGAAACACAGCAGCTGCTGCCTGCAGATTTTGGACCTCAGGGGCTCTCTGGAGTAGTCAACTTGACCACACATAGCGTGGCTTTTGTGTTGGTGTGTTAAAATCTTTCTAGAGCTTGCACAGCTTCTGTTCTCTGCCTCGCTTGTCCATTCGGTACAGGGGTTATGCCCATGCCTCTAGTAATTCTTTGTCCATGCAAGAAGACTGCAGAGCTGACGTACCAGAGGTTTACTGTGCTTTATGGTGACAGTGAGTCTTGTTTCACCTGGTAAGCCTACATGTCTAGTCAAGAGTCACGGCTAGAGCAGATGCACACAAAGAAAAGGTTAAAAATCATAACTTGGTCCAGCAGTTGCCGAAGAAACGGGCAAAAAAATAGGACAGCTCGTTGAAATGAGTGGGAGTGTAAAGGTAATAAGCATCCATAGTTGCATGTGTTAAGTGTGTGCAATTTAATGTCTTTTTTCCCCCCTTTATTTGTAAATAAGAGAGTTTAGGGGACAGTCTTTCCCCAAGAGTTTGAGGCTCGTGTTCTTTTTTCATGGAGGTTTTTAATTTGACATCAATTTTATCCTTTAAGTTACCTGACTTTGCAGCAGAAAGTAAAACAAATAACCTGACTTTTAAAAATTCATGCTTCCCAAGTCCCACTTCTGAGTTTATATATTAATCAATGAAGATTCAAAATTACCTTATACTAAGATCCTCTATAATAATGTAAAGTACTTGTAAAAAGCAGTAATAAACTAGAATGTTTTGACATGAAACGTGTAATAACTTGAATCTGTGTATAGCTGTCTGCTTTGCAGATCCAGATTGCAAGATTGAGAATGGGGTATTTCATTCAGGGCTGGCTGTGCTTGTGTCATTGCTGCTCTTGTGGTGGTGATGCTGCTGCAGCTGATCTGCGACAGCTGTGACTCTGCAGCGTCACTGCTTCCGAAGTCATGGGTTGGAAAGCTTGCAGAGATACTGTACGTGGACACGCAGAAATAATTATTGTATACTTCCTCTGCATGGGCATACCAAACCCTTGAAAAATGAGTGCAGTGTGTCTGCTTGTTACTGCTCTTCAGTAACGTATCTACAGGAAATACTGGGAAGCAGCTGATCTTTTGTGTCTTTCTGTGGTTTTAACATGTAGGTTACTTTCTGCCCTCTGACAGAAAAACCCTCAAAAGGATTTTATTTATTTAAAGATACACTCTAGGAAGGAATAGAAATAGTTTTGATCCAACTATAATTTGTTAATCTGGAACTGCGTGCTTCATAGTTGAAGCATTGTTTAGCTATCCTTCAGATATACTTGCTGTCAAAGGATGTTTTCCACAAGCAATTTTAAGACCACATTCTTCCTAAACACTGGTTACCAAATGTGTATATTCTTTTGTGCTTGCAGTAACTGTTTGCAGACTACTTCACTGAAGTGATAAAAAAGTTTCATTTGTGATTTTTGTTTACAATTTTAAAAAGCAAATTGATAATTTCTGTGAAAAGTTCTCAATACTAAAGTAACAGTAAGTATAGAATATTCAAAGTACAAAGTTGCATGGTCCAGTTGGAAGGAAACTTCTCCACAGACCAACTTGTTTGGTTTTTTTTCCTTTTTTGGGGGAAGGCAGGGGAGGAGAGCAAACAGGGAGAGTCTGGATGTCATCAAACTGTATCCTAGTTTCAGATATCTTCCCCTTTCTTTAAGTGTAAATCAAAGCATTCAAATGATTCAAGTTGCTAAAGATGCAACTGCTGAAACCATCCTAATTTTTGTTCTGACTATTTACAGCAGTGATTTCTTCATTTCTTTTATCTGTATGATTATTCCTTTCTAGCATTTCTATGGTCAGTCTTGTGTTTAGTTTTTAAAATACATACTGTAACTGACTGCCTGAGACAGATTTCAAGCAGAATGCCAGCTTGTAAATACCTGTCAGATCTAGGGTGCATTAGCACCAGTTCTTCAGTGGCACATTGCGGGGAGACTGGACAATGTGGTTTTGGAGACACTGGGCAACCTTTTCTCGTTGTGAGAGTAGAGTTGAGCCTTAAATTTTAATTCAAGCTGGCTTCAAAGTCTTGCCGTGCCAGATGCTGAAGCTTAGGGTAAAAGGAAGATCTAGAAACCAAATGTGCAATCTAATTTAAGCCAAGATATCATGAGTAGGTACAGCAAACAAATGAAGGATTAAGGAAAAAGATTAAAAGGAAATTATAATAAGAAAATGTGTCCACTTCAGGTTGATACAGCGTTTGGTGGCAGTTAAACTAATACACATCTCTGATTTGGAACAGTCAGAATTCAAACTGATGTGGGATGCACTTTGGAGAAAAAATACTAAGGTGTTTAAATAAAAAATGGCAATTGATTACATGTTAATTTTGCACCTTAATTTTAAACAATATATTTTTTGCCTCTTGCCCAGGTTCGCTGCCATTCCACGTTGTTAGTGAAGATGGGTGCTGATTATGCTTTACATTCTTTAGTCTAAGATACTGTTTCTTTTTCCTTTGTTTTTTTTTTTTTAAATGCATGTTAAAGTGTAACACCACCCTGTATTTTACAAGGGGTGCATGTGCAAGTGTGTGCATGTGTGTTCCATTTAATGGTTTCCATGGATGGAGCATACTCCGTTAGTATCTCAGACGATTTGTTACTCTGCAACAGTCTTGTTCTCTTCCCTGTGGTGATTCTGCTTTTGGAATATATAGGAAAAGATCCTCAAGTTCAAGCAGAAGTTAGCATACATCTGTACCACTAATTCCAATCATGATAGTACTTCCAAATTTATATATACTTATTTCTATTGTTACTGTTATTTTAATTGTGTAATAAAAAAATGCAGAAGAAAATAGAAATTGTTTCACTAACCTAATCATCAGCTAACCTTGTAAACCTTTCAAAAATTTATTTGAAAACGTGATAAAAGAAGCAGTATTCTGAATGGTCTGAATACTCTAGAAGATGATGGGCATAATGAATAATATCAAGAGGTGACATACAATGCTTTTGAATCTAAATGTCTTTTAGTATCAGAGATGACTGTCTCATATGATTATGCTCAAGTTTCACTTCAAGATTGCACCAAGATGTACAGAGTTCATTTGCTTCTGCTGAGCATGTGTGACTGGGTGAAGAAACCTGTTATATAATCATATATTGGGGATTGAGTTTAAAAGAAAAGAAAGAAAATAAAGTATCTGTCTTAGAGATTTCAATTGCATTTAATACTGGTATTTGAGCGCTGGCAGAGGTTACCCAAAGAGGCTGTGGAGTCTCCATCCTTGAGATATTCAGAAGCTGTCTGCACACAGTCCTGGCAACCAGCTCTTGGTGCCCCTGCTTGAGCAGGGGAGTGGGGCCAGATAACCTCCAGAGGTCCCTTCCAACCTCAACCAGTCTGGGATTCTGCATGGATCAGGACGATCATGAAAGATGACTAGCATCGTTCATAGGACATGTTTCCAAGTATCATTGCAGTGGCTGAGTAGGAGTATCCTTGTTAAATAGACATTTCCCTGTTTTAACAGAGAAACCTCTAGTAGTGGGTAGGCTACTTGGAGAAGTACCCTCGGGGTCACAGTTGTTCAGTCTCAACACCTTGGCAACTCACTCTTGTTAGCTATGTATGTGATAAATTAAGACATTTGCGAATTTTAAATTTCTGAAGGTGGTTGTACACTGCAGCCAGGCTTGGTCATACTAAACGGACTTTTCCTGGAGTTGAGCACTTCCTCTGTGCAGGATACACGTTCTCATCATTGCTCTTTCACTCTTCTTTGAATCTCTTCCAATTTATCCAAGTCCTCCCAAATTGCTGTCCCTGTCACTGGGCCTGCTATTGCACGAAGGGCCTCACCTCCCCATGTGCCTGGGAGCTGTGCCTTCCTCTTGCCTGCAGCGTACTGCGAGGAGCTTGTGTTGGCTGGTGGCTGTCATCTGCTGCCCTTCCTCAAATGGTCTCCTCGACCTGTGTGAGCGGCCCCAGCCCAGTGCTCCCTGTGTGCAAGGAGCTTGGGGTCCCATCTGCCTGTGCCAGCCATGCCCAAAGGCCTCTCTGCTGGTCTCCTTCCTTCTCACGGGCGTCAGGGGCAGCTGCGGTGGTGGTGGTGGCCCAGCCGCTTCATTGCTTTACTTTTTTTTTCTCTGTCTCCCAACTCTGTATCTGTTTGGTTTTCCCAGATTTGTTTCAAAATAATTCCAAATCTCCTGTTAGGTAACACATATTCGAGGAGGTTGTTGTAACACTGTCACCGTTTTACCATCAACACCTTTGTATGTAGACAAATCAAAAATGCCCTTTGTTTCATTAAGAACATCTACATTTTAATCCTAAATCCATGTGTCATCAGACTTGGTAGTGGTAAACACAAATGTAAACAAGCTTGCATTAAATTGTGAGTAGCCTGAATGCAGAGGCTTTTTAGATTTTTGTTTCTAAAGTCAGTATATAAGGAAACTTAGTCATGAAAACGGAATTTAATGAAAATCTAGCAGTAACTTTTGATCGCCAGTTTTAAAGAAACCAGTCCGTTTCTTCCACCACTTCTTGCTCTGCAACAAGTTGTGACAACACTGGAAGTTTGGATCTCCTGTAACTTTCTAGAGCTGCTCGCTCTGACTCTCTGGAAGGAGCAGTGGCTCATTAAGGGCACTATAAATAAATAGGAGGCTCATTTTTCTGTGCCGTTAAGTAGGTCCCACTTCAATTCAGAGCAAATACCTTATGTAAGTCTAGCGAGGGGAACCTTCCTCAGTGCGTATGTGTTGCTGGATTTAACCTATTGATAATGAAATTCAAAGCCTGTTTTCTCTTGTGAAGGGTGGACGAAGCTTTGTGTGAGTTGTCAAAGGCAATTAGGAGTTTAGTAACTGATGTAGACACAGAAGAGGAGGCTTCTTTGTATTTCTTCGTCCTTGTGTGCTTTTGACAAATACTGTTAACTACTTAGAATTTGGTACGCTGTACTAACCAGTACTTAAAATGATGGGTTTGGGAAATAGCAAAAATAAAAATAATATATTAATTTTTTTCCCCACCGATCTTATTGTTTCAATAAGGTTCTATAGTACTAGTTCACTCTTACTCATGAGAAATTCACCTCAGGAAAGCCACCAAGTGTGTCTGTGTTCTCATGGATCAGAATCCTATTTTCTATCATTTTAAAGCTATGTACATGTTCGTGTGGATGCATAAATTGCTTTGAGTTTTTTTTTCTTAATTTCCTTTTTCAACATTCCAATCCAACCACTGTGAAATTTTATTTGTCTTCATTTAAAACATTTACTTTCTCTGTACATGACAAGTGACACTTAACCTTGAGAAATGTTAAAATGTCCCTGACGAGAACGTGTCACTGTGACACTGTGATATATCAAGCGCGTGGTTTGTGACGACATCCAGTATTATGTAACCATGGGCTGTAATTATTCAGATGTGATGTCTGCAGACGTATGAACTTGGAAGAGTGCAGCATGATGATGCTAAAGGCCATGTCCAAAGAAAATCAAATCTCTCTCTTGCATCTTGCTTCTTAGCTCTTGAGGCAGCTGTGGTGCCTTGCAGTGTAAGATTTACACAGCAGCTGAGGTGTGAAATTTCCCACCGCAGTGACATCCTAATTCATTTTGGCAGTGCTGTGACAAGAGTCAGGAGCGTGTGCAGACCTGTTTGGTGGAACTGAGGGGACCCAAGGGAAAAGAGAAAGAGATTGAAGAGGAAAGGGGAGCTTTCCTTGAATTTGCAACCTTGCTGTTTTGGTTCAGAGTTCAGTATTTGAAGCACTGATGGAGCAGGGGGAGCAGCAAGTTCCTCTGAAGCCGCTTTCTGTGAGTAGTGTAAAAATGGTGGTATATTTGTAACGTGGATGATGACCATCGGCCCTGGTCACCTGCTGACAAAAAGAACAAAGCAAAGCTACAATCTTCTGAGTGCAGGAAATGTTCACTCTTAAGATTTCAGTTCTGCTCCGTGGGCTTGAAGTGAACTGTGTCTCATGTGCTGGGTTAACATAGAAGGTTGCATGTGAAGCCTCTGCACACGCTTTAACCATCCGTTGTAGTGAGCTAAGGGTGCTCCCGAAGTTGGCAAAAACATACCAAAGAGCTTTTGTGAAATGCTTATGCAAAGCAAGAGATATCTGATTAAAGAATGCTGTTTTGTAATAAAAGGCAAGGTTAATGTTCAATCTCTTTAGCGTAAAGAGCATTGTTTAAGTAGTGTTTCTCTCTGTAGTCATTTCCTTGGCATGGTTATTGTACCTGGCCTTGTTTTGTGCATTAAGCTGTTAATATAGTTCCATTTTATAATTATACTAGCTGCTTCCTGTCTCTTAATGGAAGTAAGAAGTTGTTACCATGCCTGTGGACCAGGACACACTCGTTCAAAGACTACTGATCTCAAATCTGAAAAGTCTGTACCGTTGTTTGGTAGTGTCTTTTAAAGTTTGAAACTTTTACTTGAGCTGCAGTTAGATAGTTTGCTTGCTTCATTTTTGCCACAGTTACATTTTAAACTTTGGGTCAGAGGAGTGCCAGGAGGCACCGGCCCACTGGGATGCTGTGGGCTTGGGGGAGATACGGGATTGAGACGAATCCGTTTTCCTCAGGGCAGGGCTGGTGTGAAGGATCTTTTACAGTGGTTTTCCAAGCATCAGTTTTGGACTCCCAGAATTCACCCGGTCTCCACCCAGCTCTCTTTAGTTGGGATTATGCTCCTTTTCTGGAGGGTTACTATTTCTGTTTTTCTTTTCCACTGGTAGGTATGAGTAGACTGTAGTTTTCAGTTCACCTTAATCCTCAGATCTAACATACTTGGAGATTGGTAAGGATTGCTTGAGGAAAGGCAAAGGAAAACTAGTCTCTTCTGAGATTGATGTTCGGGTTGATAGATTGCCAATTTGAAAAATCAAAAGCGAGAGCCACAGGCTGAGCTAGCAACTGGTGTGGTGCGATGAGAGTTGGGAGTGTGGAGTGAAGCAGCTGGGGCTGAGCATCTATGCTGGGCGTGCTTTGCAGACTTTGCTTTGGCTAGCTCTAGCCTGGTGGCGTGGACTAACCCTCCGTTAGGTGTGCTCCAGGAGCACCATATTCTTGTTAAATATTATCCATAAGGAGCGCAGTTCGCAGGCTCTCGAATCCCTCCGCAGCTGAACTGCAGCATAGCGTGAGGTAATGTGCTCCCAATGAACTGAAATGCACATGTAGATGAACTCAGAAGCTGACTGGGAAGTGGGTCTGCACAAAAAATCAGTGGCTAAGACTTCCCTTAGCAAAAAAGACCCAATGAGCCATTACTGACAGTAAAATTAGAAAAGAGGGGTGGGATAAAGGGACCGAGGCAGATAAAAAGCTGAATATGTAGCTTGATGGAAGTTGTGGCTTGCCAATAAATTAGCCATCCAGTTTGCTGGTGGCATGGTTGTGGATGTAGAAGTGTATTGCAGTATTAAGAGCGGATAGTATTTTGATCTCAGCAATTTAGGGAAGTTGGAAATATGTTTATATTGGTGATGTAAGCCTAAATATGAATAACTGATTGAACAGACTGTTGAATACAGACTGCAGTGGGAAAGAGTTACGATGTTTGTTAAAATGATTGAGATAAATTAACAGTGTGCCTTTATGTTTTCAATGGATGGAGATTAGGCTCAATATATGGAGTTTTGCGAAGACAGCGATAGCCTAGACATGGAGGCAAGGGTATTTTAGTCAACCGTGAAATACGTGTTTAGGTGATCTTTAGCTTAAGCAGGTATAACTGGACAAATTATATTTTAGCAGCCAGTTGTTACCACCATCATATTCTGAGCTGGCAGCCACATGTTTTTATTGATGAACAAACACACCAGCTTTCCAGGTAAGTGCACGTACTCATACCATGAAGTAAATTGAAATGCATTATACAGCAGAAGAGGGAGAAGATAGGAAAATTAGTATTGTATTGTGATATCCACGTTACAAATGTGTAACTATATTGCATGACCCAGAGTGCATACTTGTGATAACACTTGTCTTGTTTATATTTTCAATGCTAGGTTTACCCTGAATTACAAATCACCAATGTTGTTGAAGCCAACCAGCCAGTTACGATCCAGAACTGGTGCAAGAGGGGATGGAAGCAGTGCAACGGTCACCCACATATTGTGGTTCCCTATAGGTGTTTGGGTAAGTGATAGTTTTTCAGTCTGTTTTTTTCCTGCTCTTTGTTTTTTTCAGTCTCTTAATGAAAAAGATAGTCTACACTATTATCCTTTATTTCTCTGTATTATTATCTTCCGTGAGGTTGATTTTGTCCAATGGTTGTCCTTTGGAACTACATTTGCTACAGAGAAAATACTCTTGTTCTTCCTGATGCTGTTTTAATGAGTGACTGAAAACCAGGCTTCTGCCTAATCCCCTGACTTTTGTTCTCTCCCTTCTTTTCCTCCCGTATAGACATGCATGTGTGTGCCCAGTTTACAGTTTTTTGCTATAAGCAAAATAAATATTTTTCCCATTGTTTTTTTAATATCTAATATTTGGTCTCTGACTGTGAAAGACAATGTGAATCTGTTTTTATTGAAAGCAAGTAAAAGCTAGATTATAAAGTCCCATGTTTCTTCCTGCAACTTTATTTTTGTAGCCATTGTTTGCTATTCCCTCCTGTGTCCTTGGTGCTTTGAATTGATTTACAAATTTAAAAGGGAGGTTCAGTCCTTCATTTTTTTCTTAACCTTTACTTTTCTGTTAGCTGTCTGTCAGCATTCAGAAAACAGAATCAGTTTAATTTGTTGTTTTCATTAACATTCTAGGCACAACATTTTCTTGAGATTATTCCATGAGCTATTTAAATATGTTGCTTTACCACTGCCATTTGAATTGTAGTAAATTGGCTGCCTAGTTTCATGTTTAAATACTGGAGTTCAGAGTTGGAACTTGCTTTTCTACTAAGCCAGGGCAGCTAAAATGTTGTGTGGAAAGCAACTCAGGCAGTTATTCTGTGAAATAAATAATGGAAGAAATCCGGAAAATATGCAATCTTTCTAGAATTTTTGTTCATTTGTGTAGAATAGGTAAAACACGTGGCACATTCTGCTTAATGCCCAGGCAGTGAGTGTGCCAACTCACAACAAAGCTAGGACTGCAGACTAAGCATGTTATCACTATGTTCAAAGGTACCAAAACACCTTTTTGTGCAGATGTGCAAAGTCTATGCTTAGAAGTATCAGGAAAATGTTATTGCTCAGTAGTTTCTAGATCTGATGTTTGTATGCATACAAAACAGGTGTTTCTAGACCTCTGCAGTATATAGTTGTTGATGCTACTGCGGGTAAGAATGACGAGTTTATTCTGAGCAAAAGTGTTCTAGGAGAACCCAAATTCAAGACTTTTGGTGGGGGGAAGGACCTGCCTCTAATAATGTGATTCCTTACTACAGGAAGGACCCTACTGTGTGTTTCCCAGACTTCTACATGAGTTGAGTTGGTCACTTCCACCAAAAGTTTTTGTGCTATAAAGGACATGCTGTTCTACCCATTTGTTGCTGTGTTTTCTTTAGTTTTCCACATTCAAGATAAAAACTTCAGCTTGTAGTGTTGATATACTTGCAGAGACAGATAAGCAACTTGTTAGAGGTGGGGCAGAACTGTGGTCTCACCTAGCTTCATCACGATATATTTGATCAGATTCCATGTCAGTGCACTTGCACTAATTAGAGATGTGGCAGAAGAAGATCAGACTAGTGGAACTATAAGAACTAATTTTTATTATTTATTGTATTGTTATCATAAGCAAAGCTCTGAATTATAATCAGGGAACTATTATGCTCAGGACTCTCTGTACTTATGTAGATTTGGTCAGTGCCCTGGAGAACTTACAACCTAATTTAAGATAAAAGACAATGTCATCACAAAAGCAAATGAATATAAATTGGCCATGAATAAATTTAATCTGGAAATTATAAGGAAGTTTCTGCAAGAGTGAGGAGCTCCAACAGTCTTCTGGTAAAAGGAATATGAAGTCTAGTAATTTAGAAGGAAGTCTTTACTTTTATGAACAGGATTATATGCATTATATGCAGTTCCCTGCAGGAGTGAGGAACTGGACTTGGACTTTTAAGGTGTCTTGCCTGAGTTGTGATTTTGAATGAAAAATTATCAGGAGTTAAATGTCTGCTATCTTAGGTAGCAAGGTATGCTTTGCTTGCTGGAGGCAAAAATTTTAAAGACATTTAAACACCTCATTCCCATTAATGCTTTGCCCTTAGCTCCTATTTTATATTAAAATCTCCCCCATGTGCTATTTTTTTGTCTGATTTTCTTGTAATTGAGGCGTATGCAGTTATGTCTGCCTGTGTTTGTTTTTTTCATCCTTCTATGCTGCTATTCATCTTTTGACCCTGACTAGAATAAAAATAATAGAAACAAAACCCTTAGATAGTGATGTTCCCAAGAGTTTACTGTGAGAACAGTGGCCACATAATTACTTCCGCTGGAGGAAAAATGGTGAACGTAGCCATTATCTGTCATTTCTCCATCAACCAGCCTTCTGCTTGTTGTGTGTAGTTAAAGTTGGACTTTCTTGCATGTGGTGAAAGTGCATTAGAGGAGGCTGGAGGATTGGGTCTTTTTCTCACATGTGAGGCTGGGAGTACAGCCCATCATGGTAAGTCAGGCTTGCTAGTACCCAGCAGCTTGGTGTTCATCTATTGCAGCCCACATCCTTTGGCTTGCTGCCTTCACAGTGGTGAAGCTGGTCATAAGATGAACAGATCCTCTGAAAGGAGAGGAAGTCTTGAAGGAAAAAAAAAAAGTGTAGTTTGGGGTTTTTAAGGAAGACTTTGTTTACTTTTCTGGTTGGACAGTTACACTCTTAATTTATTGCTTTGTTTTGTCTGTAGTCTAAAAGTTGTGGTCAAATACCTTGAATACTCTTGCTGCCTTGTATGTCAAGGCAGTAGACTGGAGCCAGGGAGTTGATTGAATTCAGTCTGTCAGTCTCATAGCTTTGACAGATTATCTTCTTTAAATAATTTTATGCAATATCATGTTTGGGTGTTGGGTTTTTTTTTTCATTTTGGTAACTAATCTTGTAGCCTGCACAGACAGGTCAGTATTGGGATACTGATTTTATTAACTATCACCATAAGCAGTACTATGTCTGTCTTTGAATACTTTCTTCTAAATCTTATTTGTTACAGAGTTGAGGAGTCCTGAGAGCTTTTTTTTTTTTTCATTTCTTTTCTTTATCTCCTGCTATTAGTACTTCAAGGTTAAAATACAATTTTTTTAGAAGTTGGATCTTGCCTGGCAGCTCTGCATGTGCCTCCATTATCCGTGATGTGTTAGCTGCTAGTGGGCAATTTCAGAATTTGAGCACTGGCAGTGCCCATTCCTCAATAATTTTAGTGCAAGTAGACCCTTGATGTAGACCACCATTAAATCCACTGACTCTGGTAAGAATTAAGATGCCAAAAGAAAGTTTGGTGGTTGGCATCCGATTGCAGGGTTGAGTATTATAAATTTTACTTTGCTTTGAGAATCACTGTCAGTATCTTGAGTCAGCTCATAGCTTCTTCCGTCTTGACATTTGTTTTCTACAGAGGTGAGAAACAGTGAGTGACAGAAATGTGTCTGCTTTTGGGCCAGAGCATCTTCACAGTCCATTTGCATCCCAGTCTTCAGGCGAGGCTTTCCGAGACGTGTAGAGAGCATATCACTTGGCTGCTCCATTAGTTTTTTCTCTGAAGCTCGTGCGTGATGGTATTTACTGCAGCTATTTGTAGCAATATACTTTCGTAATATTGATCAGATTTATTAGATTATACCGCTTCATATTTTCTTTTCTTAGGTGGATGCAACTAAAGCATAAAAGAAATAAATAAGACAAAATGAAAGCCCTTTATTTGAGTCAGCTGTGTCTTTACAGTGACCACATAAATACGCCCCCTAAAAATGTTCCAATTGAAGCCAAAGAAGAAAGCATTGCTGGTTTAATTGAAGGTACAATTTTGTGCCTGCGTGCAGGGCTTTGCAATGTTCTTAAAACTGCAAGCTTTGAGAAAATCTTCGCATGCAATAAATCTGATTTACCGAGGTATTCAGTGCATGCTTCCAGGGACGCGGGACATTGCTGTACAGTTTCAGTTCATTGAAGGGGGGAAACTTCTTGTGAAAAGCAAATTGTTGAGTAAATTTTAGTTACCTTTCTGAACACGCTGAAGGCATTTGCCTTAAAACTATTTTTAACTTCCAGGTTTTAGAAAATCACATCTTCCAGTGGTGCTTATTATGGCTCGAAGCTCTGTTATGACAGAACTAGGAATCTAGGTGAATATTTAGGTCTTTTGAATGATGCTGTCAGACTACTGTCTTCAAGGGGAAAAAAAAAATATCTGGGTTTGGAGGGTTGGGTTTTTTTAGTAATACAAAGATTAAAGGGTTAAATTTTGCTATTTGATTGAGGAGTGTGCTGCTTGACATATAGCCACGAATGTGTTTTCGGGGCTCAGACAAAGATGATGAGCCATGAGATGTACTGGCAGAAGAACGAAGATCTGCAGTGCTTCCTTGGCACGGTGTGGGCTGTGCGTGCTGGCATCTTCACACCTGCAGCACGCAAACAGCAGGTGCTTTTAAGACCATGCCCTGCAAAATGGTGACAGTGAGCTTGCTGTGGGGCATGGGCTGCAGGATTCCATCAGGCAGTGCCAAGAAGCCCATGACTTCCACTTCATTTTATGGAAACTGTTCTTGAAAAATACCGTGGCTGCAAACCTGCCCTTGTTAACGTTGGAGGGACATCTGCCACTGGCTGCAGCAGGAGGGCAGGATCCCTGCCTGTGTTGGGGCAGCGTGGGCAATAAGCAGTTCTGGTTTGCGCTCTCCTCACTTCTTGCCTGAGGAGAAGCAGCTGGCAAATTAGTGCAGTGTGGGCTGTGAAATGAAGTAATTCACTCTGTGTTCCTGGCTGGCGGCAGGAGCGGGCATCCTTGTCTCAGTGCCGTGGTTCTTTGAATACCTTGGATAAATGTATGCCTGTGCTTTGCTGAATAGATGACATATAATTTACTGTTGGTGAAATACACCCTAGCCTAGCTGCTCATTGTGCACTGTAGCCCTGGAGAGAGAGGAGAAGCTAAATTATGCAGATGTTCGTGGGTCGATCTGTAGGCATGGCAGACAAAACAACTGCGAGGTGGGGTAAAGGGGAATTACCAGAGCATTGATTAACTGCGCTGCATGAAGTGCTTGCTTGCATACTCACATGCGACTCCGTTTTGTTATCCCGTTAATGTATACTGCTAAGCACTCTATTCAGGCAGTGTTTGTAGGATCCAGATGTATTGGAATATCATTATGTATGTAGCCTCTGTCAATCAAAACGTGATTACTTGCAATCGTTTGTTCATAAACAAGTGGATTAGGTTATATAACAAATATATCTTGCTGTTTGGTTATGTAGGGAAAAGCTGGCTTCTGTTTCTGGTTTTAACAAAAACGTCTTTGAAAATACTTATTAACTTGTCATGCTTTATTACTCTAACAGCTTGCAAAGTTAACCAGTTGTTGATGTCAGAAGAAAAGGCGTACTCAAGTTTTGATACGCATGCCTGGCCAATTATACCAAAGAAAACACCAAGGTTATGCCTGGAATGAATCATTTAAATAGAGATATATGTAATTGATAGTTCTTTTGGTTCATCTTGTAGTTTGCTTGCAATTTTAACTGTGAGATTTTTTCACCCAAGTGTGTGAAATGACTATTTACTTCTGCTAAATGGCCGTACTTGCTATTTTTTTCTTCTCAGCTCACTGTCTAGTGCACCTATTTCTGACTGCAATGGCAAAGCTTCTCTTCCAGATACTTTGGAGGCACTTTCCACTGGCTTTTCCATGCAGTGCCTAGTCAACAGAATGACATTAAATAATTGTCTTGGAGTTTTCCTGTCCTCGCTAGTTTAGCTATCTGCCTCCAGCTTGCCTCAGTCTCCACTCAGCCATGTGAGTGATGCAGACAAGCCTCACACCACACTCTTTTCCTGAAATAAAAATATGCACTTCATTTCAGCCTACACGACTACATCATGTCTAGTTTTTCTGACAGCACTAGCTGACAGGAAGGAGAGGATCTCCAAAAAGACTAACAATCTGAATTGCTTAGCGGGGAGACCACGGGGTAGAGAAATCCTAGGCACAGTGAAAGGCGCAACTATTCATTGGGAGAAATATTTCATCTCTCTTCTTTCCTCTCTCACAGACAATATTCCTGCCTACTAATGGTATTTTTGGTATAGTGCTGGGTGGGCTGATGAGAAATCCCTGCTTGTACGGGCTAGGCACGTATTTTTTGTGAAACTGCAAGTGCTGCAGGGATAACAAGGTGTCCTGACACACTGGCTTGCTTCCACTGCAGCAGAGCCTTGGCAGGTGCTCCCTAGCCAGGGACCTGCCCAGGTCCAAAACCGCATTTGGCTGCACACCGGCAGCTCTTTGGTGTTGTGCTGGCAGTCAGTTTTCTCCTGTTTCTGTATCCTTGTGGCTGAGGTAATTGCAGCAAGCTTTTAGGGCCTCAATTCATCACGTGTGTTCTTAAACGTGCTTCTGTGCAGTGATGTAATTAAGACCATGCCCTGACATGCTTCATTGAAAAGAAATGGTTTTCTGTATGTACCTGAACTCTGTTGGCCTGAATTTTATGGTCAGCTTCCGTAATAGAGAAGAAAGTGGCTGTTAAACATCAGTTGGGTTACAGATCGTTCGTACAAACAATAACAAGTTTATCTTTTTATTAAAGATAAAGCAGCTGAATTGGCTTATGGTTCATAACTGTGTCTTTCCAAGTATTTTCTTTGCAGAGCAGGACTGTATAAACCATTAAAGTGGCCTTTGGCATGTTTCAGGGGACAAAATACCATCAGCTGGAGGAAGTGATGGGGAGTGGGCAGAGAAATCCTGAATGAGATTGCTCACCAGTAGCACAAAGACTTCCTCAGGCAGTCACGGATCTGTTTCTGGAGGCTTCCACCTCCTCACTTGAGCCAAACATTGGTTCAGCTGTTGGTTTATCCAAATCCTTGCTAAAGGCATGGAAACCTTGAAGTAAAGAGATAAAGCAAAATTAGTGTTCTGGTGGTGACCAGAATGTGCCTTTATGTGTGGCTAAGAGTAAATACAAACCTTCTTATTTTTGCATAATAAGCCCAGAAGAAATAAATCTGAACTTGTGTATTTCTGTGCATTTTTAGGGTGTACGTATATTTTACTTGTTTGGTGACCGCTTTAAGGCTTTAATAAGAAGAGAATTTGTGGAAAAGGTCAAAACACAAAACCTTCTTGAGATCTTGAATGTAACAGCTCTGCAGATTTACTCCTAAAGCAGTAAAATAATTCCCTATAAGTAAATATTGAAAATGAGGGGCTTATTTGTCCTTACAGTGGACAAAGGAAACCAGAACAGGTGGTGTATACAATTCAGGAACAGCTCACAGGGAGAATAGCGGTCACTGACATGTGGAAGTCTTCCTTCATAGCTATCTATTAAAGACAGCATTACAAATTGTAGTAAATATTTTTTTTTTTTTTTTAATGTTTAGGAGCTTGAAAAGAGAAATCTGTTTCTGCTTGAATGACCAATGCTAGCTGGTCTAAGTTTTCTGTCTCTTACAACTCTGTCCAGGATATCTGAGTGTGTCGGATTAGAAGCAGAATGTTCCTGCTGCTTCTGCAGGGCTTTTATATAAAATGAGTTGACCACAAAAAGTAGTGCTGAAAGAGTATGAGTAAGGTTAAGAAGAACTCAAAAATTAGGAAAGGGGGAAGCTAAGGTGGCCTCCTGACCGTAGTTTGAACCTTCCTGTGCAAGGATTGCCAGGGAGGCAGTAATTGCGGGGTGGCCCCCTATGCCTGCCCTGCCCCGATGTGTATGCCTGAATGAGCTATTCAGTGTGTTCTTCTGACCTCCTGGCTCAGCCTCTCCCACAGCCTTCATTACTGCTTGCCACTCACATCCTGCCTGAAGACAAAAATAATTTTCCTCTCGAAGTTTCTCTAACCTTACCCGAGCACTTCGGAGGCAGAGGTTTAGTTTCATAAAGGTCATGAGGTGAGGAATGTCATCCCTAGTTTGTAGTTGGAAGGCTGGAGAAAGGCTGGGGGGAAGCTTCAAAACCAAAAGTATCTGTTGATTGTCAGGCTCCAAATGGTAAAGCACTTGAAACAGCATGTATGTCTATGTGTGCGTATGTACGTGTGCACACAGAGATTCTTTATGAAGAAGGACCTGGACAGGCTCAAGAAGTGGGCCCGTGTGAACCTCATGAGGTTCAACAAGGCCAAGTGCAGGGTCCTGCACCTGGGTGGGGAGACCACCGGTATCAATACAGGCTGGGGGATGAAGGGAGCAGCCCTGCCAAGAAGGACTTGGGGGTACTGGTGGATGAAAAGCTGGACGTGAGCTGACAACGTGCGCTCACAGCCTAGAAAGCCAACCATATCCTGGGGTGTGTCAGAAGAAGCATGGCCAGCAGGTATGAGAGTGGTGGAACACTGGAACAGGTTGCCCAGAAAGGTGGTAAATGCCCCATCCCTGGAAACGTTCAAGGTCAGGTTGGACTAGGCTCTGAGCAACCTGATCTAGTTGCAGGGGGGTTGCACTAGAAGACCTTTAAAGGTCCCTTCCAACCCAAAGTATTCTGTGATTTGATTTTGATGTGTGCATTCACACGTACACACAACCTGTGAGTAATGCATGAAGCCACTGCATAAGTTTCACAGCTTGATCATTGTACACATCCAGCCTTTGGAACACAGAAACCAGGAACTTCCGAGCAGCTTTGTAGTGCCATAGAGCTGATTCATCCTTGGTTGGGTGGGGTTTTTTTTCAGTGTTTCCTTCAACATACAGTAGTTAATTTTGCAATGGCAGAATTCTGCTAATTAATTAAAGTTTGTTGTTTCCTTAGCCTTTTAGGAAGGAAAGATGGGGAGAGGGAGAGAAAGGAAATGTACATCTTACCACATGTCATTAAATTGATTTGCATGTGGAGCATCTTCCCACAGATTTCTATCACCTGACTGAAAGCAGTGGTAAGATCTCACGCTAAATACATCCTGGTCTCAGAGGAGGATTGAATGTTGCCAACAGATTTGATGCAGTTGTTAACTGCGAAAGAAGAGTCAGTGACAGGAATCACTGGATGTTTCTAAGAGGTGCTAGGGGAGATCCTGAAAATGCATTTCAGTAAGCCTGTTTCGGGGTAGTGGTGATTTTTTGAAGTGCTGAACATCTAGGAATATTGGACTTGTAAGTGAGTATGATATTGAGGAAGAGGCTCTTACAGGTTTTTTTTTAAAGGAGTAGGTAGGCAAATGGATAGTGTGTCTACTTCGATTTTTCAAAAGAAATTTAACAAGGTCCATTACCAGAAGCTATTAAAGAAATTAATCTACCATGGAATAGAAGAGAAAACTCTTATGTGGCTAAATAGGAAGAAAGATAAAAAAGGCAGGAGTTAATGGTCCATTTTCAAGGTGGAGAAAGGTCAGCAGTAGAATCTCAAGGGATCAGTTCTTGTACTCGTGACATTCAAAATATTTGTGATTTTGGAAAGAGGGTAAATCATGAGGTGACCCATTTGATGATGACACTTAAGTTATTCAGGATAGAATTAATAAAGGCAAACTATGAAGAATTTCAGATGTCTGATATTGATTGACTGAAGGTAAAATGGCAGGCAAAAATTGATGTAGTAAAGGCAGTGTACATGGGGGAAGCATAAAATCTTATCTTAGTGTATATGGTGATACTGTGAGTAGCCTCTGGCTTCTCAGGACTGAGACTTCAGGTATTAGTAACTCTGTGAAAACATAGGTACATTAGTGCCAAAAAAGCAGTGTTAGGGATTATTAGGAAAGGAATGGGGAACAAGACATAGAACGTAACTGACCACTGTGTCAATTATGGACTTAACTGTATTTATGAACACTGTGTGCAGTTCTGGTCTTCTCATAAGATATATATATATAGTAGAAATTGAAGAGTTTAAAGAGTGATGGTGAGTGCTTGAAGTATGACATGGCTCCCGTAGAAGAAATGACATGCTAGATTAGAACTTTCCAGCACAGAAGGGAAGATGCCTGGAGGCTCTGACGGTGCTCTGCAAAGTCATGAGTAGCTTGGAGAGGATGGATGGAATGGTCATTCACTCTATCTTTCACAATGAGACCTTGGGTTATCAAATGAGACTAGCAGGCTTCAGGCTGCAAGCAAACAGAAGTAATTGTATGTTTTGTTCTACAGTGTGTATATGAGCTCCTTGTTCCTCTGTCACAGACTCTTGTGGATGCTGAGAGCCTACAAAGGTTCAAAGCCCAACAGGACAGTTCACTACAGGATAACTCATCAGGTGTTAGGGACCTTAGTCTTGTATCTGTGGACGTGGTGGTGAAATGTTGCCTTGGGGAAGCACTGCCACATACTCTTCTGCACTTTACACCCTTTTTTGATGTTATGTTGTAGATACCTGCTGTTGACCACCTGATCTAAAAGGTTTTTTTGGACCAAGATAGGTATTCTTGTGCTTATGTGCATTCCTTTCCCATGTCAAAGAGTGCTTATCTACAGACTTCTTAGCCTCATCCTCTCTAACCTGCTCCTCTCCTGCTTTTCTATATCTCTGAGGGCTGCTGCCCCTGTCCTGTTGTTCTTACTGAGTCTCTCTCTCACTCCAGGTTTTCCAGCCTCCCTCCCTTCTTTGGCTCACCAGGCACTACTGTCTTGTCCATCACCCTTCCACTCAAGTCTCCTTGCCCCCAGGCACTGATGTTTCTTCACCTCTCCTTTCCTTCTGAGTATTCCTCTTCGTAGCTTGGCATCCATCTCCTCTCAGCATGTCCTCTTCTGCTTCCTCTCAGCATCTGCTATCCAAGCCAGTCTTACTTGCATCCGCCCCTCAGCTCTTCATCAGCTCTGCCATGTGTCTCCTATCATCTCATTTCACATCTCACTTGGTGCTACCTGAGCCAGGCAGATAGAGAGAGACCCTGTGATCCTTCCNGGGAAATACCCTTCTGCCACAGCAAAAACATGCTCTGGGTTCTCAGCAGTAAGGTGTACACACCTGTCAATGCTCCATCAAATGTAAAGAAAGGTGTAATTGCCTCAACTTAGTTTCTATTTTATATTTTAATTTTCAACAAATTGCAATAAAATTTGCTTTATTAAAGCATTTTCAATTCTGACTGTTACAGACACAGACTGAGGGTTGTTCCTGATGATGCTTCATTGGTGTTGAAGGAAGATCCTGTTGCTCTGTTTGTCAGATGACCTCACTGCTGTGAGATGTTCTACTTACAGCTTAGCTAAACCAAGATGACTTTGTGTTGTATAACAAAAATGGCCATTGGTTTCCCCATTGGTAGTATCTGATGAATATTTTTTTAATGGTCTTTAATTTCCCTTTTTCAGTGTAAAATGCAGATCTGTGATGCCATGTTTCCTTATGCTGCATTTAATTTTTCTTTTAAAACAAACAAAAAAAACCTTAAATCCTTAAGATTGCACGCACGCGTGCACACACACACACACACACACTCTCTATTTCTATCCCATATGTGGCTGAAGATTTCTTTAGTCTTTATTTGAAGTCCGTTATCTTGTAGGCAGGATGGAAGAACATTATTGTATCTCTTTTAAGTGCTGGCGTTGTTGTTCTTCCTGTGCATCAAATCCAATGTTGCAACTGAATAAAACAGGGAAACTCAGAATAATAATGTTTCAAGTTTTGAAATCCAGAGAAAAAGCCACAGTAGTGGGAAGGAGCCTCTTCGTTATGAGTGATGCTATTGAAACTGCATTTCCAGAGTCTTGTGGGAGAGTGGCTTAGGCTTGTGACATGCTTTTTAAATACCTATTTCTTGACTGAGGCTGCACTCTCCTCTGTCCCACGTATGCAGGGAATAGTGAGCACAGTGGTGATTCCACTTCACCGTTACTTTGTGCAGAAGCAAATGGGTGAATTCTTTGGGAACGCTGGGCTTGGTTCCTTGGGTTTTGTCATTGTATATGTCTGTTACTGCTTCTGGAGTCCCTTTGGGTCTGGGAACAGCTGAACCACCTTTCATTGCATGAAACATAAATTAGCAATGCTTCCAGGCTATCAGCAGCCTCTAGACAAAAGCTGCTATTGTGCACCTTGAGTTCTATGTTATGTCCATGTTTTTTTCATTACTTTCAACAGCATTATTGATCCCATGTAATTTAGAGATGGCCTTGTATTTAAGCTCTGTAGCTTTGAATTTAAGTTCTAAAGTGGTTTCTAGACTTGGTATTTTTTTTATGTCACAATACTTTCACCAAGACATCAGAATTACTTTTCATGAAAAAATGTTTGTTTTTTAAATAGCACAGTAAAATGGTTCTTAATTTGTTAACCATAGCAACAAAATAAATAAAAAAAAATATGTACTATAATCAACAGTATATGTATTAGTTTTTTGTTTTCAGAGTACCGGTGTGAAATAATCTCCATGTTTACCTTTTTAATGTAGTGTCATGGTTTAGGCCGAACTGGCCATCGGGCAAGTGACAGATGCTTCCCCCTACCCCTCTTCAAAGAGAGAGGCAGAGGAGGCAAAAAGAGACTTATGAGTTTAGAAGGAACTAAACTACTTTAATGAAATATTAATAATAAAATAAAAAGAAAAAAATTAAATATATATACAAAACCGTATCAAGCTCCCAGGATAATAGTCATGACACCGGCTGGCACTGGGGCAGTCCCAGGCTGGACTCAGTGACGGACGGGAACTGGATTCCGGATCTGCATTCAGGATCGGGATAAAAGGCAGAGGAACAGACAGAGTCCTCGTCAGATGCTGGCCATTGAAGAAGGAGAGAGAGAGCTGACCCTTTGATCCCTCAGCTTTTATACTGAGCATGATGCAGATGGGATGGAATACCCTGTTGGTCAGTTTTGGGTCACCTGTCCTGTCCGCTCCTCCCTGCAGGTGAAACCCCACTGCGCTTTTCCATTTTTTGACCCTCCAACGGGGTGAGTAACAAAGTTATGTACCCTTGGGTGTTATAGCAACGAGTACAAGCAGGAACCTCTCTGCATACCATGCCTGGGCATCAGCTGTAAACACAGGTCTTGCCACTCTGAGAGCGAACAGTGTCTGCACAATATGCTGTTAATTTCAGTAGTTAGAAGAGGCCCAGCTAAGAAGCGAAGTTACTGAACAAAATTGGTCTTGTTTTACCTCAAACCAGGACATGTAGGCAGGCAAAACCCCATATTTAATGATTTAAGTGGCTTTCTGTGAAAGATATTTTGTCCTTCATTAAGAGACTTTAAACATTTGTTTATAAATATGCCCTTACATTCTTATTCTTAGTGGATAGCCTGGCTTTTGGGGAAAGTTAGTGTCAGAGAGTTGATCTGTAACCTTGGAAAAGTGTTTGCGAAATGACTTTCAGTAAGTGTAGGAAAGAACTTGGTTAATTTTCAGTACAGTATTTCTCATTTAGGGCACATTGCCCTTCAGGCAAAGAGGACTGATAAAGCTAGTACTTGCGATGTGACAGCGCGGCGCCTCGGCGTTTATCTGCCCTCAAAGGATAAATGGGCCCTAACTGGCAAGGGGGAGGCACAGCAGCGTTACGGGGCTGTGCTCGAAGTGCTGGAAGTTGCTCAGGTCTAGCACACATTCCTTCCTCAGACCTTGTTGCTGACAGCCTCGGGACGAAGGAGGAGGTACAGCGTCGCGTCAGCCAGGCTCACACCCAGCAGCGTTCCCATGAAATGGGAAGCCGGTACTGAAGGGCTGCAGGGCAGCGTCTGCGGAGCTGTGCCGGGATGACACCAGCCGTCTTCCCGGTGGACAGATCGCTGCGCTCGGAGCGTGTCTCTAGGGAAAGAGTTACAGCACTTCACGCTTGTGTAAACATCCGAAATCTTTGCAAGATGAACATGCTGACATTTGAAGGTCAAACATGCTTCAACACTTCCAGTCCCTTGCCCACAAGCGCAGGCATCTTTATCATGCAAGCAGAAATGCCCTTCAGGTTCCTTCCTCTTTCACATGAAAGCTTATACTACTGGTCAATGCTAAAAACTACTGTGTAACAGCAGACATTTTGTGTTCAAATGTGGGGGTTTATTTTCTTGTGGAAAACTTCTGCAATGGAAAATATAAGTTGAGAATGGTTATACGTGATTCATGAAAATGAAGCATCCATTAACCATCTAGGAATTCAGGTTTTGATGAATCTGTGTAGATAATAGATTCTCTTTGAAATTGAAAAAGAAAGATGTTCTTATTATGCTTGTCATGGGATCAGTGGCAACAGAAACCCAAAAACGTGCTCATGCAGTTGCATTTCATGTGTTTTATTTTTTGTTTTGTTTTTAATATAACTGTCCCAAATTTTCTCAATTCTTACTTCTGGTGACTTGGTGGGGGGGGTGTCTAGAAAAAAGTTTGCTTCTCTTGGATCTCTTCAAATTTGGACACATGGTTTGTCAACAGACCTGAAAGCTGAGAGCCGAGCAGACTACAACTGGCAGCCCTCCATCCAACCCCTCTTCTTAAAGAAGTGGCACAGTAGTATTTTTATTTTTTTTTTTTTAAAGAACCATTTTGACTGTGTGTGAGAGTTTTGTTCTCGGAAAGCTGCATGGAGGCCAGGCGGGGGGCAATGGTCAGGATGGGGGCGGATGGTCCGAGGAGCCACCAGCTTGGTCCCAGAAGGCCCCAGGGGCCACTGATGGGGGGGGCTGTCTGTCCCCTCCGGAGCGAGCTGTTACTTACCTCCTACCATCATCTGCCTGCCTGCCAGTCTTGTCTGGCCTGTCAGCGTAGAGGGTATCACGAGTTTCTGTAGTTTATCTATCCTTATTGTTATAGGAAGCTAAGGAAGGACAGCTACAGTACCCAGGGGTAGGAATGCACTGGCATTTATTTACCAAAGAACACTTCTGGTGGGTTTGTCTGGGTGGGTTTTGTTTTTTTTTTTTTAATCCTATTCTTGCATTTATGGAAGTGAAAAATCTGATTCTGCAGAGCGGTTGTGCATGGCCAGTGTGGTTTTAAACTTCCCAGACTTGATGTATTTATGCATAGATCGTACCAGCATAATACTTAATAATACCCACAGCCTGCTTGTTAACAAAAATAAAGCTAATAGCTTTACTACTTCATTAGCTTGAAGAATTGCTGCTGATTTACTGATTACAGTATAGTCTTTCCTCATGAGTTGTTTCATCTGTATTAGTGAATGTATGAGCAGTTCTGCATTTTGCTTTCGCTGTGGATTTAAACTTTACTCAGACATTTTGAACTTCCTTACTGACCTCCAGATTGAGAAATAATAGTGGGGTTTTTTAGTATATTCGGAATCACATGGAAACTTTTCGTAACGATCACTGAGGGAACTTAAAGGGGAATTTGTTCCAGTTAAATATGTGAACCTGAAGCTAATACAAAGTACTTTAGTTTTAGTAGAACATATGAATGTGCTTTCAAAACAAAAAAAAACTATTGTCATAACCTTTCTTCTTAACCTGCCAAATTTTTGTTCTTGTTTTCCACTCAGGAATGCAAAATTGGTAGGTAAGAATTGTATCTGAGTTCTGTACTCAAGCTGATGTACTTAACCTGGCCATTAAAAATGGCCTAATTGTTCAGTTTGAAATGCTGAAAGACAGCAAAAACCTCTGCTAGGGATGATAAATGAGGATCATGAGTATTGGAAATTATTTACTTTCTGCATTAATATGTTTGATCTTTAACTCCCGGTGGCTTTGTCAGTAAGTTCTTGATGTGTAGAATATTTAAATTACCCATTTTTTTCTATTAGATCATTCCAACTAGGTCAACAGAAAATTGAATCATAACAACTTGATATCAAAGTTAATTTTGGTAACACAAATTAATTTTGGCTCTGTAGTAATACTAGCTTCTACTTCTTTTTCCAGAAGGTACTCGGGTGAATACATAAGCAGTGTCTGCTTCTGAGGAGGTCTGATCCTTAGTGCTTTGAAGGAGACTGCTTTTTATTTTAGTATTTCTCTTAGCTGTTCTTGATTGAGCTGGTCTTACATATGGTATGTTTTCACACCTTTTTATTGTAGTTTAACCTCGGACACAATTTCTGAATATCTATTATTTTGTCAGGTCATTCTCTTCCCCTTGTGGCTGTTCTTAATCTGTTACAAGATTATTTATGATCAGCTCCCTGTGACTACAGCTGCTTGGAACCAGTCCACCCAACAGAGATTACAAACCCTTTGGGAAAAGGACTGTCTTACTGTTTTTATGATGCTTAGCACAGGAGCATCCTGCCCTATGACTGAAAAGCCCATATTTCACCTTACAGTACAAAAGAGAAATGATCATCAACATGCACGAGTCTACATCTGGAGCTGTTTCCTTTTACCTGTTTTCTGGGATTTGTTTATCCAGTTTATACTTTGTGTACCATGGATTTTCTGTGTGTGTGTAGTTTTCTTTTTGGAGATATTTCCTTCTTACAGTGAAATCCCTTAGAATTTCTGTAATTGACCTCAAATTCAGCTCCCTGTGTACCAGGAAATTTTTGTTACATCTGTTTCATAACCTGGCTAAGCTTGAATTGAATTATGTAATTTTTCTTCAGTCTGGGAAGAAATGAACTCTTTGGGGCAGGAAACCATCTGATGGTGCCTGCACTGCCATAGGGAGGCCAGTAGCCGTCTATGAATGCTTTGCTGGAGCAGAGTTGGAGGAAGCATGCAGAGGTTGATTGATCTGGGTTTGTCTTTCTGCTGCCTGTCCTCCAGCCTTCCTCTTGCAGCTCATGTCAGTTCAGCAAAGATCAGTTGGCAAATAGTTCTGGTGAAACCTGAGCCGAGCTGACTAAATAAATAATCCCAAAGTTGCCTTTCAGTAAGGGGTGTTTCAAAACCCAGGTCTCTGATCTTGCCGATGGCGTGATCTCAGATGTGGTAATGCTGACAGGAGACCAGCTGGTGGGTGCAGCTGAGGGAGAGGAGAGTGTGCAGCCACCCTTTGTTGAGAGAAACATTGACCAGGATTGGCCTAAACCAATCTAAAATGTTCACAGTATTCATAGTTTTTTGAAAATGCAAGCTTCCGTGCTCATCAGCAGCCCATGGAACACTGGCTACCCAGAGTATTTTTTGCTAGTTGTCTTGGGTTTTTTACTCTTAAACACTGGGTTGACTTTGAAAATAGAAAACATAGCATCTGTCGGTCCCATCTGGGGTCCCCCAGGTCCCCAGTAGCTGATTTGGCCTAAACCATGACACGTGTAAATCACAGTCATCATTGTATTGTTGTTGTAGAGCACTGAAGTGATAAATCTTTCATGTTTCTTTTCCTGTTTCAGATTTTGGAAAAGTTTTGGGAAAAAAAAAGTTTACCTTCAGTCTAGTTACAGTGTGAACTTCCCCTCCACATGCCCTTTTGCTCTGTTCTGTAAATCATAAATATTTTGATATGTCACTTTGTTCTCAGTGTGGGAAACAAGGTTTTTGGATTAAAACTTGATAGAATATTAATCAAACTTTTTTTTTCTGTAGTCTACCCAGAACCTTTTTAGTACTTCATTTGTTCTCCTTTATTAACTAATAATGATGCCCCAAGTTAATTTGTCATATCATGATGGAGTAATGCTGAAATACCTTTCCTTTTTGTTAAACTCTCTGAAATGATAGGCAGCTGTAAAGTTTTATTTCATTTTTCAGTTATGTAACCGCCCTCATAATTTACAAGATGTCTCCTATGTCAAGGTGTTTCAAGAGTAACTTTTAAATTCTAACTAAAATGGAAGGTGTAATTTCAAGTTAAACTCTAATGCCATTTTTATTAATATGAGCAATTGGCTATGTACAATTGCTGTTATCTGGTCTCTTACAACAGAATCATTTTACAGCAGTTTTTTGTACATTATCAGAGGTAAAGCTCTTAAGAAAGATGTACTCTAAAATAGCATGAGCTCTGCTGAGGCAAACTAGTTTAAGGGCAGTGGAGGAGTAGGAGGGTGCCTTTCTGAACCTCCTGGGTGCTTTGAGGTGCCACCTCTTTGTCCCCTCCCCTCTTGCAGTGATGTGGTTTGCATGGTGTATCTGAGGTTGCTCATTGCCCAAAAATCCTGTTGTTGTGCACTGCATGTCTACAGAAGAAAGTATGAACGGTGTCTTCACTATGTTTTGGCCTGTGTGCCACACCAGGATATGTGCGCTAACTCATACCCAAGCATTCCTCTTTGAAATTGGTTATCTGTAGATGATACCTCTTTTTTTAAAGTAGAATTTCCCATTATTCTCTCAAGATTTCTGTTTGTCACGTAACAACTGTGCCTGGGGATAAAATGGGGTAAAATAGCACCTTTGGGGAAAATCTGCTGAAGAACTCATTGACGTTGCTTCTCATTTGGCAAGACTGATATTTTTGAAGTACTGCTTAAAGCAAAGTGCTTGTTTTGCCGAACTGTGATGTCAGCTCACCTGACCCTTTTATTTGATGTGGCAGGTTCAGATTTCTGAGCGAGAATGGCCATGCTGCAAGAAGTGCTTGAGCACCTTCCCTGCTCCAGCAGACCCCTCTGAGAGGGGCCTACCTTGAACCTCTTCTGTATATGAGGTAGATGTGGTCTGAAGCCCTGGTTAGACAATAGAGTCCAAGCAATATATCTAAGAAAAAGGTTTTAACTATGACAGTCTGTACAAAATTCTTATCTGAATAATGAAATCCTATTTAGGTGAAACTTTTCTAGTTAGTGATTTTAGTTCAAAAGCAAGCAAGGAGGCACTTGCGGTCCTGCTTGGTCTTTCCTTGGCCTGAGTATGTCATGAGTTTATTGACAAGATGTCTCCTCTGCTGGACTTTTAAGAGAATCACTGAGAGACAGGATCGGCTTCCTGGGCAGTTAGAGCAGAGGCACTTGTGTGGAAGCGGCAGCACCACCAGCAGACGTTGTGCTGGTGCACTCTTTCGTGTATATTCTCTATATTTAGTTACCAGTACAGCTATTGAGCTGTCATGAATGCTGCCTTACTGCCAGCATTGGAGGAACTGCACAGCGTAACATCAGTTTTCACCTGCTGCTTTGAAAATTTTCGTTTCTGACCAATTACTAACCTCTCCTTTAAAGTTGTCTCCTTTCTGGTGTCATGTTTAACTCCATCCTAATGGAATTTGGGTTCTCCTGAGCACTGCCCATGAAATGCTTTGGCCAGTTTACCATTCTGTCTGTGTGGGAACTCGTAAGATGTTCTCCTCTTTCAGCTCATATATTTATATACATGTTGTCAGACATGTAGGTAAAAATATATAATACAATGACTGATTTCTTTAATATAATTCTTGTGTTGTCTTACACACTTGGGACAGATGCTCTGCCCTTACATTATTTTTTTTCAGTGATGGTTCAGCTAGGCACTTTGACTAGGGGCAAAAATCTGCAAAAGATTTAATTTTAAAAAATAAGCTCTTATAGACCCTTCAGATGCATTACAAAATGTTCCATTCCAGTGGTTGATCTTGATTTAGTCAATCTAATTTGGTCATCCTTGCTGTAGGCCTACAATGTGATATATTTACTGGTCTTGACTTTAATGTCTTCCTTACTGTTGCTCATCTTAGTCTAAAATCCACTTACGCTCCAACTTTTTTTATATCTATTGATGGTGATACAAGGTATTTGAATAAAAAGTCCTCATTCTGATACTGTGAATTAGACTTAGACACTAGGCAGTGTTTCTGAGCATAAAGTCTGTGCAAATAGCAAATACTATCTTATCATATTGCCCTCAGTATTTGCATATAACATACTGTTTATATTAATCCTTAAGGACAGGATTCAGTTCTCAATAGAACATGATCTTGCATGTTAATCCTGACTTGGTTTCTGTCCACAATGACTCATATGTACAAGGAAGAGAAAATAAATAAAACAGATTGGAATTAATCACTTGGTGAAATATGACCATCTTCTACCAGCTCTTGGTTACTACTGCTGTGCTCACTGAGTAATTCTTGCAATGAGAAGGAAGAGGAACAGTTTTGTTAGAAAGTAAGGGGGTTTTTTTTGGAGGTAGTAATATTTACATTAAATATTTACATGGCATTGCACATTCACAGAAATAGTTTACTTTCACCGAATGCTGAAAGTATGGTACACTGCCTTCTGGGCTATCAGGTGCTCTCACGGGAGGGTTTGTGACAATACAGAGCTTTTGCCTTTTAGTTAATCAGAGCAACTCAGCCCCATTAGTTAGTAGCAGTCATTACTTTCACATCTTATCCTTCAAATGGCGTGTGAAGAGTTGGATCTTGGTGAACAGGATCACGTACCCTTTCTCTTGTCAGTGTGTTTAATGTTAGAAAGCAGAAATTGCATTTGCATTGTTTTTTATAAAAATTATTTTCTAATGTCTGGAGCGAGTCCAAAAAATTTGTATACCTAGTATGGCAGGTGATCTGTCTAATCTAATGTACTGTCTTTCTCATTAGCTAGCAGAAGGTGGTGCGAGAAACCTATTATGTGAACAGGAGACTCCAGTGTGTGATACTGAGAGTGTGCCTCTCATTTTGTCTGTCCGTAAAGTTGACTCAGCTATCACCCTTGTTTGGGGTAGATAACAGAAAAACAAGCTATTCAGTTAATCTGTGATCATACAGGATATGTGAAGGTGCCTGTGAACTAGATGAGGCACTGCTTTCTTGATGATGCTGTAGTTTGCAACAACTTCAAAAACCTGAACAGTAGGTCACATGAAGGGTACAGAATAATGACGTTTTGAAGGCCACTGTGACTGAGATGACTTCAAGGATTGGTGCAACTTTGTTTTTGTTTGCTAGCATATGGGGAGGTGGAGAAGACTTAAGGGATGGATAGAATCATGGGGTCACTCGTGTTGGAAGGGACCTGTGGAGTTCCAGTGTCCAATTTGCTACTCAAGGCAGGGCTGATAGTGCATTTTGACTGGCTACTCAGGGCTTTGTCTGATGTGGTCTTGAAAACCTACAAGGACAAGAGATTCTACAACCTCTTTGCTTCTTGGCAGCTTTTTCCCCTATACTTAATTATCCTTGTGATTCCCCTCCCACCCATATCTGGTAGGAAACTCTCCTGTTTCAGACTACAGCCACTCTTTCTTCTTGCAGCGCGGTGCTGCGAAGCAGCTCACTTTGTTGTCTTGATGATGCCTCCATAGGGCTAAGCAGGCAGGTATTAGCTCCCTTGAAGCCATTTGTCCTTCAGGCTGAACAAGCCCTGCTCCCTCAGTCTCTCCTTATGGGCCAAGTTCTCCAGCCCCAGACCATCCTCTGCTGAACTCATTCCAGTTCAATAGCTTTCTTGTACTGGGATGCCCAAAACTGGATGCAGTATTCTAGATGCAATCTAATAAGTGCCAAGTAAAAGGGGTTAATCACTTGCCTCAGTCTACTGTATGTGCTTCTGTTTGTACAGCCCAGGACACAATACCATTGCCCATCTTTGCTGTCAGGACACGCTGCTGGCTTGTACCCAGCTTGCTGTTGGCCCCAGCTGAGCCTTTTTTGCAGAGCTACTCCCCAGTTTGCATGTCCCCAGCCTGTATCATTCCCAGGGCTTATTCCTTCCCAGGGGTAGGACTTGGCATTTGTTCCGGTTGAATTTTATGATGTTCTTGTTGGCTCACACCTCCAGCCTGTCTAGGTTGCTCTGAATGGCAGCTCTGCCTGCAATTGTGTTGATTGCCCCCTCCTCCCCCCCAGTTTGGGGTCATCTGCAGACTTTTTGAGGGTATGTTCTGTCATATTCTCCATATCATTGATAGATACGTTAAACAAAACAAGTGCCAAAATGAAGCCCTGAGGTATTCTACTCATTAGTTCCTTCCAGGGGGAGTACAACCATGAGCCACTACCCATTGAGCTTGACCACATAGTCAGTTTTTCACCCAACTGGCAGTCCACCTACCCAAACCGTAACATCCCAGCTCGGATACAAGATGTTGCAAGAGGGAAGATATGTTGAATTGCTTGCTAAAATTGAGGTAGATGGTATCTGTTGCTTTATTCTTACCCGCTGATCTTGCCATTTCATCCTAGAAGACAAGTCAGGTTGATCAAGCATGATATATCTTTGTTAAATCTGGTTTGGCTATTGCAAGTCATCATCGTCTCCATGTGCCTAGAAGTGGCTTTCACTAGGACTTCATCCATGATTTTCCCAGAAACTGAAGTGAGGCAGACTGGCCTGTAATTCCCCAAAGCATCTTTCTTGCAAAGCTTTTGCCTTTCTCCAGACATCAGGAACCTCCCTCAGACTCTGTGGTCTCTCAAAGATGTGTAAACCAGTCAGGTTTTGCTTTGAACCTTGTATTGGAATCTAGCTTATAAATCAAACAACTTGAGGCTTCTGACCTTGAAGACCTTCTTTGGAGAACCAGCATGTAATAGCTGTGGACAAGTTTCAGGGAGTACTCTGTTGCGGTAATACTTAAAAACATGACTTACTAGCCATTCAGAACTGTCCTTAGGTGAGGAAATGATAGTGTTTCAGTCCCTTGCTTATAATTTGTATTTTATTTCTAAAAAAGTGGTGCTTGCTGAATGCAGAATGTAATGTTGCATTTAGTTTACCTGACTGCTTATCACAGAATCACAGAATGGTAGGAGTTGGAAGGGACCTCTGGAGATCATCTAGTCCAACCCCCCTGCCAGAGCAGGGTCACCGACAGCAGGTTGCACAGGATGGCATCCAGGTGGGTTTTGAATGTTTCCAGAGTCAGAGACTCCACAACCTCTCTGGGCAGCCTGTTCCAGTGCTCTGCCACCCTCAAAGTAAAGAAGTTCCTCCTCATGTTAAGATGGAACTTCCTATGTTCAAGTTTGTGCCCGTTATCTCTTGTCCTATCGCTGTGCACCACTGAAAAAAGATTGATCCCATCTAGCTGGCACCCTCCCTTTACATAATTATAAGCATTGATAAGATCCCCCTCAGTCTTCTCCGGGCTAAACAGACCCAGGTCTCTTAGCCTTTCCTCATAAGAAAGATGCTCCAGTCCCTTGATCACGTTCATAGCCCTTTGCTGGACCCTCTCCAGCAGTTCCCTGTCCTTCTTGAACTGGGGGGCCCAGAACTGGACACAGTACTCCAGATGTGGCCTCAAGAGGGGAGAGTAGAGGGGGAGGATGACCTCCCTTGACCTGCTGTCCATGGTCTTTATGATGCACCCCAGGATGCCATTGGCCTTCTTGGCCACAAGGGCACATTGCTGGTTCATGGTCAACTTGTTGTTCACAAGGACTCCCAGGTCCATTTCCACAGAGCTGCTTTCCAGCTGGTCGGCCCCTAACCTGTACTGATGCATGGGGTTATTCCTTCTCTGGTACAGTACCCTATCTTTTAGCTTCCTTGAATTACTATCCCCGAGTCGGGTCTTCTCTTTTTCCCAAGCTGTCCCATCCCAGATGCCTTGTAGCTGAGCTGCCAGATCACGCTGCCATCCTTCCTGCAAGATGAGTAAAGGCTTTAGTCTGTGTAAAGCAAAACCACTTTTTGTCAGGTAGTTGTTAATCTGGTTACCTGTAAACTTTGCAAAGCCTGAAAGTGGTTTCTTGTTTTCCCACATCTCTGGTAATACAGTGAAGTCCTTTGCCCACAGGTGGTAACAATTTGAGTGGAAGTTATGTCTTGGCACATAGAGTATTCAGGGCTTGGTGGTGTTATGGGAAATGATTGCTTAGGTGGTTAATAATCAGCAAGGTATTTCTGCTAAGTTGATCTTCAGCTGCTGCTTGTGGAGTTATTTATTCACTCATCAGAGCCTTTGCACAAGATGGTATTGCAGAAACAATTACTTCCTGAACTTGATTTCATAGTGATTTCTGTTCTTTGCCAGAAGAGAGAGAGCGAGCAACAACTGAATTAAATTACTGCTGAAGTAAAAAGAATCCAAATTTCTGTAGAGAAACATGCAGTATGAAGGTGCTTAGGAAGGGTGAAAAAAAAAAAACCAACCCAAAGCTGAAATCTTACTGAAGTAAACATTTATTTGTTTAAAATGGTATATTCGTCATTGGAATCTTGGTATTTGAAATGGCTTTTGATGGCCAAACCTTAGAGGTGTCTTAACATTTTCATTCTTTCCACTTATCTGTGGGCTTACAGTCATTACTCCCTCTAGACATCACTGACTATTGGGGCCTTCTCTAGCCTTACTCCTAATGCCAGATGCTTTACCCCAATTACTCAGAATTGTGTATGAGAAACATCTCATCATATAATAATGCAAAGCACAGTGGGATTTCTGGTCCCGGTTGTGCTGAATTGTTTCCAAGCATCCTATCTTTGTGCCATCTTACTGTTTGATTGGTGTCTTTAGCAAGTCACTAGTACAAATACATAGGGCAATAATGAATTAATTAATCCAATTACTTCTTACTGTATGCTGTTTCCATTTCAGAGCCCATTTTCTGAGTACATCTTGCATAATGAAGTGCATTAAGTGTCACTTCAGGCAGAAGGGAGGAGATTTGCACTTGCAGATCTTGCTGCAAAACATGTCTGCTGCCTGCTGTGAGAGAGGGAGCAGAAACACTAACAACCGAAGTGCAGCTTGTCATGCATCTCGGCAGCAGCAGAACGTGATATTAATAGCTAGAGTGTTAAAATTCTTGCATTTGGTAGCATTTATGAAGCAGGATCTGTTTTGAAATTCAGCCATATTATACCTTTTAAAAGGCTGAAGGCAACGGGGAGAAAAATAAGATTCACAAAGATACAATTCCTTAGGATTTGGAATGTATCTGCTTTTGAGAAATAAGATTAAGTTATAGTTGGTATTTAAATATAAGGAAGAGCATTAAAATGGATCCTGCAGTATCAGTCATCTTTATTTATCAAATCACAGTGTGCAGTTGTGTTAATAATTTCTGAAAAGGGTTTTAGAAATGTTTTTATTTTTTAAAAGCTACTAGCTTTTGTTCTCTTTTGACATTTTTGGAAAACTAACTTTATTAAAATCTTACAGAGTACAGAGAAGAGTGAATGTTACCTTGAGTAAGCCTGGGCATGGTTAATGACTTTCCTATTTTAAATAACTGTTTTCAATCTGTATGTTTAACAGTTTAAAACTGAACAAGGTAGATTTCTCTTTATTTGTTGTCTAACTAGTGCTGACTGGTGTTTGTTGATGGGGAAGCTCCTTTATGGTGCAAGAGATAGCCCTGAAGACATCCAGCACTCACACCTGAAACTCAAAAGCTCCTGTAAATTAAAAAGCACTTTGTCTGGGGAAGGATATGTGTTGATCCTGTATCATAAAATGAGGAGACCACATCTCCTTAACTTTTCCTTACCATTCTTCTTTCTGTGTTGTGATTGCTGAATACAAACTTTGGCACATGTGTCTCCATCTCTCCTCATGAATTTAGACCATGGGAGAGGCAGGCAGTTACCCCACCAGTGGCAGGGGCAGGAGGTGGAGGACCAGTTGATGGGAAACATGACCAAGGGGTATCCAGTGCAGCTCTGCTGGTTTCTGTCACTTGCCATGGGAACCAAGAGGACTTGATCTGCGAGCGACCTGTGCTGGCTTTTCACAAGCAACTTCTCCCTCGACAGGCTTTTTTGGTATTTGTTTGGTGCTTGACTCATGCTGTGTTCTGTCTACTATTGAATGTCCCACCTGGCACTGATGTGAACAGAACTGTAAAGGAGCTCATCAGTCATGAAAGTATGTGAATACAAGGAATAAAGGGATTCTCAGAAAAGTCAGAAGGTTACAAGGCAGGAAGCAATAAATATTTTGAGATGCACATGAAAAAATCAAAACATACTTTATATAAAAAAAAGAGCCTGAATATGATGAAAAGAATGTATTTCAGTAAAATAATTCTCCCCATCTGAGGCTTTTTCTTAGTATCCCTGATTTTTTTTCCATCAACAGTATCTCAACACTGAACTGGTGATTCTGGTATAAAGACTGTTTCAGCTGTGTACCAACAACCTCTTACTGTCCTGAATGAAATAGGTCCTTTCTTGAGGTAAAGGCGGTCCTTTACCAAGAACATGTGCAGCACCGGTATGTATGATGAGGCCAAGGTTTGTGTTTGCTCCTCTTGAGCCTTCCTGGGCTAGTGAGTCCAGATGTTGTTTCTTCGACCTCTGGTGAAAGGGTTCTTGGAAAAAGTGCCTCCTTAAAAATAAAACCTTTGTTCAGCCAGTTCCCCAAATACTTCTGGTGTCCGTGGTTGTATACTTTGTATTTTACCTGGTTGACTCAGCAGCTAATGACTTTGAGGTCCTAGGACATGCCTGATGATGGCTTTTATTAGCTAAGCATTGTGAAAAGAATTGGGTGTAGAAAACAAAAGACCTTTGGTGGATTTAAAGACTGGGCAATGGAGAATTGCTCTGTATTATAGCACTGTCACAAAAAGGGGCATGGGACCAGGGGAATCTTACCTTGCTAAAAGAAGCAATCCCAAATACCCGGAGTCTTTTCTGCTGCATCATTCTGGTAGTAGGAAGTCCTAACCATAGAAGGTGGGGTTCAGAAATCTTTTGATTTTCTTTCTCTTTCATTTACCATTCCTTGCACCCCTACACCTCACACATAATTCGAAGTACTTGACAGAGATATGTGCACTTCAGTGTGGAAGAAAAGAATTCAAGTGTTTTGGTGGAGAAGAAATATTTATGAAGAAAACATTTCAGGTTTTGTTTCCACGACAACTTTTGGGGGCACGGACGGTCAGGATACTCTGATGTTTTGTCCCTTGCATTTTCTTTCCAGACTGAGGTAGTCAGTGCTTTGAGGAACAATATTTCTGTGCTTCTTTTACTGCAGCTTGCTGTAAAAAGCTACACAGGGACAGGATGCTTCTCAAACAGAAAGGCAGCTGGCATGTAATGGCAGGCATATAACTGCATCTTCCAGACAGTGCTGTGTAAACAGCCTGAGTGCACATACATTTTTGTGGAGTACAAGTGCTGTTATCTTTGAAGGTACCGCTGTCCTATTTCACTCCTTTTTTTNTTTTTTTTTTTCTTCTCCTTCTTTGGCTGTGGCCCAGGATACTTGAAATAATTTTCACTGTCCCAGGATTCTGCTTGGGAAATCTTGACAAAATCTTACTAAATCTTCACAAAATGGTCTCATTAAGCCTTTCACATTTCAAACCTATTCCATAGAGTTTTCTAGGACTGTTCTTTTTTCAAGATTATTCCGTTCTATGAATATTACTGACTTCTGGAGATCAAGCAATTTCCAACAAATTATTGGGTTATTCTGTCCTCCCATTTGAGGAACCCAATAGTTCCCTCTGCTACTCTGTATGCAGAATCAAGCAGTCTTTTCTAACTTGCCTTGGCTTCCAGCACCTTCCAGCTTTGCACTCCCTGCTCTTTTTATAGCACTGCGGAAGATCTGTTTTAGCTAGACATATTGCTGTCAGTTTAGGATGGGACCTGGAATCCCCAAAATACACCACCCCCACCTGGCTCAAAAAAAAAACACTAAAAAAACCCCACCAAATGACCCTGTGGCAAGCACCCACAGGCAGCATCCTTAACTTTATAATCTTTTTTCCACTGTAAGCAGCTGGGCTTCAGTCCCTAACATGTTCACCAGCCCTTCAAAGCAGGTGACCATGTCTTGTTACAGATTTGTCAAACAGGATTACTACAATGATGGAGTGAAAAGTAAAATGTGGATCTGAAAAGTCTGTTGGGGCTGCAGAGAAGAGAGAGGAAAGAAGCAATAAACAATTAAGCCTGATGTGGGAGGAGGGGAAAAGATTTTTGCTTGGGCAGCATCACGTCAGAGCTCTGTGACTGAGGCAGGACAGACTCAAGCTATCCAGAGTGACATCTCTAGATTTTATTATTCCTGCTGTTTCCTAACTCACCATTTCCAAGAAATTGGGCAGGATTATATAAGTGGGAGGGGAGGGGGCTGTGTCTGCAAGAAATACTCTCTCATTTGTGGCAGAAGCTTTGCAGATGTAATCAGTGCACTTAAGGGATTGGAAGTGAGAGCAACTCAGTCCTGAAATTTCTCAACTTCCCGAGTGGACTTGGCAGCCTGCTTTTGGGCCTGTTTCTTGGTAAATCATATTTGAGAGGCTGCATTTTGATAGGTGGTACAGGGCAAGAAAGTTTACTGGTGTGAGTGCTTGGTGCCTAGAGAAAGCAAACTAAAGGGGAAACCCTTCAGATAGCCTTTTTGGTATGACCTTTGCTGCTGGTCACACTGATAACAAGTTCTGGGAGGGTCTTTTTTTACTTCATGGGCCTGTTAGGAAGACGGGGTAGGAGGAGGAATTCCAGCACGTGACATAACCCATCATGTTGGGGTAATGGGCATTAGCACAGTTCTGTTTTATTACATTAATGAGCAAGAGAGGGACAGAAGAGGCATCTTACGGTACTCCCAGCAAGATTTTTCCTTGAAGATGGGGGAGACAATTGGAAAAAAAGGAGAGAAGTAGATGAACTTAATGCTTCAATGAACCGTTGAGGTGTTGCAGACTTTTCAGGAATGCTTATATGCTTTGTCTATATAGATGCCAGAGTGTGTGATGATGTGTATTTGAATCTTTTTGCATGTAAACAGATGTATCCATTATTGGCATAATGCATCAAATCTGAATGATGCTTGCGTTTTGTCTGGAAAGTAAGACAATTTTATCAGAAAAAGCAGACAGGCAAAAAAGTGGCAAAGTGAGCAGAAATTCCATTTATGTCTATGATCAAAGAGCTACAGAGGAAGGAGGAAGAAGGTTTGAGAATAATTCTTTTTTATGTATAGTATCTTACAAAAATGAAGACATAATAAACACCGTGAATTACTTACAGGTATAGTTCTCGGTATATACTTCATTATTTCATCTGGACAAATGTACTTTGATGGATTGTATCGAAAGGATTTTAGCCCTTTGACTCAAGTTTTGTGTGAGGTATTTGGACTTTCCAAAAGTTGCAGTAGTACAGGTACCAGATCAAGACTGGGACCCTTTGTTGTGGTACTTATATGGATATTTAGATGTCAGTGACTTCATTACAGTGGATTTTCTTTTACTTTGATCCCTGGTATCGTCACACATTGTGTGCAAACGCAGTGTTTGTGAAAAGTACATTAATTGTTAGGATTTTTCAAAATCGTCATGGTGATGTACATGGTGACAAAGGTGTAGTACAGCCAGAATTACCAGTCAGTTTTTAATCTAATAGAAGAGCTTTGTTCATCTGAAATTATTGTCTTTTGTAGTCTAATAAACAGGTAAATGTTGCAAATAGTGAAGACGGTTTACTTGAGTTGTTGCGTCAGGGTGTATTTGTTGCTATGTATGCTAAATAACAGAACAATAAAACACTTTTTAGTGGGTGTATTCTCTACCTTTTTAAGTTTGGTTGAAAGCAGGAATACAGAAGCATTCAAGGACTTCTTTGAAGCAGAAGAAATACTAAAGCAGTAGGCATTTGCTTTGATGCCATGAAAACGTCTGTTGGAGAATCACTGGCCTTACTTTTAGATGCCTAAAACATAGTGGGTGGCTTTTCTCAAAAAATAATAATAGAAAAAAAGCTATAGTTATGGGAAGTAACTTCTTGGAACTTTATTAAGACGAAAGGGGCAATACAGAGACATATTAATGGGGTCAGTGTTGGTTTTGGTCAAGCCCCTAGAAGACTGAAGCTGTTCCTACCTCATGTCCCAGAGATGGTTGCACAGGTCGTGCTTTCACTTATGATCGTGCCCTTCAAATTTGGATCTGCATTGCTGTCCATCTGCCATGTCTCTTACTGGAATTCATGCCATAGGTTACAGATAGATAAAATGGTGGAGTGAGGACAGTTTTCTTACAGAGCTGTTTTGGGGGCAGTTTTATGGTCAGGAGTTCAGCCTGTTGCTACTCATCAGAAAAATACAGATGGTCCAAGCTGCTGGGACACAGGTGTCATGTCTTATCAGCACCACCTTGCCTTTCTCTTGACCGGTGAATGGGTTTTAGGAAGAGGTGTCTAACTTTGGCATTTGGGATGGGGTTGAGGGAGGAGGTGGTTTCGAGCTGTTAAGACTGGCAGAGTGTGCAGTGCAGCACCAGGCTCTGCCTCTCCGCTGGAGTCCTTGCATGCAAGCTCCTTCACTGCCTGCCCTTTGCTCTAGCAACTGCCTGGGGGGATTCGGCATCCTTCCACACCGCTCTTAATGCTTACAAGTTACTGGGGGAGGAGATAACAGTAGGGTGGTATTTGATACCCAGCTGGGTGCTGGTATTAATATTGGTAGTCCTTCGTAGATAATGGTGTAGGTAGAAATTATTTTTTACACGGTCTTTTACATACTTCCTAAACAATGCTTCTTTTTTACTTCCATTTAAAATTAAATTGGAAATTGGGAAAATCTACAAAGCCTATAGGCTTTGCTTCGCTATAGGTTTTTAAAATCCTTTAAACTAGATTGAAGATATTTAACAGTCTGGCCAAATGTGACTTGTTCCCGAGTTCAGAAGAGAGCCATGCTGTGGGCTGGGGCAGGAATCCCTCCCCAGGGGCTGGGCATGGCAGCAAACCCTCCTTCAAACCAGGTCTGACAGGCACAGCCTCACCCTCTTCATCTGTAGATACCGAGTCTAAAATCTTGAAGTACTCTGGGACTGGTTCTGCACATTGCTAGATAATTGTACTTACTAACTCATTTTGCTGAAAAATGAAATGTATTTTTAAAGTATGGTGCTCATTTGCATCTTCTCTGCTTTTCTGGACTTATAAAGAAAGACTTTCAGTAAAGAAGTTTCTTCTTATGAAGAAACATTTTCAGTAAAGTGTTATTTCTCTGCACATCAATTGATGCCAGTGAGTTTGGCTTGCACCCTGATGCAGATTGCAGCTATCCTTTAATTGCCAACCTACAAATAAAAGAAGGCATCACACATGAAGACTTTGGGTGCTTTTATTAAGGGTGATGTTTATATAAAGTTTCATGGCTGCTCAAATAAATGCAATAATGTGTGTTTAATGGCATATGTAATAAATAAACGTGCCTGGGTAGGCACAAGGGCTAGCAGAGGTGTTGCGGGGAGCTGAGCCGAGCAAAGTCCTGTGGCAGTGGGATGGGGAAAGGCACAGGGTCACTCTGCTCCTTGCTGTGCTGTGCTGAGGGTGTGGGGGCTCAGGATAATCTATGCAAAGTCACAGAGAAGAGACACGTTTGTCTGAATGTTCTCAAATACATGTGGTGCAAGCACTTGAGCTTGTAAATTCATTTTAGCCAGGCCTTGTTCCCGTCAGTGACATGGAAAATGAAGCCTTGAGTCCTAGAGCCTCAGTATGTGTGGTGCCTCCTCATGCAAAATTTAGCACAGGCTTTGTTTGAAAGTACTCCTCTGAACGTAATTTGAACATGCTTGTTTTTTTGTTGGGATCCTAACCATCTGCAACCATCTGCTAGCAGGTGTTTGGTCTTGTCATGGATTTTGTTTTATTACCTTTATCGTCTTATCTTTGCTCTGTTTTTTGTGAAATGCTGGAGGGATCCTCAGCTCCATCTGTTTTATGCAGTGGATGGAAAATCTGCTGATCAGGACTTTGTTTCACACAGGGTATAATATTTTTATTTTGAATTACTTTGCCCTGATATCATATCTACCATTTAAACAGATAAGGCAGTCGTTTTCTTACAAGCGTGCCCACTTGCTGAGCCTTTTTCTTCCTAGAGAAGATTTAAAAGAGTGTGTGATCAGATGCCTTCACTATAATCCTAATTCTTTTATTAGAGGTTGAGTCTTAATGCTCTTAGTCTTTGCTGGGTTGAAAAATGAAGTTTCTGAATGAGAACTTCTGGTCTTACAGCAAGAAATCTGTTGTTCCAGAAGTATTTTTCAGAGGATGTGTTTGAGTGAAGTAAGATTATTTAATAGTAAAATGTGGCATCATAGTCTTGGGAAAAACTATCTTTGAAAAATGTGAACTGCCACTCTGTTGTGATACACCAGGATGGGGCAGTATGAGGAAGTCCTCTACAAATGTAATTGAGAATTGGGCATCAGAAAAGGGATTGACATTAGGAAAATAAATGAGATTTGTAAAATGAAATTAAAATGGGACTTACTATGTTGACACAATTGTTGTTTCAATGATGTGCAGACAGTGGATACAGCAACTTAAATGTTGCTTTTAAAAACCATAGGTTTGAGTTATGAACAAGCAACTTATTTTCAAAAAGGCAAGCAGTGGATTGTTGGCCTTCAGGTCATTGGCTTTCGGGAACTGTAGTCACAGGGTGGGTTTTTCTAACATGATAACATGATCTCTGCCCAGAATTCCCGTTCCAGACGTGTCAAAAACCCACAAACGAGAGGGAACTGATTTTATCTATTCCTTCCCTGCTAGAGTTGGGTAAGCAGCTACTGGAAAAAGAGGAACCGTTATAATTGTGTGTTGAATCGCTTGAGAGAGTTCAGTGATTTATGAGCTTACCAAAAGGCAAATTGTGCCATCGTGATCCGTTATTAGAGTATCTCAGCAGAGCACAGATGTACAACTGTAATCAAAATACAAGAGATGCTGAAGAAGGCAAAAAAGAAGGCTGTCCTCTTGAATATCTTTATCAATGACCTGGACAAGGGGACTGAGTGCACCCTCAGTACGTTTGCAAACAACACCAAGTTGGGTGGGAGTGTTGATCTGCTTGAGGGTAGGAAGGCTCTACAGAGGGATCTGGAGAGGCTGGACTGATGGGCCGAGGCCAATGGCATGAGGTTCAACAAGGCCAAGTGCCAGGTCCCACACTTGGGTCACAACAACCCTGTGCAGTGCTACAGACTTGGGGAAGAGTGGCCGGAAAGCTGCCTGGCAGAAAAGGACCTGGGGCTGTTGGTGGACAGCCAGCTGAATATGAGCCAGCAGTGTGCCCAGGTGGCCAAGAAGGCCAATAGCATCCTAGCCTGTGTCAGGAATAGTGTGGTGAGCCGGACCTGGGAAGTGATCATCCCCCTGTACTTGGCACTGATTAGGCCGCACCTCGAGTACTGTGTTCAGTTTTGAGCCCCTCACTACAAGAAAGACACAGAGGTGCTGGAGTGTGTCCAGAGAAGGGCAGCGAAGCTGGTGAGGGGTCTGGAGCACAAGTCTTACGAGTAGTGGCTAAGGGAACTGGGGTTGTTTAGCCTGGAGAAAAGGAGGCTGAGGGGAGACCTTATCGCTCTCTACAGCTACCTGAAAGGAGGTTGTAGCGATGTGGGGGTCGGTCTCTTCTCCCAAGTAACAAGCAATAGGATAAGAGGAAACGGCCTCAAGTTGCACCAGGGGAAGTTTAGGATTGGATATTAGGAAAAATGTATTCACCGAAAGGGTTGTCAGGCATTGGAACAGGCTGCCCAGGGAAGTGGTTGAGTCACCGTCCCTGGAGGTGTTTAAAAGACATGTAGATATGGGGCTTAGGGACATGGTTTGGACATGGTTGGCAATGCTAGGTTAACAGTTGGACTTGATCTTTTTTTCTAACCTAAATGATGCTGTGATTGTAAAATAAAAGAGAAAGTGATAAATAAAAGCCTGACAGAGGTAATGTTGTTGGTGGTAATAACATCAATGTTTCGTGGTGTGGATTTGGTACAAAGTTTGCAAGCTTGTCTGTCCATGGCTTGTGGTTTAGCCATGGCTTGCCCCTGGTGTGGGAGCAGGGGTAAGGTGCTGGTAGGGACGAGGGGACAGTGCGGGGCCAGGGAGGCTTTTTAAGGCAGTGCTGCTGCCTGGGGAAATGCTTGTCCGATTTGAGCCTCGCAGGCAGGGTGTTGAGGGCAGCCCGGAGTGGTGCCAGTTGTTGTGTTGCTGTACTGGAAGGAAAAAATAATCTTGGGAGTTGAATTGTGTGTTGCAATCCCACCACCTGAGAGTGGAAGTTACAAGCAGGGCTAGGCTGGGATGCTTCACCGGTCAAAAAAACACACTAATGCATAACTGCCTCAGTCGTGGCTTGTACTGGCAAACAGAAGTATTACAGTTTTTCCTTATTTTTAGAGCCCATACATATTGGCCCTCTCTCTAAGGAGACACAAGATTGCTCTCCCTTCACACATATTTGTTTTCCCTGCGTAGTCTGTAGGTTACTTGTTCAAAAAAGCAAAGAATCCCTAAAGGCTTATGATTCAGCAGCATTGAAAGTTAAATGCGTACTGGAGTGATACAGGTAGAAGCTTGTCTGCAAGTCAGAAGTGTTTGAAGCGCTTCTTTCTGATGGACTTGTGTTTCCATTAGACTAGCCCAGGCAAAATAAATGTTGCAGTTGTCAAAGGAACTCAGTTTACTTCATCAAACTGTCACTTGAATGTTAATTTATTAACAACGACGACAAAAAAAAAAAGTTCAAAGCTTTGCATTTAAACTTCATTAATCACGATAAAGAAATGAATGAAAAAAGTTTCCAGGGTGTGAGCTCTGTGTGTGTGTAAATAGTGAGCAGAATTAAATTTAATTTGTAATAAAAAATGTAATTGAAGGCAATAGGAAATACACGCAAAGCTGCAAATGATTACTACTGCCCAGATTTTCACAACCCTAAATATTTCATTTTAATACTGTAAAATGAAGGACTGTTACATTAAACAACCACCCTTCTCCACAGCTTCTTTCCTTCTGAAAACCAGAGGGGAACTTGTTCCAATGAATTGTTTATTTCTGCAAAACTCAGCAACTGGTTGCAAAATAGAGCCTCTTTTGAAATGAGACATTAGATTACCAGGAGGATGCTGTTACTGTATTCTCAAGGAATATGATTTTATAAAGGAGATATACATTTTGTGTATAAAAGTCAAATCTGATACCATACTTTTGATTATATCAAAATGTCTAGTATTTCTTCAGTGTATTGATATGAGTTGGTTGATATAATCAGACACTCAATAAATTATTATTTTTTAAAAAATGTAATTACATACTTACATATACTGTTAATGATACTGCAGCCCAGGCTGTGTTGCCTAGAATTTTTAACCTATAGCTTTCCATCTTATATTTAGTGGCTGTAACTCAGGGGTACATCAGTATTTGTTACTTTTGCTGAAATTTTGTAGGCTAATTTTTTTGAGCAATGAAGTATACCATTAATTGTCTTCTACATTCACGCACACAATACTCTGATGATATTACAGGGTGTGAAGGTGAATGGAGTAGCTTCATGCAGGGGTTATCAGAAGTCAGACACATCACATTATTGTGTGCATAGCTTGTGAAATCAGATCTAGTTCGCTGGAGTAAGGTGCATTCCCGGATTGTATTTTTTTCCAGTTTTATAGAAATATTTGCCATAAACACTGCTCTGAATGTTTTACATGCTTGAACAGCCAACAAAGTAAAACTGCAGCTCTATATGAAGTCGTATGTCCTAGGAGAGCCAAGTCAACATACTCTGTGAGTCTTCAGCAAAACACCTGTGTGTTTGCGTAGTGCTCAGGTACTTAGCTAAATTGAAGCATTAGCAATTACTTCTGTACTGAGTGACTGTGGGTATGTGGCAGGATGGTCCCCTACAAAGATAAGTACAGCTAAAAACAAGGTGCAAATTTATTCAAATTTCAGTGCAAGATTTGTGTGGGATACCACTGGGAGCAGAGATTTTGTCAACAAAAGCTTCAGATTTTGTATTTTGGGTTACCAGAAAGTATTTTAACTCATTACTTTTGCAATATTATTTTGGACATCTCTAGCAGGCATGTCTGTTAATAATTTGCAGGTATTAGAGTATGTCACTGTCACATGTATGTCACATGTGCTTTCACAATCCAGTCTGTTCAGTGTATCAACTTCTTGAAAGTACTCTGTAATTTTTCCTTTAAAAAATATCTGAGGGGGGTTGGGGTTATTTAATTGCAATGCCGGAATTGTACAGAATTACAGTGATTTTAGTCTAATCAATCATGTTTCTTATCAGCTGAGTTTCTTCTTATTCTTTAGTACTGAAGCTGTGACTACTGTTTATTTCATTAGCATCTAAATTTTTATATTACTGCTGAAGACAGCACAATCTCTTTGGTCAGTTATGTCCTTGGTAAAGAGCTTCCCCCCCGCTGCAATCTGACCAGGTACTCAGGTGATCCATGAATCATCTTGTTCCCTGGCTGATGAGCTCCAGTTGCTCATCAGCCTTCTGGGCTAACCAGTCTGGCTGATGAAATGAGACTGCATCAATAAAAATAACTGAGTGGACTGTGTTGCTGCTAGTGCTGTAATTCAGTAGAAATACTCTCAAATTGTTTGAAACAATGTCAGATTTATTTTGTGTGGAAAAACTAAGTATTTTAAAACACTTCAAAATGTCTCCCTGCTGCTGTATAGATGCAAAATGTGATTGTCCCTCCACATCCCTGCATTCCTCTTCCAGGAGCTGAATCCACCAACTCCTGACTTCATGTTGCACCACACACATCTTCAATGGGTCCTGCAAGTTTCACGCTCAGTATATGGAAGTCGGCATATTATGCTAATGCTCTGAGATCAAAGAGAAAAACGGAAAGTTTGAAGAAGGTGATAATGGAAGCACCATTTAGAAAACTGTTCCGTTCTCTGCGAAGAGACCCTGCCACCCATTCATGAAAGTTGCCCTATGTCTGGCTAAAGGTTTAAAAGGATTTGAGGTAGTGGAAGCAAAATTAATGTTTGGTTTTGTTTGGTTTTGTTTTTTTCTTTCAGTGGGCGAGTTTGTGAGTGATGCCCTTCTGGTACCAGACAAGTGCAAGTTCCTTCACCAGGAAAGGATGGATGTGTGTGAAACTCACCTGCACTGGCATACTGTTGCTAAAGAGGTATATTCATCTGTCTTAAAATTTCCTGCTTTCCTCCTTTAGAGCTATATCACTCTTCTGCAGATGAGTTTAAATATAGCAGTGACAAGGAAAACAGAGCAGTACTTATGAATGCTTGAGTGAATAGCTTTTTGTTCTGCTTTAGCAGGTAGGAAATAGGAGTCACTCTGCTAAGCACATCACAGTCCTCTATTGGATACTTAACGTTGACCTTTGAACATGGACCCTGTTTCATAGCACTGTTTTTTTCCCCATGTCCACTCACACACCCACCATGTTTTCTGCCGCCTCCGGTTTCCTGTGTTGCTCTGGAACTAAAGATTGATCGCTAATGCCTAGGCTTTGCCTTTATCATTGTCCTCAGTAGGGATATTGGTATGCCAGGTGCTTCACAGAGATCAAACAGGCATCAAAGAATGCAGTATGTGAAATTCAGCAGAAAAGGGTAGGAGAGCTGATAAGACATAGGACTAGCCAAAGACATTTTGCAGGCACGCACAGAGTTTTTACAGTTTACTAGTGCTTTACTGAGAACAGAAATAAACCTAATGTTATAATTACTAATGCATTCTGGACATTTTTGTCCTTATGTAGAAAGGTTGTAGGAATAAAAAGTGAGATGAGTTTCAGGAAGATTTCTGGCTGCTATTTTGTTTAGTTTGTATGTTATCCCACCTTCTGGAGATCAAAATTGAAATGTGCTTATCAGCTTCAGATTTTCAGTTCTTGCTTGAATCGTACTGTTGCCCCTCAAATGAAGCGTTTAAAGCACCAACCTTCATGCAGGCAAATTCTAGTCTAAGTACTTGCCATTCGAAGTTTCCTAGGAGAACATCATCACTGTGCACCAATGAACTATTTTCCTTTTTTCACCTGTCCTACATCACTATATCTTTCTGTCCTACATCGCTGTATCTTTAAGGTATAATTATGCACAGCTGACTGTTTTCCAAACAACGATAGAAGGTACTGTATTAGCAGAGGTGTCAGACCAGATACAGTGTGTTTCCAGTATATTAGATATTTTAAATGTTAATCTATCTTCAATGAACTCTTTACTAGCATTAATACATCAGGATCAGGACTAATACTTCAAATTATCACTCTGCCTTTGAGTTTTCTGTTTATAAGGCAGACCCTGTGAGGATTTTAGGCAAGAGGATATGGAGAGAAGACAAGCCTTTCTATACTGGTAAAGACTAAAGGGCATGGGAAGGGAGAGCTTGTTGCTTACAGTGGTCATGCAGACACAGTTAGGGAGCTACCTACAGTGCAGGCAGTGAATGCACACGTGATGACTCTAAATCATGTTTCAAAATTCAGAGATCATGCAGTTCACCAATTTCAACCTCCTAAGCCAGTACGCAGCCCCTTACGTTTTCTCGAGGCCTGTGACTTTTTTCTGGCTTCCTCCATGAAAATATGTTTGCTTTTTATTTTCTGTAGTCCTGTAGTGAGAAGAGTATGAATCTGCACGACTATGGCATGCTGCTGCCCTGTGGAATCGACAAGTTTCGTGGTGTGGAGTTTGTTTGCTGCCCGTTAGCGGAGGAAAGCGACAATCTTGATTCAGCTGATGCTGAAGATGATGATTCAGATGTCTGGTGGGGAGGCGCAGATGCAGACTATGCAGATGGAAGGTAAGAGTGACTTTCTACCCTTCAACTTGTTATTATCGGCTTATAAAAGATGCCAAAAATCTGTCTAAAAGGCCTCAGTGTGGAAGAGTCACTGCTCCTTATAAGTGAATTTGCAGCTACAATGGTTGAAAACATCAGTGTTCTACGCATTTATTTTTAACTTTCTACAGAAAAGCTTATTATTGATATAGTTATTGTGCTTTTGATGCCTTCATCTTTTCTTCAATGAGAAGTATTGCCATATTTATAACAAAAATGCTTAAATACATACTTTTTGACAACTAAATGATAAATACTGTACTCTTAAGGTGCTTTGTGTGCAGTCTGGAGTACTGCAGCAGATACTCAGCCAACATAACCGTTGGAGGTTTTGAAATGTCTTCATTCATAATAGGCATTAGCTGTGTGCCATTATTACCGTAAGAATATTTTTCTGCTGACAATTACTTTCTAAATATGATCTAAAAGAAAATCTGTTTTAATATGTAGCCTTTGAGAGATTCATTAATGCTACTGTTAAGTCAGAATATGGAGGTTTCCTTTGCAAGACAGCAGTGGATGGGAAAATGCCATGCTTGTCTTTACCCTTTAACATCCCCTGTGCACATAGGCTGATTTTGAGCCAAATATGGGTTATGACTCTGTTGTAACTGAGTGGTCTGGTGCTGTCAAAGCCCTTTCATATCACTCTCTTGACTGGGTTAGACAGCAGTTGTGAGAGCACAGAGTACAATATTATGTCCTTGCAACTGAATTCAAACAACTCTCTAAGATGGCTTTCTTCATAAAATTAAGATCTGCATGCAAATTCTGTTTGTGGTCCCAAGGCTTCCATCACTTCATACTCTGCTAATGCAGTGTTTCTACTTCTTAGGTGATGATATGCATCTTTTGCAAATAATATAGAAAATCAAAAACTTGGGGCAGATGACAAATGATTTCAAGGAGAACCCTGAAAATAAATGGGAACCGAATGAATTGAATATGTGGAAAGTTAATAGTTCTGAATTGCGTTAAGTCTGGGTTTTTTAATAATCCAGATGGAAACAAGTTCAGGAACAGTGTAAAGATGAAGGACAGAGATTGAATTGCTGTAATTTGGTACAAAGAGATGGCATTTAGACAATGAAAAATTAGAAAGTGTGTCATGGTGGGCATCTAAATCTTTCCTGACAAAGCATTAGTAAGTGTTGCAGGGAAGAGTTCTTTGTGATAGTGGAGTAAGTTTAATTAAAATGAATATTTCCCCATTGTAATTTGCAGTTGTCTCTCATAAACGGGAGTGAATGGTCAGGGCTGTTTGATGCAAGAAACCTGCGTCAAGTAACATTGCACCTTGATACCTTCAGGCTTTTTTCTGACTTGTACTTCCAACAGCTGTCAAAGCGTCACCAAAAGGGTTATAAATTGTGGGATTTGTAAACCAGCCTTTGGATTGTTGCTGTGTCACTTCTGTACATTTCGTTTAGATTTTGATTGGAATATGTTCTCTTAGAATAATACATGAGTACAGACCTTGTTCTAATTGAGACAAATTTGCTTCTATTTTCATCATATGTGTATATATATACACACACAAGATAGATACATAGACCTGTCTTATATACCTATTACCTGTCTTATCTATAGATCTTATATTTATTACATATCCCGATATATAAAATACATAGATATTAAACTTCTCTTTCATATATCTGATCAAAGATGCCTAAAATATTTTAAATAAAAGAGCTCACAGGGGTGTATATACAGTAGTTTTGTTTTTAAGACAGATATCCCTTTTATTTCAGTCTTTTTCATGTTTGTCACTGAGCATTTAATTTACTATTCTAGTCCGTTTTGTTCCTCATAAAGCAGTTTAATATCTGAAGAGGTGAGTTCAAGAATAACTTCATAAATTTTGTATCCTTTAGGAATAGGAGCTGTAATTGCATTTGAATCCATTTCTGAAGTCCCAGGCAAATACTGATATTTTTTTTTTCTTCCCACCCGTAGAAGTGGATGCAAAAGGAAATTGAAAGGATCAGTTTATGGGGCAGTTGTACTTCAGCTGCAGGTGAAGAGGCAACCAGTTCGCGGTTCTTTTACACTGACTCACTCGTACTTCTTGCTGCCTTGTCAGCTTACCAACTGCGTTTAAATTGTGTGTACTGGAGCCAGAAATACTCTTGAAATTTAGTTGTATAAAAAAAAAAATTACTCATTTCTCATGCAGCAGTAGGTGGTAGTTCAAATTTTGTGTGTGTGTATATTCATACATATATGAGCATATGTTTGTCTATATATAAATATATATATATGCCTTAGTCCTAAGCTGATTGTGAGGGAGGAAGGAGGAGAAAGACAGTGTAAAGTAGGGGGACACTCTCCTAATGCTAAATTCCCAATATTCTCTGCTATTAAAGCACCCCTGTTTGAAGTGCTTACTTAAAGTCTATGTTTTTTCACCTTCTGTGGGTGAACTGACACTGACAATGTTTGCTTCGTCTTGGAGCCTTCCAAGGAGTTTAGAATCCCTTTGTGTGTGAGCACATCCTTGGCGTGATACTGCACGAAGGGAAGAGAAGGGGCTGGTAGCTTATGCACCAGCTAACGCTGACCCTGCTGCTCAGCAGCTCTGAAGCAAAGACCTCTGTCAGAGGAGCTTTGGGTTCTTCACGGACCCCCATTCTGGGCAGGGAGGGGGAATACTATTAACAAATCAGTTGGGCAAAGTATCCATCGAAGTATTTTCCTCGCTCAGGAATCGTGATAGCTTTTACTTCGGGCAGATCAACTGAGTGCAAGTTGTTGGTGCCTTCCAGTTGACGTCTTTTAACGCACACAGGGCGCACTCCAAATCATGAGAGACATGCTCTGCCTTTCAAGGGGGGGGCACTCAGTCATTCTTTGCTTTGCCGGTCCTTTTGTGGCTGCTGCTACAAGTACTTTGTTCATGCAAAGATATGAAAATTAGAAGATAGGAGCTGGTCCTTTAGGACAAGGATTTCATGCCATTACTCTGTTGTGGGTTTGTGGTGGCAATTCCACAGCATTCCCATTGCAGCAGTTAGTGTTGACTTTTTTTTACCCATTTCTACCCAGAAGTCATGACTTCTGGCTAAAATTAGTTGTCAATACCACATAAGTACTTCAGTAATTGCTCTTTCTTTTATTTTTTGTTTTATTAAGATCTGGGTTTGGTTCTGTTGTACAAATAAGGCCTTTTAGATGCTTTTGCCATGCATATCTCAATGTCTTTGTTAATGAGTCGTTGGGTGGTCTGGGTAGAACATAACCCACTTCTCTCACCTCAGACAAAACCAGTCTGCTGTAAATGACACCAGCTGCAGGATCTCGTATTCCTTGTTTCTCGTGTCTGGCTGTGGAGCCTTCTGCTCAATAGCTGTGGGTTTTTCTCTCACCCAGCCTGTGCCCAGTACCACTCCTGGGGAGCGAAACCTCCAGGCTGGCTGCTTCACACTCCCATCTCTGTAGAACGACAGTGGAAAACGTTGGGCACACATCCCCCCGTCAGTGAATGGTGGCATGATGACTGCCACATGCCTCAGCACATGGGCCTTCGGAAAGGCTGTGCCTGTTCTAAGACGCCCAAGTCACAGTGAAGGGGGTGTTTGAGGCAGAGGTGCCAACCTGAAAAGCAAATTATTATATCCTTATTTCTCAAAACCCCTGTTGTGACAAAGCAGAATCCAGCAAGCGAAGGTGGTGTATTTTGAAGTAACTTCGTATCTCAAACTATTTGGATATAAATTTTAAAATATTTGCATTTATAATTCTGAACATTTAGAGGAAACCACATTGCAGCCATTCATTCTGTCTTGTGTTTTTTACCTCCAGCAGTTATCCCTGGAGCACTGCATTTTCTTTTTTGTTTTGTCATGGGTGTTTTCCTCTGCACAGGAGGAAGCAAAGCTCAGCAGCGCATTGTATCTGCATTGTGGGAGGGCACGCAGGGGCAGCTTGGGCTGTGGTGCCATCACAGAAGGATGTTCTTCCTACCCAGTGTCTGACCACCACCTGGGGCTGGGCGTAAAAGGATGTGGTTTGTTGGCAGTACTTGGGAAAGGAGGGAGGATGTATTTTGGTGACGGGTGTGATATATTCCCTCTTTGTTCATGAGGCCAAGGTGCAGGATCCACCCGTGCTGTTGAAATTGCGTCAAGTCATGCTCGTCCTGAAATAGTGTATAACTGACGAAGAGGTCACGAGCATTTTTCAGCAGTGGCGTTCCTTGCTGTTATCCACACCTTTAATTAAAAGTTACCTTGAAGACTGCCTGAGGGACAGCCAGCTGCAGGTGCTGGCTTTCAGTATAGCTGCAGAGTTCTTCCTGCATAGCTACAACTCAGTCAAGTGACCTGCGAGCTCTGGCTGCCCTTGAGACACGGTACAGCCTCGTGGCCCTCCTGCCTGTACCTGGGCGCTTTCTGGAAGCTTTGGTGTCCTTGATGTCCAAGGTTGAATGTCTTTAGGAGTGATGGCCAAGCTGGAAGCTTGCAAGTTTTCTCTGTCTACATCTGTCTCATACGTGCCTCTCCTCTTCTTGTCACTGTGCGTAAGACCTCCCAGGCTTTCCTTCCCACCAGGGAAACAGGCGGCTGTCATTTTCCTTCTTTCGCAGCAGGGATACTGAGGCACAATAAGCTTCACTGTCAAGGGTTATATAGAAAGCTTTTCTTTAAGTCCCATGGCTCAGGAGCAGAAGATAGTCCCTTAAGTTCAGCCGAGTCTCATTTTTCTAGACAATCTGAATATGTTTTCAAGATCCAAAATAGGAGCTTTAATTTCTCATTGGTTTTCCACCAGCAGGTCAGGCCAAATTAATTTTGTCTGTCTGGTGTATAAAACGTATGTTCAGGCTGATGTAATCAATGGGTAGTGTTGTAAATGTCACATTGTAGGGAGTAGTGTATTTTATAAGGGTTTGGTTTACAGTTTCTCATAAACTTCTGCCAAGCGAAGTTTTATGGTTTGTGCATACTTGCCATTAAGATAGTTAATAGGGTAGGGTTTTTACTGCAATAAATAATCCAAAAGAGTGCAGTTCACTTTGTGCTGGTAATTAGGCAGCTGTGAAGTAAAACTCAAGTTTGTGCTACATAGCATGGTAATCGTGTTGTTCTCCGGTTTTGTAACCCTGTACCAGACTGAGCTTAAGGATGAGTGCTCATCTCCTAGATGCTGAAAAAAAGTAGTTAGCGCTATATCCTTTTTGACTCAATAGTTTTTTGGTTTTTTGGGTTTTTTTTAGTGGTATCTGGAAAAACTGGCTTTTGTTATAATTGTCTCCTCCAACTCTACTCTAAGAAATCCTGAAAGGTTTTTAAAACTTGTCAATTTTTTCTAATGGTGAAAGCAGTGTTGTATATGTGCCTGTTATGCTGAATTATTTCCAAGTGAGACCCTATGCTTTTAATTACCAGTCTTGTAGCATTTGGGGAAGAGGAGTCACAGGGGCCCAACAGAATTGCTTTGCTAAGTAATTTATTAGAGATCCGCACTTGACATGGAGGAAATGAACTTTTTATTTCTTCTGCTTTCTAGCTCTTTTTATGCCTTTATCTATGAATTAAGTGGTACAAAGATGTCAACACACTTTTTTACCTAGTGTCTTTCGTTCAGAAATGTCTACGGGTTAACCTCAATGTCAAATTAGTTACAATTGAAATTCCCCAGAGTGCTGTCATTAAATCAGGCTGTCACAAGCTGTGTTTAAATTGGCCACAGTCATATAGTGCCCTGACCTAATATAACAACACACTGTGTCCTCATGGTATGTCACCCTGCTGCCTTGACACAGAGTAGGCTGGCAGGCAATTGGGATGTCTGCCTGTGGCACATGTTTATGAAAAATACCTAAGTCTAAACACTGATGCATAAGCAAGTATCTTTAGTAGTATGCAAGAGTCAGTATAAGAATTTTAAAAGTCAGATTTAATGGGGTTTAGTCATTTCTATACTTAGGAAAGTCTCTTTCCTTTTGCAAGTGTAGCTTTGACTAGCTACCACTTAATTCCCTTTGTTTGGGTCTGCACGCCAGAGCAGTGGGAGATTTAATGCAGGCAAGGGTCAGGAAGTTGTTGATGTTTTAATTGTGAATGCAGGTGAAAGCAGGTAAATGCTACAGCTGGCCTGGCTGTTCTTTAGTGTCCTCTGTGCTAATGGTGTTCATCAACAAGGAGTATCCAAAACATAAAATCCTCTTGCCCTGTTTTTCCCCATTACATCTTCCTGTGTCCTTCTCATCCTTCTTTTTCCCCTGCTCCTCTCCTCATCTGCCCCTCAAAAATGTATTTGGAAATACAGCATGAAAGAAGAGCCTTTAGGGGATTGTGTGACTAGGTGTATTTCTGGCCATCCTGTGTATTAACTGATCAGGGGGATTAAGAAAAAGTAACCAAAATGCTCTAATCTTCCTTATCTATTTTTGTGATGGGTACTTTAATCTCTTTGGCCTTTGAACTACAGCTGGAAGAAACAAACACGGCTTGAACATGGAGGGGAAAAAAAATTGGCAAAACTAGGACGATTAAGGTGGTGGTGTTGATATTAATTGCCTTCTCTCATTTCAAAGAGAGGTTTCTGTGTTGCGTCCCGAGAGAGCCTTAATGGACAGGCTTTCCAACCATATGTTTTGTGTTGGCCGTCAGCAGGTGGGAGTCCTTTGTTTAAGTACACCTGCAGGGATGCCGACTTCTGATGCCTGGGGTAAACCCCTGCTGCGGCCCTGTGGACCCTGGGGTGTCAGAGTCCCCATGCCATGGGAAGTGTTGGGTGGCTGAGGAAGAGTCAGGCCCTGAACCCTGTCTGGGTATGGGGCATTGTTGATGAGGAAATCATGGGGAGGAGGGCCCAGATCTTCCCAAAATTCTTTACTACTTCTTAAATCCTTCAATTTCTACCTGTTTCTTCATACATGTATCTAGTATGTAGTGATATTGGGTTTCTTGACCATTCTTCCCTCCTCCTCCTTCTCTCTCGTTGTTCTTGCTGTTAATATTGTTTTGCATTGAGTCAAAAATCTGAGGCTTAATTGGAAGTCCAGCTCTGAGCCCAAAAGATTTGTCTGAAGAACGTAGAAAAGGGATATCTGGAGTCCTTTTGAAGCTTCTGCTATTCTAAAGCTCAAAAACTGTTATTGATCAAGAAAAAGGAAGGTGCCGAGGCTAAATTCTTCATCGGAAAACATGCTTACTGGAGGAAAAGGAAAATTAACATTTTGTCTCTGTTGAGTATTCATCTGTTTTCGAGCCATCTTGTCACTCATGTTAAAACAAACAACAAGTTCTCATTGATGTAGGCTTTTTCATTAAACTGGAAAGTCAATTTCTAAAATTTCAGTGAGAAATGCTCCAGTGGGAGTCTCTAAATGATTCTTTAAAAAACCAAAACATTAAAAGAAAATCCACCCCCTACTCTGCAACCACTTGAGCTAGTAAAGCTGAACCAGATGCGAAGCTGGACAAAGGGTCTGTCCTGCAGGTTCTGACTTAGAAGCAGGAAATGACTTGCATTTGGATGGATAAAAAGATTTCCCTTTTTCCGTACTGTGCAGATTGAGCTGTAGGCTGTTCATACCCTTCAAATTTAAGGAAAACTGAACCTTGTGCTAGCGGTGGTATGGCTATTGCAGCGGGTCAGGATCTGCTTGGTGGGGAGCCCAGTTTTCTGTGACGCAGGAGCAGGAAGGGGTGCAGCCAGAGGCAGCGTTCTCATCAGCTGTCCTAATACAAATTGTTCCTAATTGGGAGTCAGTGCCTTAAAATGAGCACTAGGAATTACAAACCTGCTTCATTTCTCTTGTTTTTTTTTTCCCCCCCTCCTGTGAAGTTTGCCATCAGTATAGGTTAATGTCAGTTATTGAAACAGGTGAATTTTGCACTGCATGAATTGTCCATCACTAAATTTTAGAAAACTGAATTAATTTGGGGACATAGTGTGGAAGGTGTTCTGATTTTGCAGTATAATATTTCAGGTAATTGGTTGGAAGTTCATATGTTCTTGATTTTTGTAGTAGAACTGTTAGGAACTGAAATAGAGAAAGTGCTTTATAGCTGCTCTAAAACATTGTGAATGGTACAGCTTATCTAAGAACTTCCATGTTTTTATAACTATTTTAATGATAAAACCTAATTCCTTTTCTTTATTAATTAAGCTAAGGCATCACCAAATTGTAGGCATAATGTTACCGCTTATGTTGAGTAACTCTAGAAGTATTTTGTTCGAGTCACATATTTTATATGCCATTAGCATATTCTGTGTCTAACATTCTTACATTAATTGGGTTCATCTCTCATGTTGGCTGTTACTTAATATTTGGGTAGTTCATGATGTATTTTTAATAACAATTTTTCCTTTTTAACATGGAGGCTGGTAAAATAAAATTCAGAAAGCACAGAAACACCAGGGCGTTAATGACCCTAGAAAGACTGGTAAGTGTTGGATTTCTTCTTAGGACAAATAAAGTTAGAATGGAGTTGATGAAACAGCGCATTGCTTTGAGAGGTAATTACAGCGATGCTGAGCTGGCAAATCCAATCACCGTTTGAGTATAAAGCATTAACTGAATTGATGGATGAGGCTATGGGTGGAGAGAATTAATCTAATTGAGGAAGTGATGAGTAGAAGATAGCCAGGCTTTCATGACCCCTGATGAAAGCAGTTTGCTAGCTGCGCAGACTACCTATATGACTTAAGTGAATGTTGAGCTTGTTTCAGGAGGTTAATGGCATCAAACTTGCACATTTAGTAGAAGGCTGACTTGGAGAGAAATTTTTTGACCTCACAAAACAGAGCCATCAGCTGCCATGTTTTCCTTAAGTAATAGGCAAAGATTTTTACAAGCAAAAATTTGAAGTTGTCACTTGCAATGACTGAAACGTGGGAGAGAAAGGTTCCCTGTGTATGTTCATGTAGTCATCAACTCAAGAAACCCTTCTGATATGTCTGCGAGATGTTCTGAGAAGTTCTTATGACATTGTGATATATACTACCCCGTTTCAAACACTGTACTATTTATAATGCATGAAAAAAATGGGAAGTGAGAAATTTACAGCTGGGTTTTTCAACACATACTGTCACACCACCATGAGTATGTTCCGGTGGATACATAGCTGGATATCCCTCCATATCCAGCAGTTCCTGCTCTGTTTTACCTTTCAGTGGTATTTCTGGTCTGTACTAGAAATAAGAGCTCAGCATTGGGGTGGTTTGTGGAAATTTAAGAATTCCACCTCTTGTGAGGTTGTGCTATTAATAGCACAGTGTAGTAAAGCATTTTCTGTAGTAAGTACTTTTTTCCCTTTGCCTTCTAACAAAGGCTACACACTTTGAATAGATGGATGAAACAACAAAAGCATATAGGGTTTTGCTTTTTTCCTGACAGAAGAAGGTTCTAATCTTGAATGCAAATGTTTTGGCTTTGATTACATGATGACAAGCTGTTTCTTCACATGGGATCTCTATTTTGATCACTGCTGAGGTAAAAAAATAACACTCAAATTGTGATGTGAGTGAAGAAGAAAAGGTTAAAACAGTAAAATGTTGACCTGGAGAACTGGACCTATGCTTGTTTCTGCCATGAAGGTCTTCTGCTAGGCTTGGCACGCTGTGGCCACCATAACAAGCTTGGTACAAAGGGTGCCCCTTTTTCATCTGTCTGCATCAGTAGAGATAATCTGCTCTGCAGTCCTGGCCTCTTGCTGCTGCTGGTGGCAGCTGTATTAAAAAAGTTTAAGGTGGCGCATTCTCTGAAGAATGTTATTCAGTGTCTTAAATTGAACATCCAAAGTTACTACATGCTTTGGTATTTTTTTGTTTGCTTTCCCAATTTGTAAAACAAAGTTATTCTTCCCAGTTTTACCATGTTATCATTATTGTGTGAGGGTACCAAGACTATGAATTCCACAAACAGAGCAAGGACTTGGTTTGGTACGAAGTTCACACTGTCTGCCTCAGATAAGCTGTTGGATAGCAGGTTGGACAAAGAGACACTGAATAGTCCATTCTGAGTATGACAGAAGTTTTGTGGAAACAAACGTGTTGTAACAGATTCACATTTTTCTACTGATTCTCCAGCTGGCTGAAATAGGGCTGCGCAGGCGACCTTTGCTCTACCTTCTTTCATCACATTCAGTCTTAATGCATTTCTGATGTCAGGATTTTGAATTTAATATTTATTCGGTGTCATCAGGTTCACAGAGCCTGATTTTCTGTGTTTGCAGATATGTTTATTTTTCTAGTTTTTAAGCTTCTCTTTAGCAAAAATAATCAAAGTGAGAAAGAATATGGGTTAAATATATTGTTACTCTGTCCTCCTCTGAAAATGACAGACTTTTTGCTGAATCCTCCCTCTTCCAAAGAAAACTGTCAGAACAGTAACACCAGCAAAGGCTTTGTTCCAGAGAGAAAACTAGGTCAATTTTGAAAAAGTATTCTTGCATATCAGTCAACAGGTACCTTCTGTGAATGCACGAGATCAAATGTTAGATGCTACCTCATACACCTGACTTTTTAAGTAGATCAGCTGTGGAAAGAAATGTCTAAAGGTATAAAGTATACCTTCTTGTTTAATTATGGGGAAAAAGATAAATGTATCTGTCAGAGGCATTAGAGCAAAGAATGCGTGTTTGTTTTTTATAAATGTTCTATAGATTAAAAAGTGTTAGTGCAACTTCTCTTGTTTTCTGTCAGTTAATGAAACCAGGCACATTTTTGGTATTGTTTTGTATAAAAGGTTAAAAAAAAATACCGTAAAAGGAGAGAGACAGTCTGAAGCACATAATTCAGTTGTTTGATAAGGTCTAACAACTCAAAAGCAACCTCTGTGACAATTCTTGAAATAGCTTATTTCAATTTTTTTTTCTGTTGGGAACTGGGAAAATAAACATGATTGCAACCTCTTCAGTAAAGGAAAACAAAAAGGAAAATAATTAGAAGTGACAAAATGAATGTCTGAAAAATGCTAGGCAATATGAATTGCTCGTCCTGACTTGCTGTGCAATGGAAGGTGTCCTTCTGAGTTCTTAAAAGGTTAACTGCCTCTTAATAGGTGTTTATATGTGTCCGAATATCACATTATTTCTTGCTGTTGTGAGATACCTGATTTACTAATCTACTATAGTCCAACCCTAATGAAAATAACTAAGGTAGTTTTTAAGCAGTTTGTGCTTTTGTGGTCACTTAACAGACAGACCAGAAACATTATTGCTGAGGTACCTTGTGGGTCAGACTTTCAATTCCATAAATCACTGTAATTTTCCGGACTTCAATGCCAATAAGCTATTTAAAAGATCAGTTACATAGACTGGAGGTCTGGCATAACCCTTTTCTTTGCTGGCTCTGTGTCTAATCTCACAACTGCAGTGCAGTTTCATTCTTGCTCTATGGTCTGTTCCCATCTCCCCCATATTTCAGGAACACAGACCTTTTTGGTATAACTCCCTACTCCTAGACTTTCAAGGTGAATGCTGAAATCTTCATTTCACACATGGTTTTGACTTCCTTTCCTCTCTTCTACCCCATGCAAAATTACTTTGGTAGTTCTTGTTTAAATTTATTACCTGGATACTCAGTTTCACATAGTGGGTATACTCAACTTAGTCTTGAAGTCTGTGTACCAAAGCCAAAGTTAAATAACAGAAGGTACAGTGAGGTGAGTGCTTATGTGCCAAAGTGCAGTGTTGGCTTAGTTTTTAGCTTTAAGTAGTTCCTGTTTTGACTCATACGTTTAATTAGCAACACCATTCAGAGGAATGCAGTAGTGGGATCAAACCCAGTTCCTAAGAAATCTCGTCCTTTGGTCAGAAGAACTTTTTCTAGCATGCAAGGTTTGGAAAAATGTTAGGTGGAAAATACCCAGGCCTCTGATGTGGAGGTTTGTTGAGGGAGAATTTAGTTCCTCGCCTATTAGCTTTCTGATTTGCTTTTAACCAAAAGCCTGGTAATCAGACCATCTCAAATGCACTCATCTTGTTGTTTGGATTCCAAGTATGTATCCTACACTAGTAATTTGCATTGTGTTTCTGTTTTGCATTTTCTTTGAAGGCATTAACTCCTAAGGCATGTAGAGGTTCACAGTTGGATCTATGAACCATTTCCACTCCCACAGTTAAAGAACTCTGTGCTCTGGAGTTTTCCTGTGCATGGGGATTAACATGTATTTGTGCTCATCATTAATCTTCTGCTAGAAGCAAAGCTAGACCCAGGCTGAATACTTGACAGTCCAGTCCCATCACGTTTCCCGGAGTTCATTTTGGGGGAGCTGTAGAGGATATAGAGGAGTGGCGTTTGTTGTGCTTTTGGGAACCTGAAGCACAAGATGCCGGAAACCGAGATGATGGCACCTGCAGTAGTAAAGGTTATGTATGGTTGCATAAATTGCCATCAGCTTGGCCTGTTAGGCTGAAAGAGCACGGGTTGCAAGTTATGTCCAGCAACTGCTTGTCCTGTCTGAAGCCAACATACATGGCCTTGCTGTATGCAGATGGTGGCTTGTTGCTACTGCTGATTTGTTTCCTCTCCTGGAATTGGCTTTCCCCTAGCTATTTGCACAGGCTTGGTTGCTGGTAAAAAACAGAGTCCAGGTGGAATCTATTTGCAATAAAATATAGTTGCAAAGTGTAGTGAATGCTAGTCTTTCCAGATATTAAAACATTTGTCTTGAACACCTTTTCATTCTTTTTCGCCCACTGATGGAGTATATGTTTTTGTTCCAAGTTACTTGGCAAAGTCATGGTCTAAATGCATTATTGCAGGCACGTGAGCCACTTCCCAAAACCAGTAATTAGTCCACAGTTATTTGTTATCCTAAATTGAAAACTTTGCTGCATTTTTGTCTGAAATTGTAGTTGCAGACAGAAACCTCTTCGTAAAAGGTGGCTTATGCTACATAGGGATACTTATGCCCCATGAGTTCTGAAATACCGTTAGAAAGAAAACTCTGGTCTTGTCATCTGTGTTCTGCCTCTGTCCCTGTTGCAGGTTACTGGAATACAGAAAGGAAATTTTCATTTACTAACATTTTCTTATTTCTTGAACAGCAAGAGGTAGCGTAGTCCCCTGTCCCCTGTCCCCTTTCCCCTTTCCCCTTTCCCCTTTCCTTCAGTTTTATCTTCACAAAGTAACAGGCTGATTCACTCTTCTGAGTGAAGTGAATAAATAATACATTGGTGCCGGTGCCAGCTCTTACTGCAGTTGATGGAATGAGAAAAGGAAGTTATTAGATATACATTACAGATCCATGGTTTAAACGTTGCTGGTAGTGATGTGCTTAGGTGCATACTAGCAGGAGCTGTACAGTGGAATGTGTTTTAAAACCAGAAATATCCCTGTTGGAGTGGTCAGTATATTTCTGTTGGATTCAATGGAACCAATTACTGCTTTAAGGCTGCCTGGAACCCCAGCAGCATCAGAAATAGAGCTGAAACCACCAAACTTCAAATACCCCATTTCACCACACAGGAGCGTAATTGATTGGTATTAATGACCCAGTGTGCTACTTGGACACTCAAGGGAAGCATCATTTCCATGTTCAGGGAAATGGATTTTAATATCCCATGTGAAGAGGTTGAAGCAGGAGGTCCAAAACCATGATGACCTCTGTGTCCACCATGAATACAAAATTCCAGCCCTCCTTACCAAAAGTCTCCACTGACAGGAGATTGAGATATACTAAGGGGAGGGAGGGGGGGCGTGTTAAAGTGTTTTCATGGCTGCATTCAAGCCTGACAATTTACCTCCATTGCTTACTGCTGAACTGTTAAATTCAGATGATGATAATATGGCTTTAGAAATCTGTGAACTTACCGGTGTATCAAGTAATTTTTTTTGAGCAGCCTTTGAAAAATCCTGTCACAGGCACCACTAAACTAAAGCGAATGTCAACAGTTTCTTGTAAATGAGACACTGCAGTGTGTGGTGCTGATAAAACCCTGACTGGGACGGTATCAAGGGAGTATACAGAAAAAGCTGTCAAGGTATCATGGTTCCAGGAGAAGCAAGACTGAGTCATACTTGTTTACCAAAGAAGGTAAAATGTAATAATAATGCCAGGAAGTAAGCACACCTGGTATTATTATTAACTAAAACTCCCAGACTTCTGAGAAAAATGTCAGTATCCACATTCATTTAGTAGTAAACCTTTGTTTGAAAATGATGGATATAAACTGATTACTGTGACGAAAGGTGTGCAAAAGTTAGTCGTGCTGTCTGGGAAACAACACCGTGGTGGTGCTAATTGAGACATGTGAATGGTACCAGAGCATTTAGCATGACAGGGAGAAACAGCTCTACATGTTGTAGAGGGTTTTGTCTCTGTTTGAAAAATTGATGCTTTATTCCAAATGTTGAAGTACAAGTTCATTCCCTTCTCTATTGTTCTCTATCCTCCCTCTCGCATGCATGCTCTTTGAAGAAGAGCCAGGATGATAAAAGTGGTTAAATCCAAGGAAACAAAACTAACCATAATGTTTCGTGTTTCTTACATGACGTAGTACCTTTTCTAATAGTAAGAGCACGTGAAGTCCACCTACTGGCTTTGTATGTAACAGAAACACATCAAGATGTAGCATTTTTTCTATTAAACCTGTGTCTTCGAGCATGAGGCTCCAAATCCTAAATCCTCTGATTACTGACAAATACTGGGGAACCCCCTCCTTCCCTGTGGCCCCTGGTTCCTTAGGAGTGCTGCTAAGGGGCTGTATGGTATTGCTGGTTTTCCTCATGTCTTTCATAACTGTGGCCTCTGAGGAAGCGTTGTCATCTTCTGTTTGCACTGCTCAGCGTGGTTACTGTGATTGACTCTTAGGAGCGCAGGACTTAGCAGGTAGCCTTAATATCTAATGTGAAGCTGTTGCTGTTGTTCCTTTTAGGGCTTGCTGGGGTACATCCCTGCCTGTTGTGTATTCGTGCTGTTTGGTCTGTGATACTGTGCAGTATAGCTGAGCACGATTAAACCATCAGAATAATGCCAGTCCAGTTAGTTTCTGGTATTTGGCTTCATTCTAGGAGAAAATTGTTAAGAGAGCGTAAAGCACTTCATCTCCCCATCCTCTTCTCTTTGGAAGACAGCACTAATAGGGGAAGAGAATAGTTCATCTTTGTATAAATAAAAAAAAAAAATAAAAATAGACTCTTGGGAAAATACTTTCTTTTAGAGAAAGCCTGGAGTGCTTCTTTAGAACCTGAATGTAGCTTCACACTTCTGTACAATGAGAGTTTTTAAAAACTGTTAAATAGGGAAATGACCTTCTAAAGCCCAATTTCAGGCATCTTAATTTTTTAAGTACATAGTGAGGTTCTTACTTCCATTTAGGTATCTAAATCTGAGGTAAAACCACTTCTATTTTCAATGTTCCNTTTTTTTTTTTTTTTTTAGAAAAAAAAAGGTTGGTTTTGATGCTGAAAATTTCCCATCAAAATGCTGTGGACTGACACAGCTGAGTTGATTGCTTTTGTGTAGCTAAAAACAGATGGATATTGGATGCCCGCATACAAATTATTTTTGAAGTGGCTTTCCATGTGACTAATTGACTTTACTTTGTTTGTTTCAATAGGTTGTTTTTGTTGTCCTTTTTTAACTTTATGAGCTTGCCAGTATCTGAAAGTGATCATTCATATGAAAGGAAGAGGAAAAATAATTGCACTATTTTAAAAGCATGCTGTGTTTGTAGCTTAGGTGGAGAGAAAGACAGAGAGCAGCTTGCTTTAATGTTGAAAGGCATATGGTGTCTGATGCTCTTGATCAAAATCTGCACGTCTTATACTTAGCGTGCCTAGTTTAAATGTCTGTAGCTAGCCCGTACTAGAAGCACCTTAACCTGGAGATCAGAAACAGATACTGGACTTATCCACCCCAATCTTGCAGTTGAAAGGTGATAGTGTCCATATAGCATTTACTTCATGCTCATAAAAAGGTGAAATACTTGGTCAGAAAAATAAAAACAAGAAATCTATTGTTCAGAAAGGAGTTACTGAAAACAAAGTAGAAAATTTTGGATATACTAGAATTAGAATGGCAGAGGAAAACCACACAGTGGAGGTGGTGAAATTTCTGAGCCAGTTATTTGAAATCAAGAAATTAAGAGAAGAACCCAGTGGTTTTGTGCCCCCTTTTCAGTCTTTCTCCCCTGTAAATGGAAACAGGTCATCCCTTATTCAGACTCCTCTGCAAGTTAGCTGTTACCACATCCATTTGTATAACCTACCTGAGCTTGAAAGCTTCATTATTACCTGAAGTCTCTCTTATGTTTCTGGAGGCCAAATATTTTAGGGAGGAAGGAACAGGAGATTCATTCTTGTTTGTGTAGAGACTTAACTTTCTTCTAGTAGAATCAGGCTTGCAGCATACAAAATTTTTACCAGTAAATTTTTTGATTTCTTAATACCCTATTAATAAAGATCGTACTGTTCTGTTTGCTCTGAGTTCACTTTCAAAATTGTAGTAGGCAACCTATTATAAAATGAAATATTACAGGCTTGATCTCTGGAGGTGAAGGAGAAAAGTTGCTAATTTCACATAAAAAGGCTGTTTGAGTGTATGCGATGCCATGAAAAAGATGCAAAACCACTTGAGTATGAAGATGACAAAAAGTCACTGCATGTTTGAATATTTAAAGATCGTTTACTCATTAGTCATGAATTTCAAGTGGCAGATCAGATTAACAAACCTGAGACCTTGCCACAGCTGGGCATTGAGCTAGGAAGCCTTCCAAAAGCAACAGTAGCAGTAGCTGAATGTACTCTTTTTGGCCTATTGCCTGTGTATCATTCAGAATTCAGAGTGATCCCAGAAAATTCTTGACACCAAAAGCCACCAAATGCATTTGATAGTCAACTGCAGTATTCCCTCCTATCATCTGAGACTGATTAAATCCTGAGGATTTTAGGCAGCTATATGAATTTAAAGCACTATGATGGATAACAACATTTAGCCCAATAGTTTGGAGTTTCTTTGCGAGCGTAGGGATGCTTGTGTTGCCATCCAAATAAAAATTCGTACCACGGGTCTTTTGTGGATGCCTTACGCATCAGCTGTACGGTGGTGTCAGTACTGCAGAGCATCTGAGCTTGGCTGCATGCGTTGGCCGAGATGGCACCTCATCAGCAAAACCATGTCATCTTCACGTCTCCATCAGTGCTGCTGTCACACAGAAGAGTAAAATTGGGTCCTCTCCTTCTCTGGGTGTTAGATCCTAAAAGGCAATGTCGTGGCCGATGTCTGCTTTGAGGTGCCAGAAGGAGATAAAACCTCAAAGGTGGAAGCTAGCAACAGTCACCTGAAGCACGAGTTGCAGCATCGTGTGTGCTGTGTCTGTCCTGTCCTTTGTGAAAACAGACAGCTCTGTGTGCTATTCTTGTAGAAGCGGCTTTTCTGTTCACACAACACTACTTTAACAACAGAACAAAAAACTGAGCAGTCAGTGTCGACACTTTCAGGTCAGTTCAACACTTTGTAGGTAGTCCTTTGTGAACAGCATGCAAGGTAATCCATAGTGAGCCTCTGGGTAAAATGTCGCCTGAGTGAGAAAATCCCAAGGAACTCTCTTGTTTCCCTGTCCACGTGAACTGAGTGCATTTTGAGCTGATTTGAGCTTCTTTCAAAATAAAAATTGATTTGTTGACGGCAGCATGGAGCAAGCATTTTTGGAGTGTTACTCAGCTGTCAAAATACAGTATTGCTGATGGGGTTTCTTTTTCCATCCCTGTGCAAAAGGAGGAGCTCCAGTCTGGCATCTTGCTAGTTCTCTCACTACATTGCTAATGTTGACTTTTTGGTTTGTTTTTTTTTTTTAGCATTTCTGATTTCTTACTTGTTGGGACATTCCAGGGACCCCGATTCTTTCTTTTTGTTTTTTTAAAGGGGAGGGAGGGAAATGGAGAAACAGGCAACTTCTTGTGCTTATAGAGTTCCTGAATAAAATATTCTCTCTTGTTATCTTGAAATCATTTGGTAGCTGACACGTTCTTATAATTTTCTTCATTTAGTGATGATAAGGTAGTAGAAGAACAAGCAGAGGAAGATGAGGAGCTAACTGTTGTGGAAGATGAAGATGCTGATGACGATGATGATGATGGCGATGAAATTGAAGAAGAGACAGAGGAAGAGTATGAGGAAGCAACTGAAAGAACTACCAGTATTGCAACCACTACCACCACAACTACAGAGTCTGTGGAAGAGGTTGTCAGAGGTAAATTCATGGGCGTTTAGCTTGGGGCTGGAAAACTGATCCTGCTGCTTTGCATGTTTGCCCTTTACGACAAAAAAATGTTCCAAACAGCAAAATATCCTAAGTTGCAGCATTGTTATGCTTTGGCTTCTGTAATTTGCACATTGAATCTCCTCCCCTTTCCCATTACAAATACTCTTTGGAGATATCTGTCAATGAAGTGTGGTCATTGTGTATGATGTGGATGGAAGCAGAAAGGTTGGTTTTATTTTAAAGTAACATTAAATAAAATTTGACTGCCATATGTAGCAAATAACACAGGAGAGGTATGTGTGTGGGTTGTGATGTGCATGTGTTGCAGAAGGATAGGGAGTGTTAATTCCAAGCAGGAGTTAGCACTAGCTGGTTTGGTCTCTTGCATTAGCAGCAGTGATTAGTCATTGTGTGATTTCTGTTAGATACCTGTTTCCAATATTTCTCCGTGAACTAGTAATTCAGTAAAAATAGCTGAATTTAGAAATAACTATGCAGAAAAGTGAACCTAACTAATGAGGATTGGGGTGGAGGGAAATAGGAATGCATTGCCCAAAAAAGAAAACATGGAGTGAGAAAGAACTCTTCGCTTCTAAAATTTGGTTTTATGATTCTTTGTAGTTAATAACATAACTGCATTTTAAGCTTTAAATTTTACCCTAATGCATGGACAACATAGCAACATAAAAACTTTGAATGCTACATTTCTCCTATTATACATATTTGAATGAATTATCCTTATATTTTTTTTTAATAAATACAATTCCATATGCTGTAAATATCTGTAAGATAGATGCCGATTTTTCTGCAGTGCATACATCTTTACCAGTAAGTGCTGGAGATGGTGGCAGAAAATGAGATTAAAGGCTACAGTTGAAAAGAAAGGAGTTGGGACTTGCAGGAGGCAAAGGCAAAATGGCAGTGATTGGGGCGGTCGTGAAATGAGGCAGAAGACATCTGGCCTGGTTCCTCTCCCCTCTCCTTGGTCTCCCGCTTTGTGCCCCTGCGCATGCTTGGGACTGAAGTGCCAGCAAAGTCCCCCATTTTGCATGTGACAGCATCCTTTGCTCTTGAATCGCGGCGCTGCTGTTTGGCAGAGCAGGTAGGGAGCAGAGGGCTGCCGGAAAGGAAAGCAGAGTTACTTCTTTTAGGTTTTTCTGTTTGGTCTACGTCCAGATAAGCTCGCTAATCAAAAGTGCTAATGCTTCGCTGAAATCACTTGTGAATGTTTCTTTCTAAGGCTGGCAACGCAGTCTGGTGCGTTTCTGTCTTATATAACTGCGTTAAGTGTTTTGCTCCGTTATTGGAGAGCCAGTTCGGCGAGGAGGGGGCGGGAGGAGATTATGTTTAAATCTTTAAACCAATTAAATATATTTCCATATGTGAGCTTTCACCACCTGGGGATAAAACACCCTGTTCTCGCTGGTAAATGAATACTGAGAGAGAAAAAGGGAGAAAAAAAAAAAAAAAAAAGAAGTACATTTGATTTTAATGGGATTTTGGATGAGTGGAAATGAGGACAAATTAGGTAGAACGTGTTTCTTTACTGAGGTTGACATTTCAAAGAGGTTAAGATGTTTAGCTTTCAGGAAAGTAGCATGTAATAATACGAATGTAAAATACAAAAGAGATGAGGCGAACTATTGAAGCCACCTTTTAAAAATCCTTTAGAAATGTATGCACTTGCTAGCCAATAATGAAACGCTATTGTCCTGTTTTCCTCAGGTCTAAAATTTGCCACCTTGGGTGACTGTGAGTGAAATATGTGTTGCTGCAGGTGAGGTGGGAGCAATCTGTTACCAATACAAGTTTTAAGTGCAGTTCTCCCAAAGCCCTTTGGGCTTTCTGATCTCCAGTCCTCCTGGGGCACAGAGGGTGCAGAGACTGTCCCTGAGTACCTGGTATCTGACAGCTGTACTATGCAAAATGCTTGGTAGAAATGTAAATGTAGAAGTGTACAATAACTTATAGCCGTGGCCCTTGCTTCTGCTTGCCTTGCTGCACTTGAGAGAAAGCTTCCTGCAGGGCCCCTGTCCTCCTTGATGCAACCAGAAGATCCAGCATAGGAACTTCTGTGGTGAGCATCTCCTGCTGTCTTACTGTTGCAAACAGAAAAGTTTGTTGCTGTTGGTGCAAATGAAAGAGGCAGAGGTACCTTGTAGACAATGTACATGTTAAGAAGTGGTCCATCCTATGGAGATGCCTTGAAAGCCTTTCCAGATGGGGTTGAGTGTCAGAGCTTTGTTCTCATGGGTGTGAGCTTTGTTCAAGCTACTTCTCCCAAGAGTTACTCAGTGCAGTTCATAAAGCATATCCTACGATGCTCTTCACAGACACTTTACAGGCAGTTTTATGTGTACTTTATGAAGCTATAACTAATATTATGTCATTAGCATAAAGAGCAGAGAGTGGGTTTGTCCAATTTGAGAGGAGTTGCTTTACGTATGTGAAATCAACAAAGAGCAACTGTTCTAAAACCATAAATTAGGATCTAATTGTGGGCTGGTACTGAGCCCTTTCTCCCCCAAATCAATGGAATGATTGCCGTCAACCATAAATAATTGAAAAGCATAAATGTAATGTCATACTTTAAAGACACTTGAGCTATTGTAGAATCAATTTGTCAGGCAATTTTATTTCTATGCATATTTTAATGAATCGTGATCAAAATAGCAGCAGCAGAACTACTTGCAAGCTTTTTTCCAGTGAAAAGCAAGTTAGTCTTGCCTGGAGAATGGGAGAGGTCATTGGCAGGAGAACAGTCTTTTCATTAAGTTTCTACAGCAACCATATTTTTATAAGCTATAGTGTTTATTCAGAAATGTGAATCAATTTTTCCTAGCACGATATGTGCCAGTATTCACTTTCCTGCCTTTTATGAAGGACCATCTCTACTCTCAGTTCATATGGGGTAGGGCAGCAGACCCAGTTTAAACTTTCAGATATGCTCTTGCTCGAGTTCAGATGTTGAATCCAGCCGATTGTGGGTCAGAGGTTGCAGGGATCCGAAGAGTGAAATTAATGTCATGTTGCCATTTTTCACCTTCGATCACTGGGAGAAGTTATCACTGAATTTGTGCTGAAGAAAGCGTGGCTCATTTGTGAAGCCCTGCAGGAAAACTGTGGCTCTTGACTTTTGTCTCTATATGGAGCAGGGGAGGTGACTCTCTGCTGGCCAGGATTTAAAGAAGGGAGCAGTTTGTCTTCTGCTGTCATCGTAGCAGCATTGCAGGTGTTGCAAAGCTGCTCCCGAGGCATCCGTGCTCCGGGTGATTCTTCCGGCGCGTGACCGAAATAAGCAGGAGCGCTGCTCTCCCGGTCCTGTGCAATTGTTTGTGATTTCGTTTCTGCTCTCCTTCAGCACAGTAGGTGACAAGAAAAAGCAGTCTCTCTTGGCGTACAACAAAGAATAAGCAATTTTGGCTTAGTGCTTCCTGTCAACATAGCAGTCAATCAGGTCCTGTTTAAAGGAGAGCAGCTGGGTCAGCGCAGCAGCCTGGCAGAAGACAGTTGGCAGCTTCTTCGCATACCTATCAGCAGATGCGGGGGATTCAGCAGCATAAGCTTGACCTGCCTCGTCTAGCGTATAATGTTGCCCTTTAGCAATTGGTTTTGCTTTCTCTAATTCAGCTGGATTTCTTTAAACAGTTAGGAAAGAATTTAAGCAGGGCTGCTCGATGTGACATTTTAACTATGTTTACAATCTGGAGTAGCAAGCGAGAGACCATATGCTGGTTTCCTAGTAAAAGAAAAGTAGCTTGATGTTTATTTGGTAGCTCTTAGCTTTATTGATCTAGCATGGTTGTTTTGTTTTCTGAAGACTTACGTCTAAAAGACTTTAAATTCATGCAGTGACAGCTACCATCTATTCTAAGGCAAGGGAGGATATCCCTGATTGCTGGACCTACCAGCTGTAAATTTTGGGATGATATTAGTAGCATATATTAGATTAATTGGTCTTTTTTCACCCTCAATATCTTTGTCCCGCTATCTTCTTTGAAAGTTTATTATCTTTCTTTTAAAGTAGTAGTTCCTTGTTCTTCTTCATTTGCTTCAAGACTATACAGTATGCTTTAGTTGGAAAGTGATATTGTGAAGTTTTATTCCCTACTAAGAAAACATCGATACATTGCAATATGAATAGTACACATTATAACTCTACTGGTTTTTTTTTGTTACAAGATCTTCATTAAGAATGATAATATCTAGCATATGGGCAAGAGCTGATAAAATTAACCTAATGGATTTGCATTAAAATAACTGATAGCTTTTAATTAAATGTTAAAATTTAAAGCACAGCTATTCCACCGTTATATAATACTTCAAGATATGTCGCAATTAGAAGAAATCTTTTTTATGATCTAGTAATCTTGTTGACAGAAAAGCAATATATTATTGCCATTTGGGGTCAAGGGCAAAAGTACTGAAACACTAAACAGTGATAGTTTTGTTTCACATAAGGTTGGAGGGTGGAGAGTGGTTTCATTTGAAATATATCCTGCCAGAAGAAATCCCCCAAGAATCTGTTTCCCTAGAGAAAATGTGATTTTACTGTATTGAAGCAATAATGAATTGAATATTTATGTAAAAAGACTGGAATGCACTTTGGGGCTACTCCTTATATTCACTCTCTTGCCATGTTAGCATAATCATGATGTTATTTGGCAGCTATACCTTTTTTTTAAAAATATACATAAATTCATGACATTTTATTGACCTACATTTAAAATCAAGCTGGGGTTTTTTGTTTGGGTTCTGGCCATCTGTAGTTAACTATATGGCACCTTGGTTCAAAATGTAATTGTGTTGTGCGTAAGTAAACAGAAAATGTATTTTCACATATTTGTCCTACTTCAGAATTGTAAGGCTTTGTATTCTAGCCAAGTATACAATTACTTTTTTTTTTTGTATTCCAAATATCCCCCTCCAGTAGCTTAAGAATAAACATTAAAGATAGAATTTCAATCTTAATTGCGCAGGATGGAAGTTACAATTTTAGGGTATTTAACAGTTTTAGAAGAGCTGGTCTTGAGTATTGCATTTAGAATTCATCATTTTGCTTTATTCTTTTAACTTTCTCTGTAGAAAGTATTTTAGCAATTGTGTAGTTTGTACACCAACTTTATTCCTACAGTATGTGCCAGCTTCACAGCTGTCTCCTCCTAATTCCAAAAAATCTCTTCTGAAATTAGCTTTTGTCTTTGAATAATCAAACTAAAATTTGGCTGGCTTTTCTAACTGTATATTCAGAATGAGGAAGTTTCGTTTCAATGAAATTATCTTTAAATATCCCCTTTTGATTAATTCATTGAGCAAAACAGTATTGTGCCTTTTTGGAATACAAACGGTATAACTAAAAGACAAACAAAGTGCATTTACTTTTTAACTTGTCTAATTTTTCTCAGCTAGTTAAAAAATGGAGACTAATATAGATACATGTGCATTAATATCCTTGAACTATAGCTGTCAGTTCCTGAAAACCCAGAAGCCAAAATTACACCAGCTGTATTATTATATATATACTAGCACATAGCAAAGTGGAACATATACCTCATGATATGTATTTGAGAGGTTTATTCCTTTGGCCTCTCTTGCATTAATGGATTGCTCTGTTCTTTAGTGAAATACAAATGGTAAAATACAAGATTGTGATCCCATATATTTAAGCAGCTAAATGCAGTACTTGTTAGAGTCCGGCATGATTATGATACACAGTTTGAACTGACAGCAACATAGACAAAGCAAACACATACCAGTGCTAGCGAGCTGGTTCATAACGCCACTATGATTTATTTGTGTATTCATGACAATATCAACTTCAAACTTGACGGGCTGATAGTGTAGAAAGAATCATAAATACGTTATTTTTTCCATTACCAGGGCTAAATTAAAGAACTTGTAATATTTCATAGAATCACAGAATGGTTTAGGTTGGAAAGGACCTTGAAGATCATCGAGTTCCAACCCCCCTGCCATAGGCAGGGACACCTCCCACTAGACCAGGTTGCCCAAGGCCATGTCCAGCCTGGCCTTGCACACCTCCAGGGATGGGGCCTCAACAACCTCTCTGGGCAACCTGTTCCAGTGCCTTACCACCCTCAAAGTGAAAAACTTCTTCCTAATGTTCAATCTAAACCTGCCCTCTTCCAGTTTGAAGCCATTCCCCCTTGTCCTATCACTACATGCCCTAGTAAAAAGTCCTTCCCCAGCTCTCCTGTAGGCCCCCTTTAGGTACTGGAAGGCCACAATAAGATCTCCCCGGAGCCTTCTCTTCTCCAGGCTGAACAACCCCAGCTCTCTCAGCCTCTCCTCATAGGAGAGGTGCTCCAGCCCTCGGATCATCCTCGTAGCTCTCCTCTGGACACGCTCCAGCAGGTCCATGTTCTTCTTATGTTGGGGGCTCCAGAGCTGGATGCAGTACTCCAGGTGGGGTCTCACGAGAGTGGAGTAGAGGGGCAGAATCACCTCCCTCCATTTGTAAGACAACATGATGGTATCTTTATAATAATTAAGGTAAAGAAATTTTTTAGAGGTGTAAACTAAACATAGGACCTAACTTCCAAGACAGGTTGGAAATGGTAGTGTAACTCCTCCTGTTTGTCCTTTTGTTTTTTTCTTAAATTCTCTTCAAATGTAATTTCTGGTTTAAAGTTTGGAACTGACTGTGCCAGCATTTCAATGACCTTAGTTCTTATGATCATGTAAATAAATTCAAATCCTGAAGAAAATACTGAGTAACCTTGATGTTTACAGCGATAGAAGTATGTAAACATAGCTTTAATCCTCTCCCTCAGCCCCCCAAGTTTAAATTTTATTTTGGATTACTTAATGGAAAATGTTGGTTTTCATAGAGTAAGTGTTAGTCCCATGTGGAAAAAAAAGCATGGAGTTGAGATTTTGAAATAAAGCAATTATAATTTCACTTTGATTTAATATCAGTTTTCTTCAAGGAACAAAAACAATTTATATGGTAATGAAAAATTTTAAAATGGCATTCAGAACCATATTCTATATTTCCCTCTCTAAAAACTGATCATCAAAAGTATCTAAAATGTTTGCACATAAATTCTAATTAGCTCTACTAAGAGCATTTTGGTAAATGAGTTTTTATGGAAGTACTTTGTGTAAAGCCACTATAAATCAATGTCCACATACTTGAAAACTGTATGTTTCCTAGGATGCTGAAGCCTGTGCTTTTCAAAGGAAAAATAACGTAGTCGGTACTGATGTTAGTGTAACTAATTTGTTTTCGGTATACTTTAACTATTAATTTTAAAGCAAATCAAAAAGCTTTGCCACAGCACTGTCCTTCAAGGAATGACTTACCTCCTTGGTTAGAAACAACTCTTTTTGCATCAAGACGCTGGAATAACTGTAAGAAGGTTCTAATGAGGAAAGTTGAATTATACTTTACTGATTATCTCAAAAATAATTTGCCAAATATAATGTTTCGGAGAAGGAAGGTATTGGCAACTGTAATCTTTGATTTAAGGCGCAGAGAAGATGAGAGAAATTTTACTATTGAAGGATGGTGTGAAAACTCTAAGTGTCAGAAAACAGAGTTCAAATTTAGACCACTTGTGGCAAAGGCTTGTCCTCTTTAATTTTATCCAGTGTTGTGGAGCCAAAGGCAAAAATGCATCTTTGGCAGGAGAAGACTGAGCAAGGTCCTTAAGCAAAGCAAAGCTCACTGATAGTACTGTACTTGATACAAATTATTTGTGATATCAAGTAAAATTGAATTATACAGTGAGAAAAAGTAGCTCATCTTCTAATCAGTTTTCAGCAACAAGATTAATATATGAAGCAAAGACAGCTCTTAATTTTTTGATAAATCATTTAGCAGTGTATGCTGCCTGCCTGCTGCTAATATCTGTGAAAATACCGTGGCTCATCCATCATAGGCATTAATTGCTACACTGGGTAGCAGTGGAAGGGGAAACAGTATTTGGATTAATAGCCCAAGAAAACCTCTTGAATTTCCCACTTCTGTACTTCATTTCACCACCTTCTCAGTTGCGGTGGTACAGCTGAGGATCAAATGTTGTGGCTTTTTTAGATGAAGACAAACGATGGGGATATGGAGAGGCAGGAGAGGAGCAACTGGCCCACCAATAGGAGCAATGGGACCATTTCCCAGGCATTGAAGCTGGTTTAAAAATGTACGTTTGCCCCAAAGTAGAGGTGAAGGAACGCTACTCTGAGCCCTCCGCAGAGAACAGGCGGTGGTGGATGGTGGTGGCATCACTGGGAAAGGGTTGACAGCAGCAAGAAGTTTCCTAGACTGCACCCTCAAACAGAGCAATCATAAGACAGTAACTCAGAGCACTTTTCCCCTCTCTTGTTTATCTTCATTTAGGTCATAAACTGTTTGCACAGCGGACCATTTCTCTCTGCAATGAAATAATTACCATTTAGGTCTCAAGAGTAGCAGTACAGTCAGCTGTGCAGGTGGGAGGGAAGGATGTCCCTCCACTGCCCTGCAGTGTCACCACCAGCCTGGTGGGAGATGACAGGTCAGGCAGGAGGCAGGTCCCTGGCCCCAACACTGGGCTGCAGTGCTTTTAACGCCCAGCCCTTTTTAATGTGCTACCCTGAGGTTTCCTGAATGCTTGTCCAAGCGCATCTTCATGTGTATGAATGACTTTAGTTTCCAAAGAGCCAGTTCCTTGTTATCGCTGGCATTAGTTATTTGATGGACAATTACTGTCACTTTTGCACATGCAAAAAAGTCTCTGCTTCTGTTTCTGTGAAAGAGGTACCAACAGGAAATCTCAGATTAGATCTGTGAACTGTTCCCATCCTGATAATATTTAACAGTGCGGAATGAAATAAATCAGACTTTATAGCAAAACTAGTATTTTGAGGAAAACCTAGAAGGCGCTTATTGTGTGGGTTAGCCCGTCGTCAGCATTAACTAAGAAAGACTGAGTTGTTGAGACCTTTGTGGTTTTTGAAATGACATTTCCTGTCAGCAAAAATTCTCTTGATTATACCTGTCTCTTTAATGTCAAGAGTCACTATTCATTTTTAATTGACATGTGGCAGCTCTTCCAAGGCTGTGCAAAGTTACCTTTGTGTGAAGATTTGACTGTATAATTGGATGATGGGGCTAGATTTTATTTTAAAATAAATCAGAAGAATCACTTGTATGCTAAATGTGGTATGTAATTAATCATATGGTAGTATCCAATTAATTGTAATTAATGTGCTTTGCAATTAAATACACTTTGTTTTTTCTTCAAGTAAAAAAAAACTCATATTCCTTCACCCCCTGCTATTCCATTCCCCCTAATTGCTTGGTACAGAGCTGCCACTTTTGTAGCACATCCTTGATGACTACATAGGTGGATCTCTTTATCTTAGGCCAAATGGATGCTCCCTAAAGACATTATTTATATGTACTGTATGTGAATATGTTAAACGCATGTAAAATTATGCCTAAATTATATATTTAAGGAAATGTAGATAGACACTGACTACCAATGACAATTGAATATAAAATCTATCTATAAGTAGCGGTGGTGCCAGGGAGAGTGAAGTGATGGGTCAGGACAGACTCTGAAAGGCGGGATTCTTTGTAGCCAGCATCTAAGAGGTGATGAGCGTGAGGGGGATTTTCAGTGCTAATGCACAGATATTTCTTCATACCTTTCAACCCTTAGGGATGTGCCTGCCACAAAATTCAAATATATGCAGAGAATTTAGAAGCCTCTAGTTGAATGTACCGGTTTGTCTGCCGATGCAGTGCGTGGGATGAAAGCAAATCAGGGACGTATTGGTGTTTAACGTTATGTAGATTGGAAACGACTTATGCAGCACGTTGAAAGATAAACCTGTTTTTGTCTGTTTGGAACATTATTGGTAAAGGGCTATACGTTTACATGTGTAATTGGCTGAATTCCAAATTGCAGGCAGGATTTGCTTTGTCTTCCTTTAATTTATGTGGTTTGGTTCTTCCCTCAGGTTTTCATGTGTTGCAGGATGTAGGCAGAGACTGTGGCAGCTCACAATGAACACAAACACAAACCGTTTTAATTTTTTCCTGTATATATTCACTGGGGATGAGATTTCCTGCCATGGATGGGATAAAGCTATGGCAGTAATTTTATATATGTGAGCCCTCGAACTATGAATTGTAAACCCTGTGCCAGGCAGCTTGCAGGAGGGAGTTTCTTTGGCAGTGACTGTATATAAATAGGTGTCTGAAGAGAATTTGTTTTCCCCTGTAACTCATAAATATTTTTATTTTGTTTTTTCTTTTGTATAACCTAGGAAACCTTCTTAGGTGAGGGTGATGTATAGCTAAAAACCAGCAAGAAAAAAAAGTGGCACCTTCTGCTTTCCAGATGTTCCCCTTTCACACAGGTGCCGAGAGGCTGCTCGGGCAGGAGTCTGCTGGGGACCATCAGCAGGTCCCACGAGCAGGAGCTTGGCGGGGATGGGGGGGGGTGGTGGTTGTACCCCTCTGGCCTGGAAGCAGACAAAACTTCACGCTTGTACCATTGCCACCACGCTGGAGCTTGTTTCAGAGCAACACCCGTCGGTGTGAGCGGATAAATTAGCTGCAGAAATAAAAGTATAGGCAGGCTAAGGAGACTTAGTGACATGAATCTGAGTCAGTTCAAAATTTACCTTCGTCTTCTGCGGGGTGGTTTTCCAGGGAGGGGTTTCCCGTTCCCCGAAACACCTCCTTGGTGCATCTCCTTCCTCGCTCACGTGCGTGGACATTGAGAGGCACCTAGTTAAGAAACCGAGACAGTACCATTTACATGCTAAATGTGGTTCCTCCGGGTCTCCTGTGACTAGAGGTGTGCTCTGAGCAAGCCGAGACTGGTCCCTGCCGCGCGATGATCTCCCGCTGGTACTTTGACGTGGCCGAAGGAAAGTGCGCGCCCTTCTTTTACGGCGGCTGCGGCGGGAACCGGAACAACTTTGACTCAGAGGAGTACTGCATGGCGGTCTGTGGCAGCGTCAGTAAGTGCCCCTCCACGCCTCCCTCGCTCCTGCCGCTCGGCAGCGGGCCTGGGCTCACACTAACCCCTGGCCGCGGTCTGTCCAACGCCTCCGCTCACCACTAGATCCTCACTAGCCTCTCGCTAACCCGGCATGGTCGTGGGTGACTTCTTGGTGCTGTAGGTGGGGGGGTCTGCAAGTAGGTAGCTGAAAGTCTAACCCTTCTTTAGGCTACGCCTTCGCGCTCACCTTCTCTTAATTTTCTGTCAAAGCGTACTGACATTTTGTGTGTCTCTGTGTGCGCGCGTGAAGTGCATGTGCAGGGAAAAAACACAAACTTTAGGGAAGCCTCAGGTAAGTTTGAAAATAGCTCATTGTTTGTTTGTACAGTGTATCTTCATGTATTATTTCTGAACTTCTTAAAGCAATGTAAGCTTCTTATAATGCTAGAATATTTATTTCCAGCCTCAGAAGAACTGATTCTATTTGTTTGGTTGGTTTTAGTTTGATGGAACACTTTGTGCGTGTATTTGCAATGAAAGGGGGAGAAATGGTGATTGATTTTTAGGTTTCCCTGAGGGCTGTGATGCACATGGATGTGAATCACCTCTTACTTTAACACAGTGGTTATTTTAATGATCATTTTCCGTGAAGAAAGAGTGTTCACACTGTGATTTTGGTTTGATAAGGATGTCCTTCTCCATCACAAGGTATTGAATCAGATGCTGGATTTATCAGCTGTGTTATGGTTGAGGAGCCGCTGGTACGCTCCCCTCCCATCTGCCTTGCCTGCACATACTCTGCGGAGAGTATTGGCTGCCATTTACATCTGAAACATTATGGAATGAGTATGTATCTCACTGTCCTGCCTGCTTACAGGGCATGGAGGAGCAGAACAGAAGCAGCACATTCGGGCTGCTTTTAGTAATAGATTTTCTAAACAGCATCTCAGAATATTTGCAATAAGTAGAAGGCTTAAAAATGCACACAGACGTCAAGGTATACTATGTGTGTCATGGAGCAGAAGAGCTGACCTGTATTTTATTGAAGCGGGAGCAAGAGCAGTCGTGGAGCAGGATTGCTGCTCTGGTGCTCCAGCTGCATTTCATCTCAGCATCTTCTAGAGCTGTTCTTGGCAAAACTCCATGGAGGGATGTGGAGAACGACTACTGCGAGGCCTGTGAGGAGGACACCTCTTGGGCAGCAGTCAGCTTCTGCAACTGTGCAGTAGCTTGGAGTGAGGTCTATAATATATTTGCTGAAAGAATGACGTTTTGAACCATGAAGTTCCTGTCTTAGGTAAGGTGTTTCTAGAGATGCACAACATGGTTTGTCTCTGATTGCATGCCCTATGACAGCCAAGAAAAACTGGGCCTTTGTAATGAGTTAAATTAGGAGAGTAGTAGAAAAAAAGAGAATTTTAAAGAAGAGGTATTTATGCAATGAAAATTGCAGGGTATGTGATATTGAAGAGCAGTTCATGTTGTAGACATGGAAAAAGGAAAGAAAATTAAACTTGAAGATAGCTGGCTCATGCAGATTAGAGGCATAGGAAAAGAAAACTCTGCAGTGAGAGAGATGTTGAACAATAACCTTAAAAAAGCCACTTGAGCTTTTCTCAATTTAGTTTCAAGTAGCTGAGATAAGGCTATGTTTATTCTTTACTGTTATGGCCAACAGAGAATTTGTAAAGGGTGATTACCTTTTTCAGTTACACGTGAGTGAGTATCATGCTTAAGTGGTGATTGGATCCCAGACAAGATGATGGCCATCAAAACTAATAGTGGAAAATAGCTGAGAAACTGAATCTTCTGCTACTTTGCATCTGGAAGTAATCCCAGTTCACAAGGGAAGAATGATGGACTGAACATGATCTACCTGCACAGAGCTTTGGATACTTCAGGCTTTTGCCTTGGTATATAAGAGGCAAGGGAAAGTCACTGACCTCTGATATTACACCTCTTGTGACAGTACCTGTTCCTTTCCCCAGAAATTGAAATCAAAAGGGTGGGCTTCATCCTTACACTTAATGTCTGACAATGACTGAATGGAAAATATCTATTGGCTTTTTATGCTGTGCCATTTTATTTTTGAGGTCAGTAGAAGAGTTTCTAAAAGCTGCATACGCTGGTTCTTGTTGGAAAAAGTCATCCTTTTCACGAACCTGATAGGGATTAAGAATTATTACTGCCTTTGTCAGCATTACTAAAAAATCTAGAATATTTCTGTGAATGCTGGACAATAGCATAAATGAGGTCTTGTAGTAGGTCTTGACTCTTGCAAGATTGCAGTTTTGTTAAAGGTCCAGATTTACAGATTTGTTTTGGCTCCTGCCCTTCAAGTTGAGGCATATGGATGCATTTATTTCTCTGTCCAAATTCTGCAGTGGGACTGGCAGACTCAAATATCTCCTGACATCGTGCATCTTGTGTACAGAGCTGTAGTTACTCACCCAGCACTTCATATGTGAGAGTTTCATTTCTGGCTTTCATGGTGCTGCAAAATTATTACACAGAGGGAATGGTGTTGCTGACTAAAAGAGCAGTCAGATCATAAAACCAGACTTCACCAGAATTACTCTTACAGAGTAAAACCTGGAGGGATGAGACTCTGATTTGTCACATTGAGAATGCAGTGGTGTTACTTTTCATATACAGGTTGTAGGTGAAATCGTAGCACAGACTGCTTGTAATAGCAAGCCAGCAGTTTACTGTATTACACTTCCCAACAGTCTACCGATCTTTTTGTGGGAGATCTTCTGCTACAAGGGGTGACCTCAACCATGATCTTAAAAAGAATATTATAGATTGAATTAAACTTGGAAATTAGATTGTCTTCCTTCTTCAAACTTGGCAGCAAAAGTTGTTCAGTCTGTGCTCGTGCTGTTTGGGAGGATAAATCATCTTCTCTTCTAAGACTGGCATTTCTTACACAGCATATGAAATCAGAAACAACTTCTAAATTTGCTATGTAGCATATCCATTGGGATATTCAGGTGAGCCCAGGCAATTCCTCTCTATCTTGTCGAAGTTAGTGTTACGAGTTTGTTTTTCTTAGGTTCAATTCAATAAAACAATGCCAAGACCATAACCATTTGTGTTCTTTTCATAGGTATCTTGCTATACTTTCGGATTCCCAATTTTGGGTTATTTTGTCTTTGAGGAAAATGGAGTTAGGTTGAGTACTTGAACTGCATGGCTTCATTTGCACAACTGGCAGTGAGGAAAAATAGACCAGGTCTTGTCTTTTAAAGTAGATCTCACAGAGGACTTCTTCCTGATTTTCTTCAGCAGTTTCTCAAACAACATTTGAGTCTCTGGGGTATACTTTCCAAGCTACTTTAGGTATCTTTTTGTTCCTGTATTTTCATGTTATGTTAGAGTGTTCCATACTCTGATCCGTATACTTCTTATTTCTGTTCCTAAAATACTTTGTATTCCTCTGGTTTTGTCTGCTGTTTCAGTATTGCCATACTGCTTCTCCTTATTCTTCATCATTTTGCTAAATAGAAATGGTCATGAAAATTATTACAAGTGCTAAATACCATACATTTCAGCACCTAACTGAGATCTTGTCTTTGGAACTGTTCCAATGTTGTTGAAAGAGGGTTTTTACATGGTTATAGCGAGCTTTGGATCAGGCAAATGCTACCTCCACTCCAATCCCATGAAATAAAAGAAAAAAAAACCCAACCCAAACAGTGGAGAATAGTTCCCATCTAGGCCACCCCTCTTCTGTCCTGCTTGGGTTTGGTTTTCCTCCCTGTGATCCTTAACTTAATCTTTCTATTTGTTCTTTGCCCGTCCGTGTCTCCCCCCATTCATGCTTATTTATTTATTCCATTCCATTCTTTATCCCTTTTCTCTCCAGTGGTCACGTTTTTGTTGCTCCCTTGCGTCCTATAAAAATCCAGTGAGCCTCTCTTGGCTGGGACACAAGATGGACACTAAAAGCATGTCTGTCCTTTGTGTAGGTGTAGTCTGTTTTGCAGGAGAAACTAGGCTTTTTTTACAGAGAAGAATATGACACAGTGGTTTCTCTTGAATAGTGGGCAAAGGATGAAAGGGTGGGACGTGAGTTTATTTTTCTCATAACGTGTTGAAATTGGACTGAACCAAAACCTGAGGATGTTCTGTTGTCACAAATACTCAGGTGCTATGAATACTGAAAGTATTAATACTGAACACTAATATCCCACATACTGTCTACAGAAAAAAAATAATCATGTTTTGTTCTGCTTCCTTGCTGAAGTCTCTTCACCTTGATCTGAAAAGGTAGGTCTGTCCTGTCGTGCAAGGCCTGAGACTTTCTGCACTGCCAACAAATTTGACTGATGCTCTGAGGCCTGACAAAAATGATTTGTCTGTTGGGTAGGAGCTACTGCTGTCAAATTTTTTCATTCATCACCCAGCTGCATGGGAATTGATATATAATTGCCCTAGAAGTAGAAGGCTTTAAGGAGCTTGTTACCAATTCCTTCAGCCTGTCAGACCACATCCTCACTCTCTATTGACTTTTAATAAGGATGTTCAATACTGTCTGCAGTTTCTATTCAATAGAAGGACTCAAACTTCTACTGTGTGACTGGCCATAATGGCTCCTCTGAAGTCATTAGGATCTATCAGGCAGTTAATTCAGATTTAATGACCGCCGAATGGGTATGTATTGACAAGAATAAGCAGAAGATGATAAATTGCTGTTATCGAAGGAATTATTTCTGTCTTATTGTCATACTAAAAAGTAATCTATTGCATGAATTTTTTCACTTATCTCTTAATTGTTGCTTGTTAAACATCCTTAAAGCTATAGGAAATATATTTTTTTTGGATAAGTACTATTTTGAAATTGTTACTGTTCAAGTCTTAGCTTGGGGACCAAAGGTGCTTCAAAGCTGGAAAAATTCTTTCTCTTAAATGTGTCTCATTTGTCAGCCGGTGAGTAGGAGACAGCTCTCCCAGCAGCTCCTGCAGCCACAGCGGGGTGCGTTTAGAGCGGAGTGGAATTTGTGCCACCGTGTTTTCATTTGTTCTGCATCTAAAGCAGGAGTGAACTGTACTCTCGTGGCACAGTCAGACTTTGAAAATTTTGACATATCGTTAAAATTACCTCTTATAAAACGGGGGGTTTCGTCATTGTACTGAATTCCTATGGCTAATGTCAGAGGGAACTAACAGCGTTCAGTGTTGTCAGTTGCCTCCTTCCTTGCATAAACCCTGAAAGGTAGTAATAAGTTTAAATGTCAACACACACTGTTTTATTTTTGATCGTTTTAGAGCACGATCACAGCATTTAGGTAAATTTAGGTAGAATAGTATTTATTCTCTAGGCTACATTTTGTAAACTTACAAACTTGCTAAATCTCTTCCTGATTTTTAAGTGAGATACTTTATTTCAATTTCAAGTGGAGGATAAGAAAAGAGACTCTAAAAGCTATCGCTTCATAATATACGTGGAATTTTACACCATCTTAAATACAGATTAAAATATCGTACACAAGACTAAGAATAATATAGAGGATCCATTCTTACTGCTTTTCATATAGGCTAGCTTCAGCTTGCTTACGTTTTAGTATCAGTTTTTCCCTGTTAATTGATGGGATCAATCTTACCATGTTCCTGATTTGTGCTCTTAAATGAGGGGAAAAAATTCATGACCTCTAGCATTTTGCAGTGTCCAGTTTAATTTCTCTGCAGAGATACTGTGAATAACAATCTGTACCTTTTAACAGCAAAGGACCATAAGATGATACTCTTGGTGTCAGGAATTTCCTTTATCCATGTGTTACATGTTTGGGATCTTGTCATCTCCCTAGTTAGCAGGAAGTAAAATGTTTTGGCAGCTAAACTTGCATGCTAACTTCCAGAGTGTGTCCAAGGTATTAAAGAAGCTACAGTGCATTCCTGTAAGCAGAATGGTAAAATATACCCCATTTTTAGTTAGGTAGCACATTTTAATCCTTTGTCTTATTTTATCTGTACAGCTTCAGAGACTGCTTGACCTTGAGTTCAGGCAGGAGGCTCAAAGATAGAAAGCAGATCATGTCTAGAGCGTGTTCATCTGGACTAGGGGATACTGCCCTTCTGCTGCTCATGGGGTTTACAGGAGAGTTGCCAGGCCTCTATCTATAAAAGCAGCAGAGCTTTCAAGTTGCTTCATGTCAGGAATGCTTGCTTTTTTTTTTTTTGGGACAATGCACTTAGTGCTGAAAAATATTCATCACAGCAACTAGCTATAATACTGATTTGTCACGGCACTACAGGAGGTGTAATTTAAAACACAGAAGCCTAGCGCTAACATTTCAAATCCTAAAAATCTGCCTTTATAAGTAGTGATATTGCAAGGAAGCATTTCACATAATAAGTAAAAAGTCTCTTATTTGAATGAATAAAAAACACCAAGTTATTACAAATACATTAAGCCAGTCTCACTAGGCCAACCTATTGCTTCATCACAAAGGCTTTTTATATTCAATTGTCTTACTGCTTCCCAAATTAGCAGTAAAGGGGACATTATCTCTCAAAACTTTACTTAAATGTGTCCCTCTTCCACCATCTCCAGCGTGAATTGCCTGTATTTGCTGGGTTTTATTTTCTCGGGCATGAAAACTCAGCTAAATCATGTGTCTTGGTGAAGTTGAGGCAGATTTCGAATAGTGTAGATTAAATCCTACGAAAAACATACTTTTGCAGTTATTAATTCATTGTGAGTGCTTGATACTTCTCATTCCGTGCCTAGGAGCTGTAATGGGATGAGTTCTAATATAATCTATTTAAATTAATTTTGACTACCACCTTTAGTGGATGCCAGTGCCTAATTTCTGTTTCCACAGTTTCTTCGTCTATATAAATTTGCACTATATTTCATCCTTGAACCACACATGGAGCCAGTGTTGGACTGGGCCTTTTTAAAAAGCTATTGGGTAAAGTTTAGGATTCAAAAGGGAAATTATGCAAATGTTTTCATATACAAGAGTTAGACCACTGATAATTTCAAGCACTAAGAATTTTATTAATGTAGTGTATTATTGTAGACACTGGCTTTGCTGCAACTTGTTTTGTTGGGTCTAACCACGGTTCTTTTTTTTTTTTTTTTTGGGTTTCCCCCCCCTTTTTTTTTTTTTTTTTTTTTTTTTTACACTGTGAAACTTGATGACTCTTGTTTACAACCTTGGCAGAAGGCGTGTTCAGGAGAATACTTCTGTCTTGTATTTGTTCACAGCAAACTCATTTGATGTAGCAGGTGAAGAATTTAATAGTTTTTTTCTCCCTAATAAGTATTTTAATTTATGGTGACAAATCGAAAGAGACTGACCTTGCAACAGAGTGTTGCAAAGATGCTTGAGGAAAGTTTGCTTTGAGGGACCTCCTCCCGAGCACGGAATGAATCGGAAAAACTCAGAGGGGGTTGACTGAGCAATTAATGGCCGAGATGAGTGTCGAATGGTTATAAGCAAGGCAAAAATTGCATTTGTCAGGGCTGGTGAAAAGGAAGTTGCATTAATGAAGATGCAATGAAAGCATGATTGCCAAGTTCTGGCTTTGTATGGATAGGAAATGTATCTTGAAGTTGTTACACAGAAGGATTCTATGAGGAAATTTAACTTAAACCTAGTTTAGGTGGCAGGTATCAACTTTAGATAAGGCAATAGATGAGGAATAATATGGGTATGTTTTGGGTTTTTTTTCTTGTCTCTCCAAGGAGTCTCTGTGAGGGATTTCACTAAACTCTCTTTCAAGCTGCCTATTGTTTTGATGCCATACCAACTCTTTAAATTATAACATGTCAAAGGAAGATAGGATCAGTCTTTGCAAAGTGAAGTTCTAGAAGGAATGTAACTTTTAAACATGTGATTTCTCTATTGCAATACACTTAATTACATTTTCAGGCCAAGGTTGCTACATTGACCTGTAATTATTCTTTGAATACTGATACAAGTTATGAAATATTACATAAACTGTGCACAGTCTTTTATGGCAAAGTAGCTTAGCCTCGATGGGTAATAAAACCAATGAGATAAGCAAACTATTAAAAAAGGAAAGCGCATCCCTCTGGAACACTGTGCTCTCTTTCATGTGTTAACTCTCTTCCGGTCACCTGTGCCTGGAATCTCTTTCAATTAAACTAGTAGACATTTTTAAACCGTGTGCTTTCTAATCAGCTTTAGGAACATTAATCTAATTTAACCAAATTTTGGAAGTGAAGAGGCAGCTTGAAATGGAAGGTGGAGAAGTCAAGTCTCAGAACTGATGATCCTTTTTATTGCTTCAGATGTGATCCCTGAGCATACAACCACTACTGTTACAGGGGGCTTTTTTTCTTAATTTGGTACCAACTTGCACATATTTTTTTCTGACAGAAGAATATATTTCTTTTTATCTAGTCTGTTAGATCATGTTTTGTTTCTTTTACTTTTTCTTTTACTCTTTCTTTTACTTTCTTTCTTTTACTTTCTTTCTTTTTCTTTCTTTCTTTTACTTTCTTTCTTTTTCTTTCTTTCTTTTTCTTTCTTTCTTTTTCTTTCTTTCTTTTTCTTTCTTTCTTTTTCTTTCTTTCTTTTTCTTTCTTTCTTTTTCTTTCTTTCTTTTTCTTTCTTTCTTTTTCTTTCTTTCTTTTTCTTTCTTTCTTTTTCTTTCTTTCTTTTTCTTTCTTTCTTTTTCTTTCTTTCTTTTTCTTTCTTTCTTTTTCTTTCTTTCTTTTTCTTTCTTTCTTTTTCTTTCTTTCTTTTTCTTTCTTTCTTTTTCTTTCTTTCTTTTTCTTTCTTTCTTTTTCTTTCTTTCTTTTTCTTTCTTTTACTTTCTTTCTTTTACTTTCTTTCTTTTACTTTCTTTCTTGGGTGTCAAAGATAATTGTTAAAACATGAGGATAAAGCAGATGTGCAAGATAAATAAAACCCAGCTGAATGGTTATGTGAGGAGGCTGAGTGATAACTATGTAGTTGAAGTGGATGAGCATTAACATCAATGAGTAACTCAATGGGAGTTCGCATTATTGAGCACCTTTGCTGAATAAAAAGCAGGCGGCTGGAGTTGAGCAGCCTGAAGGACAGGAGTACCAGGCTCTGATTGTGGTCAGCAGAGTTCACTGCTCTGCAGTTAGCTTCCAGGCAGGGAGATGTGCTGATGAGACATGAGGTGAAAGATCTGGCCCCCAGAACTCCGGCCAGTCCAGGGGTAATGCCAACCCTCGGAGCATAGCAGTGCTGTCTTTTTGCCCCCACAAGCCCCTTAAAAGAAACCAGCAGCAGCAGCAACCTGCTGCTTATGGGTAAAATACTAAAACTGGCAATATGTCTGGTTTTCATTCGCACAAGGTCTCCATTGTGCTGTTGACTGTGGGAGGAACTCTGCCCCCCCCCCCTTTCCCCCTTTATTCTTCAGTTTTAGACAGGGTTCAGAAAGTGGTTGTGGTGAAAGCGTGTATGAAGAGAAAGTAATTAAAAGTGAAAAGGAGTGGCACTTTGCCTGCTGGTCCTCCAGCTTACAGTGCTAAGAATGAGAATAGTTGTCTCTATAATGCAGTAGGTTATGATTTCTATATACTATGTAAATACACTTACTGTTTTGTGCCCCAGTATTGATCTCTACTAGAAAGCATACCATTTTGGCACACGCTTTTCTCTAAGAAGTTGTTAAGTTTTATACAATTTAATTATGTAAAAACTCATCCTGGTACGTTGTTTTCCCTATGTTTAAAATAATGGTAATTTGCTACAATCTTAGATAAACCTTTCCCAGCCTTCATTTGTCTCGTATCATTCAGTCAGTAATTTCTGTTTTGTAATAAAAAGGTAATCATAATTTCCCTCACTGTTGTTTAGATTCTGTTCATTGGTTTTGCCACCCTGCTGTAAGCAGAGTAGCTTATTCACAAAAGAATGGGGATACCATCTTGTAAAAACAGCTCATTTCACAAGGTAGCAGTAGCAATAATAGAAACCTTTCTTGCTAAAGATATTCCATACGCGCTTGTGATTGTCAGAAGTGCTATAATTAGTTGTGATCTTAGTCAACAACTGAAAGCTTTGATCTTAATCCTTCATTAATGAGGCAGTTACGTATGTGGAATTCAGAGGCAATGAATGCATCCACTGAAAACTACATTGTAGTTGGGTAATGCTCTCATTTCACATGGTTTCCCATCTTATATGCAACAGCCGATGTCATTCAGAAAAGGGCCATCTACTAATCCTTTCACTTCATGAGGATGGTGAGTGTGACTGTTCTTTCTTTCACTGGAGAGGCTGATATGGATTACTTATTTTTATGCGAAATACTAAAACAGGATCTAGGGGCATATTGTTGCATTTTTCTTGCCTTCTCCTCCACCCCAGTCTTCTGATATGTAAGGATTGTTGTTAAGTAGCAAAATGTGTAGGGCATAATTTGGCTGTATTATTGAACCAGTGTCTCCAGGAAGGTTAGGATTTTAAAGTCTAATAATAAAAAAAAAAGACTGTTTGGGAATTGACAGGTAAAATGAGTGCAAGTGTGAAGGAAATGTCATTTGATACTGTATTTCTTCCACACCTGTCAACATACACTTTTTGATCAGTCTTCATGCAGTAGTAGAATGAGTTACCTTATAAAACAAGCAATGCATAGAAAATTAAACCTTCTAAGAGCAGATGTGGTCAAAAAATGAGATCAGGCTGCAGATTTTTAAAGAATCCTCACATTACTGATGTCTGACCAAATGTTCCCAATTTACTATGAGAAAACATGCAATACATCTCTAGAAACAAAGATCCCAAGTGTACTGGAGTGCAAAGGATAGGTTTAGTGTCAACAGCCATGAAGAAATTTTAGAATGTTTCTGCTTTATGCAGAAGGGAGGCTCGGTATTTTTGTGACTCACTTTTTTCTTGGTGGGGGGGGGGGGG
>VUYV01000352.1:0-24927 GCA_008711295.1 Anarhynchus alexandrinus | reverse complement strand
CTGTAGGTGACCCTGCTCTGGCAGGGGGGTTGGACTAGGTGATCTCCAGAGATCCCTTCCAACCCTGACCATTCTGTGATTCTCTAACATACTGTTGATAATTATGATTTATTTTTTTTTTTAATACTGGATGGAGAAGTCACATAATCATTTGCAAGCTTTGTAAATACAGGAAGTGAAATCTTGTATGGTTTTGTTTTTAAGCAGACTGGTTTTTTGGTCAGAGAAATATTTCTGATTCCAAATTACCTGAATAGCTAACCACTCACAAAAAGACTGCTTCTGAATCACAGTTGGAACAGAAAACAGAAATGTATATGACCATTTCATCTCACCTTTTAGTATTTTCTGAGACATATGCGCTGAACTTCTTTTTAATAAAAATTATCCCTGCTCTTTAAGAGTTTAAACAGCGTCTCTGTTTGCAGAGTGAGATGTGGTTGGTGTTGGCAGGTTGGTTGGTCTCTGCGGCCACCGGCGGCCGAGTAGGGGTTCCAGGAGCGGTCGGCAGGCTGAGTCCTTACGGCGTGGGCTTTGCGCAGGCTCGACCTGCTCCGACGAGCACAGGGCACAGACTGGTGCCAGCAGCAAACAGAGAAGGAGAAAACGCCTGGTTTGCCCATTGCTTTCACACCTGTTCACTGGCTGGGTTTCGGGAGGAAATGCTGAAGCAGGATGTTTTCCAAGGACGCTTTTGGGTGAATCAGCATATCTTTGCATATGTTGTTCAAATACTTAATTGCACTTAACTACTGAAAGGGGGTGGCTTATTTCTGGTCTGGATTTCCAGCCTTATCTCTGCCTAGCTTTGGTTTCCAACCATCAGACCTCAGTTGTTTCTCTCAGATAAAGCTGGTCAGAAATCTTTTCTCAGTAGGTATTTTCTAAATCAAATTAGTAGTCCGCTCCCTAGTGGTTGAATGTAACTGATTGAGTTTCTTACCATGGCACAGGTCCCCTAAGCTTCCGTCAACCCACATGCCTGTTTCCGAGCCCTCTTTCTTTTTGGGAGCATGTAGCAGAGAGCCCCATGTGCCATTACACCAGCCTTTCGCACAAGGTCAGGGGTGGTGGCTTTCTCCTACACAGTATTGCTCTTTCTTAGCATTACCCTCTTTAGCATGAGTATGAGAGAGCAGGTTGTGGTCAGATATCAATGTACTGCCCATATCCTTTCCCATGCTCTTGGGCACAGCCTGGCTGTCTCAGGCATCCAGTGGTGTTTAATGCCGAGTCTTTGTTCAATTTGGTTTTGCGCAGCTTTTGGAGAGGGCTGGGTGCTCTGACATCCTTGGCACCAGGCACTGAAATGAGGTTTTCCAGTTCTCAGCACCCGCTACTCTCCCCTCTTCAGAAGCACACCAGTAGGCATCCCAGTGGGAAGTAAGCGTATCACCGAAAATCTGGGCTGTAAAGGCTGTGTGTGTGAGACGGGAGCTTTTGAAAATCAGACCTTGAATGTGCAAGTGGCTTAACTGATCTCAGTGCAAATGCTGGTGACCTTTTTTCCTGTTCAATAAATTAAAGGTTAAATTTACATAATTTATTGGACAGTTATTCAGATCGTCACTTCTTTCCACTCACATTTGTACAGACTTAAGTTCAGTCAAAAAAACACAACAACCAAACCTGTAAAAGAAGAAGGACTGAGAACGCACTAGAGTTCTCCCCCATTCGATCTTCAGGTGATAAACCCTGCTGTGTCCTGCAGAGGCAGCAACAGAGGGTGCAGGCAGAGGGGAATCCTCTTCACGCAGAACCTGATTAAACTGTGGAACTCATTGCCACACCATATTCTGAATGTTAAATCTTGTGCAAGTTTTGGGGGTAAAAAAAATAAAATGAGAGTCATGGAAGGAAAGATCCAGCAAAGTTAAACACTGCAAAAGAGTATTTACTGCTTTGCCTGGGGGTGTTTGCTGAACCCCTATCAGGAAAATGGAGCCTGGAAGGGATGGCCTTTGCTCGCTCAGACACTCTTAAATTTCTTCTTGTTTTGAAATAAAATTTTCTTTTCATTTTCTAAATGGAATTAAAATGTACTGTACTTAACAGCAGCTTCAGGAAAGATAAAGATTAAATTAATTTGGTGCTTGAGAGATTAAAAGGCAAAGATATTTAGAAATGCTTCTGAGCATTACAGAAATGTTTTCACTCAGCCTGAGCTTTGGGTGATGTGGTTTTGGAATTTGCTTACGCTGGCCGTAGCCTTTCCAGCAGGCAGCACTGCACCCCAGCACAAACCACGTTATCATTGAAGATGGGTTGTTAAGCATTTAAAAAGATAGAAACTTTTTGTGCTTTTATAACAGTATTAGAGACTAAATTGTCTGAAGTTGTGAGAGTATCCACTGAAAATGTTAAGAGTTGCATTCTATTTTTGTATTTTTCATGGCTCGTTAGGAAGCTTATTTGTTTGTGTTTGGTTGTTACAGTACTTCAGTAACAAAATTTGCAACTTTACAAAATGTAAACTTGTAATAAAATATTTATGAAACAAATCTAAAAACGGTGGGAGGGGTGATAAGTTGCACTGCCTATGACTTCTCAAATAGATTTTTTTGGTTGTTTGTAAATATTTTTTTTTGTTTTGAGACAAGCAAGGCCTTTCCTTTGATCCAGTGAGTAACTTAAAAATCTGTTGTGCAACTTATACCAAGAGCAGCCAAAACCATTCATGCTTGTTGTAGAGAACATGTAGAGATATCTCAAATGCAGCCATATCCAAAGGCTTTCTGTTCATTTTTGGAGGTTTTGTTTCTTTTGCTTTTGGGTTTATACATCTACGGTAAAACTGGAGGAAAAGATTGGATTTTTGTTTAAGGTTTTCTTGAAATTTGAGGATGTATTTCATTGGGATTAACACATACTTCTAACTGATGGGTTTGGGGTGTGTTTTTAATAATTTAACATAGATGTGTTTAGGTTTCAACTTGTTTTGGGGAAAGCATTCATAAATAAATACTGGTTGTTATTACTCAGTCTGATCTTCAGATTAAAGTTTGATTTTGTTGAAGACATTGAGAAATGTTTGGGGTGTGGGAGGGTCCTGGGTTTTTCCCTACCTGTATTAGTCTATCTACTAAAATGTATTGCCTCCGTAAGTGAAGTTAATTATAGTACATGTAGTCAAATGCATTTTAAAAAAAGTTCTGCACAACTATGTGTATGGCCTGTCTTTGTTTGTCAGAATTTTTAAACTAACTGCAATTGTTGAACTAAATGTGACCAGGGTAATGAAACTAAATATATAATAAAATATTTAGGGACAATATAGTTGAAATGAAATAGTTGATTGTCATTGAAGGTGATTTTTTTAAAATTGCTGTTATGGCCTTAGCACAGAGATGTTACTCTTGGTAATGTAGAGGTTGTTGGGTGTCATTGCATAGGGAAGGAACTGTTGCTCACTTTGCTTGAATTACTCCAAATACAAATCTTTCCAATACCAGTGTGATAGGTATTGCCTGGTTATCCGACAGGAATGGCTAGCAATTAGTGCAAGCTTGCTGATTATTTCTAGCATCCATGAGGGGGTTTTCTTAATCAAAGTTTTTATAAATGAAGTAAATATCTGTGAGGCAAAACTGTCACTAAGGGAAGGATTTGAGGTATTTCATTAGGGTACTGTGGGCTCCATAGGTGCTTTAAAACATATTTGCATTGGCACTCGTGTGTTGCAGTTTACTTTTTAAAAATAAACTCATCTATAAAGCATGTAACTTTGCAAAGGCTTTCTGCTGGCTTACATACTTCAGTCATTGCCAGGCTTTTTTTTCCTTGGAATTTTTCCTTTGGCAGCAGTTTCTAACCTGTTTGAATAACATTGCTTTGTTCACTCTGAAGAGCTTCTCCTTGTTTACAAAATGGGACAGAGGGGAAATCCTTGTATATTTTTATATATTTGCTGTGTGTAATATAAACCCACATTTTTGTATCTTCCTGAGGTTAAGTGAATGGCATTATTCTGATGGAAATTAGAACAAATGTTTCTTGCTTGGTCCAACTAAATTTTACCTGTACTAAAGTAGAAATTCTGCTTTTCTTCCCCTCCCTTCCTTCTCCCCACCTCAAAATTTTACCTCAGTCCCTACCACAGCCGCTAGCACTCCTGATGCTGTTGACAAATATTTGGAGACACCTGGAGATGAGAATGAACACGCCCATTTCCAGAAAGCCAAGGAGAGACTTGAAGCTAAGCATCGTGAAAGGATGTCTCAGGTAAGGGGAGATTTCTTTATTCCTAAACACGGGAGTTTAGTCTGTCAAGTCATGAGATGCTCGGGATCCTTCATCTTCCCATTTCAGCCAGCTGCCCTGCCTATTTGCAATGCTGTAAATATACCGTTTACTGTCTTTCTGGCTCTATCTAAAAATTCAGCTGGCTGGGGCATACGTTTGTGGTTGGGTCGCAGCTGCAGTCATAAGTTGCTACAGTTACTTGTGCTGGTAAAAAGAAAAAAAAAAGTGTTAAAAATGCTCTCGTCTGTGTGGAAGAATGTTTGGTTTGTGAGATTATTCTTGTTTCTGAGTCAACTTGGCCACTGTATTAGTCGTCTTTCCTTTGCAGCAGCTGAGGGAGATTGCTTGTGATTAGCTTCAGTCTCTGTGTCTATGCAATACAAGGCCGTGCCCTGGGGTAGCATAAGATCGCATATGTTCATCTAATGGTCTTGAGCCTCAAGGCAACATGAAATGTATCTGAAGCCAAAGAAAAGAGGGAAAATTAGTGCTTTTGAACGGAATCAAAATCCAACTGAATCAACCCTTTTCTTTCCTTTAACCAAAAAGATTTGTGTAGCCTGAAGCTGTACACTGTTTTTAATCCTATTGAACACTAAGAGATGAGCTATCCGCTCTCTCAGAAATAGGGTTTATAATAGCAATGCTAATAAAAAATTGTCACAGTTCTGCTTGAATAACAATAAAGTAAAAAATATAAGAGGTTTAAGGGAAAGCCTGTGGTGCATATTTTTTTAGGACAGAACAACCACTGAAATGAATGTAGTAAAATTCAGATGCACTGCATATATCAGTGTAGTGATTTTACTATAATTTTTCATTGGAACTTTGTTCCCCTGTTGCATTTTTAGTCTTCCTGTGTGTTACTGGCACATTAACCGTTAGCTCTGTGCTAACATGTTTGAATAAGCCTGAAATTAAGCTCTTAGAATAAGTCCCCTTCTACTGGCATTGTAGCTATGCCTGGCACTTTTGTAATAAATAGGGCAGGGCATCTTACCTGAAGCAGTCTTTTGATGGGTGCAAGCCACAAGCCGAGAATATGACCCTTAATAGACAGGAAGATATGTGTTCCCCATCTGCCTCCACGTGGGAAGCGTTGTAGCACAAGCAAGCTGTCTCCTCCTTAAACAGAGAAAGTAGTCCCAATTTAATAATGCTTTTTAAAGTGGATTAAAGATTTACAGTGGAAGTTTTTTCATCTGGAAGATTAACAACTTCATTAAAACAACCGGTGGCCGAGGCGCGAGTGTTGCTGAGCGTGGGTGCGTGCAGCGCCCGGCTCGGAGCCGGCCTGAAGCCATGGGGTGAGTGGGGAGGGAGGTGAGCGAGGCACCTGCATGCTGCGCTGCCACCGAGGAACGTCTCATCCCGGTCCTCTTCGTAACAAACTTCTGTGTGCCTGTTAGACCCAGTTTGGGAAGGACAGGCTGGGAATCGGGAGACTAAAAAAGTTGTGCAGGCAGCAGTCAGAAGAGAGAGGTCCTGCCCCGGCCAGGCACGTGGAGGGTCAGTGGGTAATGCAGTTGTCACCCTGTTATTACCTCCCCTTTCTTGAAGCAGCCCTGTCTGACAAACACTGTAGGGGCGGGTGTCCTGAAAGCAAAAGACAGTCAGTGCGAAAGGCAGATTTTCCTGGAACAGTCTTCAGATTCTCACCGTGGCTTCAGGTTTGTCTCCAAAATCCCATACGCAGTGTCAAGGTGCAGCTGAGTAACGAATGGCAGTATTTGGGTGAACTGTGTATTTTCTATTTTCTACAAAGCTGAGGGTTTGTGGAAAAGAGCTAATCGAATGCACAGGCACCCAGAAAACATCGTACAGAGAGACTGTGCAACGTCAGTGCTTGAGTGCCGCAAAATTAACTGGGAAAAGCACTGAACCGTAGCATCAGAAAACTTCTGGGTAAATGCACCACACGTTTCAGCATGTGCATTTGGGGCAACCTCATAAATGAAGGCTGTGGTTCAAGGGTCTGACTGAAGATCACGCTGGTGCTGCGCGTGCTCTGCCCTCGTTAGCACGTTCCCAGCCATCCTTTCTGTCAGCGCTAATGAGCGTACAGCTGCGGGGTGAAGCAGGTCAGCTCCCTCATCTCACTGCAATGTCACTCTTCCAAAAAAAAGTAAAATAACAAACTCCAGCCAGTTCAGCAAGCTAAATCAGACCTGGGAAACAGAAGCACGATAGTACATCAAGAAAGAAGGATCTTTGATCTTTAATTTGCTTAAGCTGCTTATGAAATCACAGCTTAAAGTACGTATGTCTTGAAGTACACAGAACCCCTGCAGAGCTTTCAAGAAGAGAGTTAACTTACTTAAGTATTTTAAAATTAGTTTTCCCTTCTGTGAGTAATGTCTTGTACAGCACTGAGCTAGGCTCTCCCAATTAATATTTCAAATATTTAAAAAATATAAGATCTTATGGAGAGGTAGAAAAGCCAGCTAGTATGCCATTCTGTGTTTTGTTCCTCATGTGAACTGTGATACGTCTGTGTCCCATACCACTGGTCTGCTTTCCTGGCAATTTATTTATAAATTGCTTTTTACATTTTCTTTAAAACCAGGTGGGTTCTTAATATGCATTTAACTAAAAATTAATTTGAAGCTGTTATTTGTTAAAACCAATGCTTAGTAAATTGTTAGTAAGCTTTTGCTGTCAATGTTTTTCTCTTAAAAAAAAAAAAAAAAGTTAGTGAATGAGAGTCACTAGCCAGGTTCTTCCGCAGCACCGAACATATTTATTCATTTTTATTTACCTAAACAGTAGCTCGAAGTCCACTTCTTTCAAAATTGAGAAATGTGGGCTTATATAGTAGCAGAAATGCCCATTTTTATTCTTTTTAAAAGAGAGGAAATGATCAGTGGTTTTGGAACATGATCAAGTCATTCCTTAATCTTGATAAATGTGATAATCTGAAATAAATTAGCTTGTTCACTAAAACCAGATATTTCTTGTATTTAATAAAGCAGCTAGTTGTAAAACAGTGCTTCATTTGATGCACATTTTGCAGCAGCCAATTAACTAATAAAAAAATTCATATGCATTCTAGTTCACATATAAAATGTAATCATCTAAGGAGTAGGGAAGTTTATCATTAAAAAATAAATTGACGTTAAATATTTTAATCAAAACATGTTATCTGGGCAAATGCAGATATTACATATATCCTCTCTCTGAGATTTCCCTTTGTTTACCATGATATTCTGACACTCTTACTAGGGGACTCTGCTCTTTTTGTATGATGGCCTGATGCACCCCTGGTTCAGACTGTTTTAATACCTTCTGCTCTTAAGTGTCCATCCCCTTAGACTACAGACCATTGAAGGTTTTCTGCCTTTATGTCTTGCATGGCACCTGGAGCAACAAGGTTTGTAAACATTCCTGGGCAGTACTGTAAAGAGGATTACATTAGCATACAATTTTAAGCTTTTCCCAAGAATTATTAATGCAGCTCCAAATAACAGCAAAGCTTCGTTCCCATGCAAACAGGATAGCCATTCAGCGATGCATGCGTAACCTTTAAATGTTTGCTGTTCTCTGACATATAACAGGGAGAGATTATGCTAACTGATTGCAGGATGCCATGGTTCTTGTCTCCTTCTTTGGTACAATTCTGCTTTTCCTCTGTCTTTCCAGTTTGTTAACTCCTGTACAGCTCCCTCACTTAAATAGTTGCTGCTAAATAGCCTGGTGGAATGAGATATTGAGCCTTACTCAAGGGAGCAGTATATTTATACATTTCTTTCCTCAAACATCTCATGACATCCTCATGTCTTAAATTTACTCCTTCTCTGGCTGTTTACAGTATTTTAGGAATCATAGCATGTATAGTGCTTCTGATAGGAACGTAATGATACCTTGTATCCTAGAATAGTCTTGCTTCTTGGTAGTTCATTTCCAAAGCACGCATCTGAAAATACTGCAGTCCTCAACCAGCCTGAACGGGGCTGGTGTTATTTTCAATATTATTATTTTTTTTAATCATTTCATGCCAATAGTTCCAACATCCCAGAGAGGTCTTCAGCTGATTTTTGGTGCCAGTGGCACCACAGAGTCATAGAATGTTTTGGGTTGGAAGGGACCTTAAAGACCATCTAGTTCCAACCCCTTGCCATGGGCAGGGTCACCTTCCTCTAAACTAGGTTGATCAAAGCCNAGCCCCATCCAACCTGGCCTTGAACATCTCCAGGGACAGGGCAGCCACAGCTTCTCTGGACAACCTGTTCCAGAGTCTCACCACCCTCACAGTAAAGAATTCCTTCCTAATATCTAATCTAAATCTACATTCTTTCAGTTTAAACCCATTACCCCTCATCCTATCGCTACACTCCCTGGTAGAGTCCCTCCCCATCTTTCCTCTAGGCCCCCTTTAGGTACTGGAAGGCTGCTATAAGATCTCTTCAGAGCCTTCTCTTCTCCAGGCTGAACAACCCCAGCTCTCTCACCCTGTCTTCATAGGAGAGATGCTTCAGCCCCCTGATCATTTTCACAGCCCTCCTCTGGACCTGCTCAAGTAGGTCCATGTCTTTCTTATGTTGGGGGCCCCAGAGCTGGACACAGTACTCCAGGTGGGGTCTCACTAGAGAAGCGTAGAGGGGCAGAATCACCTCCTTTGTCCTGCGGCTACACTGCTTTTGATGCAGCCCAGGATGCAGTTGGCTTTCTGGGCTGCAAGCTCACACTGTTGGTTCATACTCAGTTTTTCATCCACCAGTACCTACAAGTCCTTCTCTGCATGGCTGCTATTAATCCAGTCGTTGCCCAGCCTGTATTGATGTTTGGGATTGCCCTGGCCTACGTGCAGGACCTTGTACTTGGCCTTGTTGAACTTCATGAGGTTCACACAGGCCCACCTCTCAAGCCTGTCGAGGTCCCTGTAGATGCCATTCCTTCCCTCTAGAGTATCAACCACACCACTCAGCTTGGTGACATCTGCAAACTCGCTAAGAATGCACTCAATCCCACTGTCAGTGTCCCCAACAAAGATGTAAAATAATACTGGTCCTGATATTCCCTAGATCCCACCATCTCTATTATTGTGTGTGGGAGGGCCCTTTCCTTCCTTAAAACTGGCTGTCAGTTTAGTAGAAGTACCCCCCTCAGTTACAGTCAGGGCTCTTTGGAGAGGTTTAATGATGTTATTACCAGAAAAAGGGTCAAGGCTTAAGTGTGGAACAAAAGCCCTTGACAGAGGTACGCATCTTATTGGCATGACTTTGACCTTCTAACTAAGCAAACCTTCAGGCAGGCACCTCTGCTGCTCTGAATGATGTAACCCAAATATCTGTCATAAATTCTTCTCTTGCAAATATGCTTCTGTGCTCCAGTGTAAAAAATTAGAGTAAATTCTGCTGTTCTCAATACAAGATTTTTGTGCTTAGCATCTCTCTTAATAATGTATGACACTTTCCATACTTTTTTTCCCCTCTTGCTGTCCCCTCCAGCCCAATTTCAAAAGGAGTCTGCTAGGCACTAAGTCCTGAGTTCTGAAGAAGTTTGACTTTGAAATAGCTTGCTTCTTAAGTCTCAACCAGAGGTTGTCGTTTTCCCTGCACAAAGCTGCCAAGCCTTGAAGAGCCATAAATCTGTGTGGCTTTGATAGGTCTATGCTTTCAATGAAGGAAAATAGGTTTATAAGTGCGTAGAGGCCAAATTGAGCCTTTTTGTATACATGCGTATCTGGGGAACTTTTTTTCTTTTCTTGCTCTTTGGTTTCCTATGGAGTGCTATGTCATATTTCTTAGTCATAATTCTCTAAAGTGACAACCTTCAGTGAGAGCAGAAGTTTTCTCTGGGTGGTAGCATGACTGCCCTTAGCTGTAGGGCAGCTGTATCTTCAGTTGGTTAGCATACACACAGAGGTGCTTTCAACCATTGAAGTCTTCTCAGTTGCAAAAATTTGCACTCAAAGCACAACTTCTGCAATCTTTACACTAAATATTGTAAATATTGTTTCTGCAAACAGCCATGTCATCCTGGTTTTTATCACAAGCCATTCACTCTCGTTGCACCAGCACTGAACTCTGAAGCCTGTAATTTACATCGTTCCCAACTAGCTGTGTAGGTTGTCAGTTTATCATCCTGCCTCCCGTGCCTTAAAAGCCTTACAGAAATAAAACAGGCAGAAAGACCTGGTCTAGCCAAAGGGCTCCTTATCACATTACTCGCAATACTTGTTTTCGTCATATGGATTAGCAGAGGGTTAGTTTGGGGGATAAAGATGGCAAGGGAACTGTTGTTCTGAAAACCCATCAACTGTTCATTCAGAATGAAAAAAAGTATTAAGCAGATGTCAGAGATGTGATTTAAAAACATAAAAGGAGAGGAGGGAGAAGAAAATCATAAAGTTGCTAACCTTGGCCAGTGCTCAAGCTTGAGCACATAATTGTAGTTTATGACTTGAATTAACGCCATAATTTCTCAGTCTTCTGTAACATTCACATCCTGGCACCAGTGACATTTCAGGTCTGTAGAAAGGTGCTGCCTGTATACATGAATTAAGTTTTCTCAACTACCACAGTCATATGGCCTAAGTATAGAATTGAGAGATGAATGTACACTTAAAACACAGCAGCACTCTGAGCATTAATAAGTTTTTTTCCAGAACGCATCATGGTGCTCTAAATTGTGGTGTCGATTCATCTCTTCTAGTCCAGCTTTGTCAGAGAAGCGGTAAAATCTCCTGTGCCCAAGTACTGGGAAAGTAACTGGTGGTGGGGCGACCTGTAACTTCAGTGCGCTGCGCATCGTGTTCTCTGTCATCGACTGCTTACTACAACCCCTTGCAAATGAATTTTCATGTCTCCTTGTAAATTTTTATTTCCTACCTCCCTAGTGCTTGGCTGCAATTTGCACATCAATGCATATTTGTCTGATAAGAAGATAATGTAAATTGAAGAGGTGCTTTTAGTCTGCCAGTTTATGTAGGTTGTAGAGCAATTCTTGGGGCTTAAGTTTCAGCTTACAGTTCCCAGTAAAAGAGTGGAGTGAAGTTAAGTCTGTGATTTCTAAGTACTTGTCTTCAGATCTTTGTGCTTACAACTGCTGTTTAACTATGCCCCTGCTGAAGCCCAGAAGCAGGCAAAACAATTTCCCACTGTAAAGTTTTCAGCATCAGATTAGCTTCCCCTTAGCTTCACGTTGTGAAACTGAAGGATGCACAAGTCCATGGGACCTGATGAGGTACATCCGCGGGTCCTGAGGGAACTTGCGGGTGAAGTTGCTAAGCCACTATAGCACCTCTGCTGTGAAGACAGGCTGAGAGAGTTGGGGTTGTTCAGCCTGGAGAAGAGTCTCTGGAGAGACCTTATAGCAACCTTCCGGTACTTAAAAGGGGCCTACAGGAAAGATGGGGAGGGACTCTACCAGGGAGTGTAGTGATAGGATGAGGGGTAACAGTTTAAACTGTAAGAGGGTAGATTTAGATTAGATATTCGGAAGGAATTCTTTACTGTGAGGGTGGTGAGACTCTGGAACAGGTTGTCCAGAGAAGCTGTGGCTGCCCCGTCCCTGGAGATGTTCAAGGCCAGGTTGGATGGGGCTTTGATCAACCTGGTTTAGGGGCGGGTGTCCCTGCCCATGGCAGGGGGTTGGAACTAGATGGTCTTTAAGGTTCCTTCCAATCCAAACTATTCTATGATTCCTAAAATATATATCTCCGCTCTCTTCGGCTGTTATTGAAACCAATATCTCTTACAGATGAATAATTTCACTGGTAGTGAGTTAATCTGTTTTTACTGTGACTGATTTACTGCTGTCTTGAAATGCTTTTCCAGGCTTTGGGTCAAAAGGAAGATGAAAACTTGACAGCAAAATCCTGTAGGTTGAGTCAGTCTTGAGTGCAGGTGTCTGCATGCTGGTTAATTTTAGGGTCTGCAATCCTAACTGAGAAGGGATTACTTTCAAGGACTGGGACTTGTAGATGTCTCCGTTGAGCGCAGGTTTGATTGTGTTGAGGTTTTTTTTAAGGCATAGGCTCAGCCAGATACCCTGGGACAGCACCAGTACTCTCCAGTCAAGGAGCCTGATTAGCAATGTCCAGCATGTGGGAAAACTGGGGAGCCTGGGACAGGAGCTGAGTGGTGCAGGTTCAAGTCGCAGACATGAGATACAGCAGGTCTGATTTGTCCTGCCTTTGGTATTGGTCTTAGTAAATTTTCAGTCGTGCATGCAGACTCCAAGCTTTTTGAAAATCCTCTTTAGAAAGTGTATGTCTGACTGTTTCTATTAAATGGTACGGAAGTGTGTTTTTTGGTGAGAAAGGAAGGAAAGGAAATGCACATTATGAGTAATTGCTTCTAGATCTCTTCGGTCTTCTTCTGACATCGTGCTAATCCTGCAAACAAACAAGTCACTTGTGTGCACTGCATTCGGTGAGAGCAATTGTTCCTGCATAAAATGTGTTATCTGACAAGATTGCTGTCTAGGTGTGAAATGAGTGAAGTGCCTAAGTAAGATCCCCAGAAGGTTTCAGATGTCATGGACAGCAAGTTAAGAGTAACTCCTTCCCTGACTGTTGAAAGATTGCCCTGTGTTACAGGAGGAGGTGGCCTCTCATGTTGCTGAAAGAATTGTACTGAAAGTTCTCCTACATAATTTTTCTGTCAGCGTTGTACTTGAGATATAAATATATTCAGTTCTTGAAGTATTGGACACCTATTTCTGGACAGACTAGCAGAAATTGCATGTAATTCTTGATCTGTGCTGCTCAAAGGCCAGTGACATAGTCAAAATGAATCTAAAAACTTCTGTGATACCAAAAAAAATGTCACTTAGAACGAGTTGAAATTCACTCATTTTTATGAAGGACATTAAATAGATGGAAGCAGTTTTCTTTCTGTCTGAGTTGAAAGACGGTTGGTGTGTACACCCATAGAGACCTACGCTTCCCTCACTTGAGGGCTGGTTAACAGCTGTGTTGCTTCGCAGCGGAGTTGTGAGAGCTTGGCGTGATGTTCAGACACAGAAGTACCGTCTTTGTTTAATTTAATAACAGGATCCTACCTTCATTAAATGTTGCAACCGCTTTTTTTAATAGAGATACCAGGAGGAGAGGAATATGAAAAGATGACTGTCGGAGCTGCAGTGCTTGGCTGTTGCTAAGCCCTGAGACAAGAGAGGAAAATACGAAACTCTTGCTCTTTGTTTTGTTCGCTAGGTCATGAGAGAGTGGGAAGAGGCAGAACGCCAAGCAAAGAACTTGCCAAAGGCCGACAAGAAAGCCGTCATCCAGGTAAAGGAAAACGTAACCACAACCTTACCAACTGGGGCTGCAGTTAAAATACAGGGGGTGCTGGGTGTGATACAATTTTAAAACCTACTGCTATGGGGTTTTAATGTTACTCTCTGCTCTTGCTATTGCTATTTTTGTTTCCAGCTGTTAGTGGCTGCTGGGTGTCTCTGTACTTTGCAGCCAGTCCCTGGAACAGCAGTGCAGAACACTGCTCGTGACTGCGTGGAGGGGTAGAATTTTGCTTGAATTTAGATTTGCCTTCAGTGAGAACTGAAAACTCAGTTCCCATGGGCCCCTTTCAAAATTTAGGCCATGATCAACGAATATAATCTGCAGGACCTAATCTCAAACCAGAGATGGAAAATGTGATTTGAGGAAGAAATCACCATCAGTTTTATCTGAAAGGAACCCTTAGCTGAAAATTATTTTATCCAAAATTGTGCTATAATTCAAAAATTCTGACAAGCCAGACACTCCTTGAATCCCTCTTTGGCTATGTCAGGTATTATTCAGTACTGCTAGAATGATTTCGATGCAAAACTATAAAAAGGTAATGTTCAGAACCAGACTGCATTGCACATTAGATCCCACAGCTTTGCTCTCTGTGCATTTTACCCAGTCAATCTTTTCCTTTATTGGAATAAGTTTGGGCTCAATTTTTCTTCCTGGTGGCCAGTTTATAAGAAATTATAGTGACTCCGTTCAGATTGGAGTCTCACCCCCTCGTGTAGATTTTCTTGTGAAGTCATGTTGATACATGGAAAGCCCTGGTGATGGCAGGGAGCGTAGGATTGCCAAACTCCACCCTCCTCTAGGCACAATTCTCTAGCGCTGAACCACTGTCTCAGGGGGGCAAATGAAGGATTCACTGGTGGCTGTGCTGAACATGTCAGGAATATTTGATTAGTTAATTTTATTATATGGCCAGATGTTCAGGAGTACAGGGCATCAGCAGTTCCCACTGAAATCAGTAAAAGCTGCACTCAGTGCAGTTCCTGGGAGCTAAGCCAGGCTGACATGGGGAAAGATTTTGGTGATTTGCAGCCAGAGGTGTTCGCATCCGCTGGTCTTTGCGGATGTCTTCACTGTTCCTGTTGTGATGGATGTTTTTTTCAGCATTTCCAGGAGAAAGTGGAGTCACTGGAACAAGAAGCAGCGAATGAAAGACAACAGCTGGTGGAGACTCATATGGCACGGGTGGAAGCCATGCTGAATGACCGTCGCCGCATTGCTCTGGAGAACTATATCACAGCCCTGCAGACTGTCCCGCCCAGGGTAAGCGCAGTATCACAAGCTCTGCCGGCTGTGTCAAAATCACTGTAGTCATCCTGGGGAAAAAGAAGGTGTGCTCAGGTACAGAGCGGTGAGTGTGTGTTCCCCGTGCGAGGGCTAGTACAGCAGTCAGCCAGTGTGAAAGCTAAAAGTTTCGACTTCATGTGTACATAAATGTGGGCACAAGCACACACCCCCTGTACATATCTGTAGATAGAGATACATACATAAAGATACTTAAGCAAATAACATGGAAGTGAATTGGTTGTTCAGAAATTGTAGCTGTTCACAGATTCTGCAGAAGGATGATGAAGTGTCCCTCCTAGTGATGCACAATAGGATACTATATCATGTCAAGATGGAGCTTAAGGATGAGAGTGGTTGTGATTTTCTGTTTTGTTTGTTGAATTGTTGAAATGTAAGGTCAAGGATCTTGTGAGGATTGTTGGGTGGCATGAAGATAGCACACTAGCAATTCAAATTTGTCTGTGTTGGATGTGATGGCTATTGTTGGGTGCAAACGCTAAGTTCAGGATGTGGATTGAATGGAATTTTTATGACTCCGTATCTGTGATGTTTCTATTCAATACCAAAATAACAGGTCTGTGACCTCCAGAAGAACAGAATCTGCACAAACGCTGTGGGAAAACAGTCAAATGTTTTATATACTTCTCGCCTCTTGAACACTTCCTAGCTGGAAAAAACATAATGTTACCAAAAGACTTTTGGGTCAGCAGTGTAAGATGGAGCCATTAGATCGTGAATTAGGCCTCACAGGGAATTACATGAATATGGCTAACCTGGTAAAATTACATGTTTTAAATGGATTTCCTTCTGCAGAGAAACCCACATATTCAGTGAGCATGGAAAAGTGATCATTGTCTTAGTTCTTTATCATCATCAAACCTTTTTCTGCACCCCATGGTGCAAAACTCTCTTGTTTTTACTGTGTGCTGAGTAGAAGATAAATCTTAGGTAAAAATGTCATGGGGAGACTTCAGAGTAGTTGTGTGAGGAGTTAATCTGTATTTTGCAACACAGTAATTTGTGGAAAACGAAACTAGTCTGTATTAAATTGGTAGAGGATGTTGTTTGGTCCCAGTGTGTGGTGCATATTGTAACCTCTGACTGTGAGGGTAGTGAAGGGCTTGGACTCCAGTGTCTCATTAGCAGATAGACGAGTTACAGGCTGGGATGCAGCTTCCTTTAGGAAACTGGAGTCTGCAACTCGGAACTGCGAGTGAGATGAGGTGAGCGCATGGACTGGCTGCAGGTCGTGTTTGCTCTCTTGCGGTGTGGTTTTGGGTAGTTCACCTGAGGTGTGATTTCACATTTGGCTTTAGCCGGTCAGCTGTTGCTGTAAAGTTGAGCCTTGTGCAAATGTAATCCTGTCTGAAAACTATCCCAGAAAAATTACTTGATTTCAAGTTGTGTGTGGATCAGGCTGTCAGCTTGGTTCTGCAGGCATCTGAGGTTGTGGAGGGTGAAGATAGGGACCACATGTAACAGCAGAACGTTATGTATGCGAGCTGCGAAAATGTGCACCTTCATTCCTAGCACAAGAGAACTCAACCTTTTGTGTTTGTGGAACGCAGATGACATCTCCACTAGAAAAAAAAAAAGTCAACTTCAGCTGCAGAACACTAAGGGACAAAAATGTTAACACCAACTTTGGGACCAGAAAAACCTGCATGTTATGCTTGGGTTGCTTGTAGTCAGCTCCCAGGACATTTAAATTAATAATACGGTTACTGTGTCAGTGAGAGAGCATCAGGCCTGAAAGGCTGCATCAATGAACACTGTTTGATACATAACTCCAGTATAAGTAAGTTTTGAAGGTACTGTTGAAAGACTGAGGTACATCCTATATTGTGTCCCTACAAAAGCTGACCATTCTGAAAGGAGCAGGCAGCAAGCACGGAGGTAACATCAGATGAAGGTGCTACCAAACAGGGGCTCATCTCAAAACTAATGGGGGTGAACAGTTTAAAAACTTAAGTTCTTTAAACAGTTCCTTTGCCAGTCTTGGAGGTGGGAGTGTCCTTGCCTCAGCATTTTTTGGTTGCGTGCTCTGTAGTTACTGACAGTTCAGGCATGTGCCTCTGAACTGCTGGTCAGATGTGTGCCAAAGGACTTGAAGAAGACTGACCTTGAATTCAGCAGGAGGATTTGTGTGGTTTTATTGTGGGGCAGAGGGTGAAACCTGAGGGGTGATTGATGATCGCTGAATGGCCTAATGAATGAATCCAGTCCGCTAACTGCTTTGCAGGATATGGAGCCAGAAATCTGACTACACTGTGAATCCAAGCTTTGGCTGCCTGGCCAAAGAGAAAATGGGATTAATGGAAAATTCAACTCCGCTACCCTAGCTATATTTCTCTCTGGCAGTTCCCTAGTAAACTAAAAGTACATTTGATGCAATTATGTTGTCTTTCAGAGTAAGTCATAACCTTACTGGTGACTTGTTCGGTAATCTTACAAAAGGGAGGTTTTTCTGGAGTTCTCCAAGAATATTTTAAGAACCCCCTTCCACAGCCTGCTTCAAATTACATGGTTTGCTATTAGTATGTTTACTACAAAATTAGATTCTGAATATTTAAAGGGACGGAGTCTCTTTCTCTAACGTTATAAGGACAGAATTTGTGTTTAAATTGGAAAGTAAGGCTTTTTTATTGATGTGCACGTCTTCTGCACACAGCTGGGGGGGTTACTGTAAGTCTGGTGTGTAAGTATAATGTATATAGATGTGCATGTGTGCAAAAAGTATTTTCCATGTGCAGTTTAATCACTTCGACATATTGCCTTGTACTTGAATTTGAACATTTCCCAAGATTTTTTTGACTGCTGGCAGACCACTTGAAGCAGCAGGATTTCATTTTGCTTTTGGATGTCTAGAAATCCATGACGAGTCTTTGCCTGCAGATCAGTTAGGATCATAGGAACACAGTGAGTCTGGCACTCCCGGTGCTATCACACTGATCATGCATGTGGTGCACAGTGCTCCATGGGTGATGAAATGCTGATCCAATGGGAATTTCTGTTTTCTATATGCGTACAGATTATGTGGTGCTTGTGTACAACAGGTAGCCTCTTCAGGGGAGCTGAAGATAAACTTCCTCTGACTTGGAAAATGTTTGCACTGTGGACAGGGGAAAGCTGGAAAGCTACATGAGGAGAAGTATCATTGTTTTCTTGCTCCTTTGGAGGAGCCTTTTATTGTACAATAGCAAGATACAATCCTAGGGGAACCTTTGGTCTGTTCCAGTGGTGTAGTCATTTTGTTCTTATAGATGCCTACAAAACTGGTGATTTGCAGTGCCATTCTACCTAAAACTGCAAAATTCTGGAATCCTCTATGAATAACTTCTGTACAAGACCAAAAACTTTAACTGCAAGTTTTTTCAGGTGTTATGCAGATGTTTGCCCAGTGTCGGAGGAGCGCCTCAGGGTACCACTCTGAGCAGCAAGGGAGCCAGGGAGCGTACAGAGATGAAATTGCATAGTTTCAAGGTCTACTAGAAAACAAATTTGAGCAAACCCAAATATTTGTACTGTTGTTCTGTTCTCAGAAGCACTGTCATGCGGGCTGCCCAGAAACTTAAAATTTGATCCTCATCCCTGATTCCTGATGCAGCTTAGCTATGCTGCTATACTTTGTTGCCTTTGAAAATGGGGTGCAGCTGTTCAGTATCCAGTGTCAAAATACTGTATTGTTTCATCCTGCTTGATGGCCTTACTACAGAAAAGGGAGGATTAGTGGCAGCTGGAACCAATATGCCTCTAGTTTTTAAAACAGTTGGAAATTTTCCCCTTCATTTTGCAAGTTAAGTGGAGGAATTCAAATCCATCATTCTCTGTGAGCAGGTTGATTCTATAATTTGTTTGTATTCCCGCTTTCACGTGTATGTCAAATTTTGCTGGATTTATGTCACCCTGTTTAATCTCCGTGGGTAAGAGATGCACATTCTCTGTGGGAAGTCAGTGGCGGGGGGGCAAAGAGAAGCAGAAAAGAAATCCAGCTCCTAGTGGTGTAATGAAAGGGTTTCAGAGCAAGGAAACATACAGGAAAACTTTGAAAGTTAATTAATTAACCTCCTTACTTTGCACATAGAGTAAAGTGAGCCTGTAATGATTAAATTCAGTTTTAAATGCTTCTCTTCTAATTCGGCACTATTTTACTGCCGGTTACTGCCAAACAGAGCAGGATCATTAGGATCAACCCTCGCATGTACCTTAATCCATTGGAATTTTTTTGCCTTGTGTTTTTTTTTCTCGTTGCCCTCAGAATTTGCTCTGGTATCTTTTGTGCTATGGGAGCAGTGTCTGTTCATACAGAGAGAGAGCACAGTGGTGGAATTTGACTATTTGGATGTGGAAGAGGGACCTGCAGAGGGGCCCTTACTGAGTGCCTCTGCGTTCGGGAAGCTCGAGGCCTTTCCTGAGTCCAACAAAGTTGCTGTGGAAATATGCAGTTGGAGGCAGGCCAAAGCGTTACCGCTGATCTAGTGATAAAAATCCTCCTGTGCAGCAGGAAAGAGCAGTCCAGCTCTCATACTCCACCTTTCAGCTCCACTCCTCTAAACCCATAAACTTACAGCTGTGGAATTTCTCACGTACACTTAATTTGGTAGGATTTTGTGAAATAGACGGCATGGATTTCAGCTCTGCTTTCAAACCAGGTCAGACTTTGAGAAATGTGGTCACCTAACTCCATTTTCAGGCAGCTTCTGAGGCTTTTATGTGAATAAAAACAGACTGTCTTGTTTTTCCCCCAGTCTGTGGGCTTGAGCATATGGTATAGTCATACACCTAGGCTTGCCAGTAGGTTTTTTTTGTAGAAGCGAACTAAAGACAGAAGAGGCAATTCTAGATGGGTATTAAGCTCTGTAAAACCACAGCAGGTTCATTATGTCTAAAATGCTAAGTTTTAAAAGAGTGAGCAGAAACAGAATTTGTCTTAGTTTGTCGAGGTAAGTTCAAATCCTGAAAGCAAATAATGAGATTGAATCAAATACTGTTTTCATTTTATTCTGCCCTACGAAAAGTCCTTGGTAGGGTAGGGAAGGGGAAGCTTTGAGTACTATTACAGCCATCTATTTGTGTTGTGTGTGGTAACATCTTTTCGTATAAATTAGCAGAAATTATGAGAAGGCATCTCTAACTCCACATGAAAGGTAGCTGGTTGGGGGTTTAGTTGTGTCTCACCCATAAGTGAAAAGTCTTGCATTCATCCTAGCCAGCCTTTATTGAATGTTCCTAAAATGAACTACTATGCCTGTGTCAAACGTGACCCGCAAGTTAATAACCTGGCAGGTAAAATATATACCTAATATAGTATACAAGATATTCCTAATAAGTGAATGAAAAGGGGCAATTGTTGCACATTTCAAGCACAGTAATCAGAAAGGACTGGTGATTGATTTTTCTCTAAAGGCAAGATTAAATAGCACAATACAGCATTGTGAAACTTTCCTCTCTGATTTACGGAGAATTTTGATCAAAATGACAAGCCAGCTCAGAATTTCCCATGGAAGTTCCATGGCACAGAGCTGGGAAGTTGTATTTTAAATACACAGAAGTGCTTTAATGTGATTTTTGTGTTGTTTCTCTGTAGTAAGTATTTTGGATTTCTATGGGGAGAGCGTAAGTTATATTTGTAGCAATCCAAACAACATTTGATGTATCCATTTTCCAAGCTCAATGAAATTGCGCTGTTTCATCACTCCCTTAAAATCTGAAATAGTAGACTGGAATCAATGTAGAGTTCATGGGGGAGGCATCTGCATGGATATATATATTCATGTTTCTATTTATGTGTATGTATTTCATTTACTAGAAACTGTTTTTAAGGCATTTTAGATCTTATATAAGATTCCCTTATGGGAGTGACCTCATCTCGATGCCAATGCCACCTGAAATAAAGGCAGTGGATTACAGAGTCAGTGGGGCGGGAACTCACCACCAGGTAGCCAAGGAGTCATCAGCAGTTTCTACTTTATTTATGCTTCTGTCTTGTACCACTGGAAACCTGTTAACCATCTGTCAGGTCTACCAAGTTAAACTTTCAAAACAGGGCATTGTAGTACAGGTCCTTAACTCTGCCCTGGTGCATATTTATATTCACAGAAAGAAGGGCCTTCCAAATAAAAGAGTAGGCGTATACTCTACAGTTTGGGTAGAAAGCCTAGGTAGTCTACGTGGACCGCATACACAGTCTGTGAATCTGTCCACTGTGTACCAAATGAATACATGCAACTCCCAACATACTCACAAAAACTATAAAATAGTACTTTGACAACATTCTCCAGCATAAACAGGATTTTAAACTAAAAACTAAAATACCCACAGACATAAGTACGTCTGTTGACCTGTCACGATAGCTTGTGAAAGGGCTACAATTGATCTGTGCTTAGTTTTAAATAAAAAGTAGGTGTTTGAATCTGCTGAAAAGGGGGGATTTTGGAATTACTTTCATAGGAGCAAATGGCTTGACAGTGTGTGCTTGAAATAGCTGGAAGCGGCATGTAACAGCAGCATTCACACTGCTTCCCCCTGCATTGCCCACCGTGCGCCTTGTTAGATGCATTCTGGGGGGTTTTCCTGCATTTGCCTAAATAGTGAGTGTGCACCATGAGACTGAGGGCTCATGAAATAATATGCATTCTGAATTTGGTGCTGGATCCTGTTGCTTAGGAAGTCACTGGCCATTCTTGTCACTGGATAAATGGCAATCACCAGCAGTGTTGGCCAGGGTAACTAAAAACATGGGAATAATGGAAGTCATGTTGGGAGTATCCTGGTCGCTTTCAGAGGAAAGCTAAAAAACTTAGCCAATAGAACAAGTACAGACAACTGAAAATAGTGGAATTATTTCATGAGGCTTAGGTAGCCCCTGGTGGCTGATACAAGTTAGTTATTCTGCAAAATGTTTTTTATTAGATGACAACAGATGTGAGTACATCGTGTTTTCGCTGGCAAAACACAAAGCAGAATTTCAAGCGCTAAACCCAGAATTTTTTAATGAAGTTTAGTGGTTGGTACATCATTTATGAAGAGCAAGAGGTGCCAAGCTGGCCCTGGGATATGTCAGCCATGTGTTCTTCTGCAGTAGACAGTGTCAGAGCTCAGGCACCAGGAACTTAATTTAGCTGATAATAGCACCACTTTCATTTACAATTTAATCTGAAGGTTCCTGCCTAGGGTCAAAGTAGTAGGCGCCCATGGATATAATAGCTTCAGACACGGGGTCTGACTGCATCTCCTCCGCCTGTGGAGCCTTCCCTCACCTCTGTGCTTGACTGTTCATTGTGGCCGCACCGCTCTACATCACAAGGGTTCACATCACTGCTCAGTGTTACTAGATTTGGGGACGAATCCCACTGAAAGTATCTCTGCAAAAAGTGCTTGTATGGAAGGGATTCATAAGCAGAACCATTTCAGTCCATAGTGACATTTAAAGGAAAATGTGTGTGTAATACATTACGGAGGTGGGACTATAAAACTTGGTCCTCATTTACGGTAACCGCCACACTTGGGAGTGGAGAGCTGTCGTTGCCCGTCACCAGCTCTGGCAGTTTAGGCCATCAGCCACGGCCCTGAAGCTATGAGGCAGTAGCATTGCAAAGCTGTTGGAAAGGTTGGAGGTCTGACCTGATCCAGTGTGACTGGGACTTTATGCATTTACGTCTGCCTACATACAGCGAGTTTCTAGTGGTTTTTCTGTGCTTGAGAAAAAGCAAAGTCACTTCCCCTGTAAGGAAACACCTTGCATTTAATATTCTATCTGCATTGTCCTATACTTGAATTATGGTTTTCTGCTTCCATCACAGGAAGATTTCTTGGCCAGACGTGCTAAAGGCATGCATATCCATTTCTTCTTTATAGTGATAAGTGTGGGGCATTTTGCAATGTTATAAAAGGCGCTAAAAGTGGGCCAGTGACTACTACTATTAGTGGTATTCGACAGGTATTTTCAAGATTGTTATCCTATTAACAAATCTGCTTGTGACTCTTAATGTAGAATTTTCATTGTCTTATTGCAGTAAATACAAACGTACTGAGGGAAAGCAAAAAATATACCCTTCTGGTGTTAGATGTGACACTTAAATTAGAATATCTCTTGAAGAAATAGAAATTAATCCTTTTCTCTCTAATCTGCCTGAACCTGCTATCTTGATGTGTCTTGGAGGCAAGAAAAGCTGAAGTGTCAGGAAAAGTAATAACATTTTCTGTCTTCAAAATTTTCTTGTTAAGCTTTCTGGTCTTCTAGCCTTTGTTCCTATAAAGCTTTGCACTTGGCATTTCAGTTTGTTTTGCCATAATGTTGTGAGGATTACTTACTTTCCAACATTTGTCCACAGTTTCTTGCAACTTGATCCCAGGGCACCTGGCTTTTGGGGTTTGGGGTTATTTGCCTCATGAATGAATTTTCAGTTACAGAGCCACTAAGTTTAATCCTTTGGTAGGCAATGGCTTCACATCTCTCTCTTTCCGTCCAACAAACCTTCTTCACAAAACCTTTGGTTTACTTTCCCCAGACATTTTTAAATCTGTTGCTTCTCTTAAGCTGAAGAGATTCTTAAATCTTCTAGCTTCGTAGCTTAGTATTCATCTCTTGTGTAAATGTTAAATTAGTTTAGGCTCTATATTTGTCTGTGAGTCTAAGTCTTCTTAAAGCTTCAAGTTCGCCCACGGTTCTTCCTGCTTCAGAAAACTGTGCATGGAGCCTCTGATGCTTATTTTGTTACTTCCCCACCCTCTTCCCTGTATCCCTGCCAGTGCCCAGACCAGCTGTTCACTTCTGCTCATTCTTTAATCCACTGCATGGTAAGGTCACCTTTCCCTTTCTTCTCACCTGCATCAGCTTCATGCTTTTCACTGCTCAGCAGATTCAGGTAGGATGGACAAGCACAGAAGCACAAGCAGAGTTGGAGGGGCCGAGGGGTGGATTTCTAGAATCCACCATAAACTCTGAGTTAAAAATAAATGTTTTAGCAGAATGATAGAGAACACTTCCCTGTTTTGGCACTGTATTATTGTATAGAGTAGGAAAGTACATAGAAATATGCATTTCTTAGTCTTCACTGCTCTATCCTCAGTCTGTGGATATTTTCATGGTCCCTTCAGTTACAGGCCTTTCTTTTGTTCATATTCAATTATATGCCTTAAGGCATGTAATTAATAGTTTTTACTAATTAAAATCACCTGCAATATATACATAGGCTAAGATTTTTACAAAACCTGGCACCCAAGCTTGAGTAGCTTCAGAAGAACCAAGTAGGTGGCCCTCTTTTCTTATGGCTTTTCAGTCAGTTGTGTGTTCTGGATGTGTATTTTCCATACCTCACCTCAGTGGTTCCTTTCCTCTTTCTTTCTGCCTGGTGGCATAGCAGTAGTGACAGAACAGAAGCGTCTTGAATTTTTTGATGTTTTTTAATTTTTTTAAAGTGTTGCAGTGAAGTCTGATGATTATTTCTTGGCTTAGATAGAGTAATGCTCTCGCATGTTCTTCTGTGCAGCTGTTGGGCAGGTTACCTTCTGATTTGAGTCTGAATGTGTGCATTCAGTTTACTGTTGATAAAACTTACCAATTGTAATCTTTTTTGTTGCTAAAGTTTGACTGTAGTTGACAGATGTTGATACAGGTTGAGTATTCAGCATAATAGAGCGTATATGGGGAATCTTTGAAATGCTTCCAGTGGAGTCCAGGTTTCAGCAGATCTTCAGGGAGGGATTTGCCTGGTGGTGGTGAAGGTTGCAAAACTGTGAGAGTGGATCATGGGGGCTTCCTGAGTTGGGGGAGAGGAAAAGTAGAGTCTGATAGAATGGAAGCAAAGCCCAAAGGAAATTGGTGATGGCTGTACTTTAACTGGCATGCTAAGGTAGCACTTGCTGTCTTGTTGGGGCAATAGTGTAACAGTGAGAAAAGGAAATGCAACAGCCAAACTTACTCTTATGGTCAGGGAGGAAATCTGAACGCCCTCCCCAGGGACTGTGTCTACTGCCTACAACTACTGTTCCAACTGTGCATGCTGCTGAACGGATTGAATGAGTGGATGTTCCTTATAGTAGTCAGACCTCCCTTCAGAAGATACCTGCAGGCACCAGCTGGCCAAAGTGCTTTTTTCCAGTGCAAGGAACTAAAACATGTGTTGTTCTAAACCACACTGATTTTTTTT